>JARTUT010001320.1:0-600000 GCA_030674115.1 Micraspis discolor | reverse complement strand
AACTAATCAATTTATATTCAATAAACCCTGAAATAAACTAATTTTTCATTCAAATTTTCTCTGCCATTTCATCAACTTTCAAATGAAGAATGTTAAAACGAAGCAGAGTGAAGAATTTCTAGTTCACAAAGCAATAAGTGAATACAAAAATTGACGTGAATATTCAACATTCCCGAAATCCTGTGATGAGTAACATTCCAATATTCTCCATTAAAACAAGAGATACAATGACATGCTCTTATGTGATATTTCAAAAGCCAGATAAAGAAGCACTTAGGTCGTCAAGAAGAATGTCTGGTTTATCAGGATAGCGTCTACCCAAAATGTATATCTATCTAAGTCTGAAAGCTTTGAGAAGTGGGCCTTTCAAAGTATATCGTCTCAAGGCAGATTTTTTTACTGAAAACATGGAAATGATTTATTTTCCATTTATTTGTCATGGGTAGTAACATGCACCAATCGTGTGGGTATAACTACAGAAATAATCTAGTTTTAAGTAGAGTAAAAAGAGCTTTTAAATCTCCATTGCTCACAAACATTTTTTTGTAATAACCAACACGAAAATATGCCTTTTGAAATACAATACTAATGAATTTTAGGATAGCTGAGAACTTTTTGAAATGTCGATAAAATATTTTTATGTTAATTGGACAAAATATTTCAATGAATGACGAAAGAGTTTCTTTTAAGCTTGGTCTACTGAACAATTACTTATTGTGGAAAAAGTTCGAGACCCAATCCGACATTTCGAGATTACATGCAATTTGGAAAATATTTTGTGAAAGCACTTAAAATTGTGAATATACTTAGTACAAGCTCTTCTCAGGTGCTGTTTCAAAAATTCATAAGAAACCCAATTGAAACGGATCTGAGAACGCACTAAATTTTCTGAGCTTTTGAGATCAAAAAGCTTTTAGGATACAAAGATGAGTCAGTATTTTGAAATATTTGATGAATTTTTTGAAAATTACTCATTGTACACAAGAAAATATATTAAAATAAAAAGACTTCAATGTTCGACCAGGCGCGAAACCTTCTCATCATCCGTCAATATCTATCTATACAAATTCACATACAAACAAAACATCAGTTCATCTAATCCTCATAACATTAATTGAAGCTGAAATTTAAATAGACTACCTAACTCGCAACGGGTCAACAAACAATCGGAACCAAACAAACCCGGTGTTTATTCAAATTTTAGCACCTGCATCAAGGTAGGCGAGGCACTACATATCGGAGAAACAAAGAACAAACAATCCCACGGCTCTTCAACTATATCTGCCCTTTACACGCGAGAGCTTCCCTTCTCTCTCAAATCCTTTCACGTTCGTATTTGGCGGATATCCTTTTCGTCTATTTAACTATCACCTTTTTTCATTCAAAGGACGTGATTTTTCTTTGTTCGGTCGACACCTTGTGAGAAAATAAATTTTTTAGGTTCTGGGCATGGTATTAACATGGCCATTTATATGAGAAATTTGAATTTAAAATCAGAAACCACTCAGTCAAAAAGTTAATCCGTTTTAAAAAATATTGTCTTTCGACCTATTCCATTAATTCCTAAAAGAAGGTAGGTATAGGTATCATGTGTAAAATTGGCTTAGGATTTTTTAAAGTTAATTTAATATATAATGATATATAATAAAGATTCGATGATAAGGCCAGCATTGATTTTTGAGATAGTAAGTTTCAATATTTTCTGATATCATATTAAACGCCATAACGAAACCATTCTAATTTGAAAAACGAAAATTATGGGTTCAATTCTATTACAAATACTAACACGATATTATAAACACTGCACGAAGGGTTTATGATAATTTAGGAGGTGTATATAAATATGGGGTGGCTACCTCACTAATTATGAGCCAAAAAGTGCCCCCTCGAAACAAACACCAACCTATTTTCTACGGAAGATGTCAACTTGGCCGAAAAGAGTTTTGTGGGTTTTAAATGGCTTCAAATAATTTTAGCCAGATATATTCAAATAATCGTTTCTCACATCACATTACAGATGTGATAACTTCAGAATCACAAGCTCATCAACTAGGATTTTTAGGAAAAATGCCTAGAGCTGAAAAGCTTCTTCACTCTCTGTTCCACCAGAGATGTCCAACCGAATGGACCAATCTGTTACGATCAACCGCATCGAATTCGCGCGTAACACAAAAGAACCACAAAAAAGAATTAATTCGGTTAATTCAATCTAAAACGAGGGGGGTCCTTTATCGTGACGGTTTGGCCTCAGGCAACATCGAAATTACCCAGTAGCCGTTCATACCCGGGCTACACGCCACCTACCAGGATATCTTTTAAAATTAATATATGAGCCTGTTTTGGAACAAAATGGGCCATTAAGCTTACACGCATTTATTGTGTTCGCTTTTTTTGTGAACCGAAAGAGAAGATTAAGTGTTTATTGCTTTTGGCAGGAAGTCTGAAAAATCCAATATATCCAATTATGAATTAGAGTCGATTAAAAAAGGTTGTATTGGAAATTCAACAATTTGCTATTTTCTATTGATCCAGCTATGTAATAAGGTAATGGCTATTGAATTAAGAGACCATGAAAAACACGCAAACAAAATTAGAGCAATTTAAGTGAAATTCAAAGATGCGTTGAATTTTGTGAGTAGTATATACGGGTTCGATTCACTCGAAGCTTATTTCGATATGCATCATTCCAGCCTTAAAGGTGAACAAAATTACTAGACCTTAGAACTTCTATGGTACTGCTCTGAATCGTGCTTCATATAGTCACGATTTTCAGTGAATCTTCTTTGTTCAAAGGTGAATTGATCCACATTGAATGTAAAATCTATTTGTGCTTTCCTGTTATGCTGGGAAGTAACATCGGTCATTTTGTATTTAATTGTCTACAGTTATATCGTGAAATAGACAAAGAAGGACGTTATTAGTTTGACTCTATTTTTTAATGTTTGTTACTTCATAATTTTCAATTGGGTAAATCGATTTTAATAATTCTTTTTTCATTTGAGACCTTGAGTTTTCCGTTTGGTCCCGTTTAAGTTTTCTTTCATTTCATAAAGTATCATCTATAAAAAACCAACAAAACATTCCATAAAAATTTTAATTTGCTTTGAAATCTGTTTCCATCTTCAATTTTTTGTAGTATGATTTATTACTTAATATAATAAAATGATATACGTAGATGGTCGGTAAGTTTAGAAACGGTGAATTTTCGCAATTCGCGCACCGGTGGAAAAATCGGATTTCTTATACATGAGATAGGAATGGAATTTTCACATCCAACTTGGGCACGATCGAGGATTGTGCGAAAAATACACATCCCAATTTAATGAAACTTAAAACTTCTACGTCACTATTATGACAATATATTTCATTTTTACTGGGATTTGACAAATAAACGAAAGATCTAACAAAAAGAGGATGGGCTTCAAAAAAACCTTAAGGCGAATAACCACATAGAGCGTATCTACAACTTGATCAGTGGTGAAAGTAGATTTATACTTGTGTTACAGAAGAATAAGAATTTTTTTTTAATTTTTGATAATTTCCAGAAGTCGTACCAGCTTTTGTTTGAACTTGTGTCCATTTTGTTGAAAAGTTTTGGAACTGAATGAAATAAAGTAATATAGAAATGATTCATAGTTTTTGGGCAGTGTTATCTAATTTCTTATTCAACCATGTAATCTCCTATCGACTTTCCTTGAGCTTTCAATTTTGATCACGATCTCTATGAATTAAGAATTGAATTCGTGTGTTTCAACACAGAAGAATGTATGTGTTGGAGGATTTAATAAGAATTTTGATTAACCTTCACCGGTTCCGAGAGAAACCTACCCATATTTCTCACGTCTGTAATAGACCAACAACAAATGGATATTTGAAACTCAGAAAAGAAGGTTTATTTTTAAATTAAAATCCATCTTATTTGTCGCAAATGGCATCCGAGATCGGAGGAGTTGCTGTAATTTATGTAACATCTAATCGATTATCTTGGAATTATATCGGTGGTTGCAGCACACTACGATGATGAACTCATTGCCCTAGGTCATACCTATCCTATAAAGATCAATATAGATTCTTCACAATGTTCATAGCCGATGACGACATTAGATTTATCTCAGCCTTTGGAGTTAGATGATATAGGATTAAGTGACAGGATGAGAAGGTTAACAAGTTAAATTGCCTTGGTAAAAGAGAATTTCATAGTTTTACGTGATAATGTGATATAGAAGAGCGAAACTAAAACGTTATAAAAGCGAAAGTTTTAAATTGAGTTTTTATTAGTGTGACAAATCTACGGAACTAATTGCAATGATAGTCAAGGAACTTCGTTATTTCATGTATTACAAGTTTCAGCCAAATCGACAATTGAGAATAAAATTATAAATTATTTTTCAGATTAATATTGCACAGATATGATTTTTGAAGAGTTGACTCCGGAAGTAGCTGCTTCAAAGCACCCTTATTTTATCTGTACGGTTAATATAAAAACCTAAATATGATATGTTAAGTTCAGAGCTAGACCCATAAAGTTTTTGCAGATGGTTAGCAGAAAAACAATGGAGATTTTCAAGTTCGTTGGATTAAATAATAAAAAAAAAATATATTAGTACGAGTCATAAGTCTCACCAATTCATATATAGAGCCATTTTGTGTTGTACATTGAAAGTGAATTAAAGATTTTGAATTCTAGGGCCCACTATCTTTCAGTTTCTTCTTGAAAAGAGATAGAACATGAATGAAACAATACAGCAATTATTACATACCGAACTTGTTGAATCATAATTCAAGAAATCAATCGATGCATCATGTATTTTTATTACCATACATCAATTATTCTGAAGCTGTAAATAATTCATGTTTGAAATACGAATGATAAACATTCATAGAAACGCGACTCCTCGTCATAAAATAAGTTTGAACCAAAATATCGAATATTGCATAAGGTACAAATATTTACATTCAGACCGAATATTATTTTGCGTTTTGTTTGATGTATCATGGTATGGGAGTCGACGAGGAAACGTTCGTGTTTGTTTTATTAGACTGGAAGCACTATTTTGAACATATGTTATTTGTTAATTCGCAATATAAACCTGCTGACGAAATTATGGGAACTAGCAGTACCGCAGCTTTTATGCTAGGTATCGCATTTACCTGAATTCATCGATTATTTTGAATTAGGAATATAATCTTTCTTCAATTCATTGCTGAAAATCGAAAATAAGTGATTTACTATGAAAATTTAACAATATTTGAGGTAAAGTTTTCAATATGATAACAAACAATTAGAAATAAAGTTCACTTTTATCTGAACGGGTTTTCCAATAAAAGACGTTATTTTGATATTTTTTGGGTAGCTTTCGTCATTGAAGGCATTTTTTCTTCAATTTCGGCCAGTAGAAGTGACGTCATTTATAAAAATGGAATGGCACACGCTTCAGCAACGCATTGAAATGATTAAAATTCTCTACATCAATAATGTAAAATTTGCCAGAGAGGGTTTGTCAAACTAAAACACTTTAGGGTCGTCGCGAAGCACTTAGTCGAATTGTAATTCAGAAATTGGTGGACAAATTTGAGATGATAGGACACTGTTCATTTATCGAAAAATATTTCACTATTTTTTTAATATAAATGAATGAGAAGGAACTTCTGTTCACCGAACTCTAATCGAAAGGCTTTCAACACTTATAATACCTACACATAAAGATTCAGGAAAAAGTCGTAATTTCGAGTGTTATTCTCTGCCGAGTGATTCTGTTTGTGAACATAATAAGAATGGGTATTATAGAAGTGTTAGTAATTCCCAACAAATTCTTTTTATTCAAAAACTACTGATTCCACGAAATTTTGGACCTCCCTTGGTATTTCTAGACGTTCCAGTACCAAAACCTCCAGAAACACGAGATGACATCGCGTAGTTGGTAATGGACGTTTTTTACGTCTTCTGCCTTAATAGTTTTTGGTTTCGAAATAAATTTCCTGAACCGTTACAAATCGTTTATTACGACAATGAAGAATGAATTTAACGATTTATCGCTTGGTTTTTATGACGGAATCGGCGATATCAACGTGTCTCCTCGAATTTTCACGGTGTTTGTACACGTGACGTCTCATATTTTGTGTTTTCGACGGTGGACAATAGAGGTTTACGAAATTTGAGTGGTTTGTTTAGGTATTTGGTGATAATAATATGAGTAATATTCGAATTCGTTTTCATGTGAGCTTATTTTTTTTCTCTGGATCAGGTCGATGTAATTGAAAAAGTGTTTTAGCTTGAGCTTTCAAAATTTTTATAGATTGCAGAAAATATATCCTCACAGAAATATTTAAATTCATGCTCCACTGAGCTGATTTTTTATTTCAAACCGGTTCAAATTGTAAACTCCTGTCCCATATCGGGAGACAATACATTATTTTCTGGCATACCAGTTCTCTATTTCAATAAAACTTCATTTGCCTGAAGAAAGAGATACACGTTTTGATCGAGCTTTTTCAACATTTTCTCTGAGGAGTTGAATTGAAAAATAATAAGAATATTTTCGAGATCTTTTTATCCTTTAATTCGCTACTTGGAACTGTGTCTTATGAAGAAAATATGGAACAGACGTCAGGTCATTGAAATGATTCATTATATGAAATATAAACAATATATTTTGAGAAAAAACCGAAATATTGAAATCCTCAGAATTTTCTTTGAAATTTTATCGATATGGGTTCACTGAATTTTTAATATTTGATTTTTTCAAGCAAATAAATCGAACTTTTTCATTATTCCATACCAGTTTAAGATTAAAGCTTATTTGCTGCTAATTAACATTCCCCATAACATCGATCTTTAGAATTATCTCAGTATTATTTATTGCCGCGAGGGCAAATTTTTTCTATGTATTTTTGTTTTGTTTTGAAATTTTTATTTAGGTATTGGATACTTTCACAGCAAATTTATCGAACCTAGGAGGACCACAATTAATTCTGGTTGAATCTAATGTGACCTAATGAAATCAGAATTACTTCATTAATCAAAGCCTCGATTAAACCAATTTCCGACCCATGGAAATGATTATGTAAAGGGCAAAGCCCGTATAATTCGTTTTATCGATTACCATTCTCTGACTGGAAAAAATAACATTATTCTTGAAGCGATGTGTCTATACCATAATACAACAGGAAAGCTATCTCTGTTCTGATCTATACCAAATCGGTTTTTTATGATTCATTGTATTGCAACAACCATTTTATGTGGAACGTTGTCCTTTATTAAAGAAATATACGCATTGGGTTTCGATACACTTCTTATCTCAATTCGCACGAAAAAAAGATTACAGATGAAATTGAAGAAAATACTCTGCTATAATTTCAAAACTTGCAGAAAGTTTTAATTGATCAATTTGAAAAAATCGGAGCAATAATCGATATATTTTTTCTAAGCTCAATTAAGTCAAAAACGATTTTTAATTTTTCTTAAACATCGAAAAACTGATGAAGAGAAGATAAGTGATTGAAGTAATAGACGAATCACTAGAGAATATTTGGTGCTATTTAGGTATTTAAAATGTGTACCCATGAAGTGATAAAAACTCTCCTTCAATTTGTTTCAACGAATTTTTTTCTAGTCCATTAAACTAGTAGAACGGCGTATTATTTTCTTCACTTTGAAAAAGTGCGAATGAATGAAGAATCGAGAATTTTAATATAACTACTGATAAACATTATATGTATGTATAATAAGCAAGAGTGAAACATCGACAAGCGAACAATCGACTTCTTATTAAACTTTTTCAAGACGTTCAAAGGCAGATAGAGGAATTTGTAAACACTTATAACAGTAAGAAATGCTCACCGTTCCGTGAAAATATTCATCAGTTTTGGAGGCAACTCGTAACGTCTGCCTGCTTCACATTTTAATGGTATAACGTTTTCTTTGCGCTTAAGGTGTCTAATACGTTGTTAATGTAGACTTAGATTCGGATTTAAATGTCTTCATTCAACCTACATCCCGTTGAGGTTGATGTTTTTTCGGGTTAAAATAAAATCATTGAACTCGTTATGACAAAATAGAAAGCAATTAAGAACAAGTTAGTAGGTGTTTTATAAAACACCAGTCACTGTGATTGATATTACGATGAAAAAACGTTGAAATATGATCTTCATATTAGACCATGCAATTCTTGAGAAAACTTCGTTTTATCAAAGCCAAGTTCTTTTTGAGTTGTTTATGAGTTAAATAAACAAGGATCATAGTCAGCAAAAAGAGTTAGTCTGATTGAGATTAATTTGAATTATACCTAAGTATTTTCCTTTATAACATTGATTAAAAGCTCTTGCAATGCTGTTCATATGGAGAAAAGTTCAAATTGATTAAACACTCCAAATATTACAGTGTAAAATCGAGAAATAAAATCTTCAGATATCAAATCTATGGAACTGTAGGGTTCAAATAAATTTTAAAGTTATTCAAGAAAAGTCTTTGGACACTAATTTTATGATTTTTTCATGCAGTCCTTTTTCTAGATATCCCTTCTTGTTTGACCGAGAAGAAAAGAAATTGTTGTTGCTTTGAACATCACAGCAAAGATGTAAATCACAAGTAATACTGGAGATAGGAAAGGAGAAAGTAATGGAATCAATAAACTACCTAGCGTGCTGATTGATACAAACTATCTGGAGATGATAAACAAGCATATGATGGAAGTCACCAAGGCACACGCTTCAGCAACGCATTGAAATGATTAAAATTCTCTACATCAATAATGTAAAATTTGCCAGAGAGGGTTTGTCAAACTAAAACACTTTAGGGTCGTCGCGAAGCACTTAGTCGAATTGTAATTCAGAAATTGGTGGACAAATTTGAGATGATAGGACACTGTTCATTTATCGAAAAATATTTCACTATTTTTTTAATATAAATGAATGAGAAGGAACTTCTGTTCACCGAACTCTAATCGAAAAACACTTATAATACCTACACATAAAGATTCAGGAAAAAGTCGAGTGTTATTCTCTGCCGAGTGATTCTGTTTGTGAACATAATAAGAATGGGTATTATAGAAGTGTTAGTAATTCCCAACAAATTCTTTTTATTCAAAAACTACTGATTCCACGAAATTTTGGACCTCCCTTGGTATTTCTAGACGTTCCAGTACCAAAACCTCCAGAAACACGAGATGACATCGCGTAGTTGGTAATGGACGTTTTTTACGTCTTCTGCCTTAATAGTTTTTGGTTTCGAAATAAATTTCCTGAACCGTTACAAATCGTTTATTACGACAATGAAGAATGAATTTAACGATTTATCGCTTGGTTTTTATGACGGAATCGGCGATATCAACGTGTCTCCTCGAATTTTCACGGTGTTTGTACACGTGACGTCTCATATTTTGTGTTTTCGACGGTGGACAATAGAGGTTTACGAAATTTGAGTGGTTTGTTTAGGTATTTGGTGATAATAATATGATTAATATTCGAATTCGTTTTCATGTGAGCTTATTTTTTCTCTGGATCAGGTCGATGTAATTGAAAAAGTGTTTTAGCTTGAGCTTTCAAAATTTTTATAGATTGCAGAAAATATATCCTCACAGAAATATTTAAATTCATG
The DNA here is from genome assembly GCA_030674115.1 of Micraspis discolor. Taxonomy (NCBI): domain Eukaryota; kingdom Metazoa; phylum Arthropoda; class Insecta; order Coleoptera; family Coccinellidae; genus Micraspis; species Micraspis discolor. The sequence goes on along the minus strand of JARTUT010001320.1, from coordinate 590,405 downwards.
CTCCACTGAGCTGATTTTTATTTCAAACCGGTTCAAATTGTAAACTCCTGTCCCATATCGGGAGACAATACATTATTTTCTGGCATACCAGTTCTCTATTTCAATAAAACTTCATTTGCCTGAAGAAAGAGATACACGTTTTGATCGAGCTTTTTCAACATTTTCTCTGAGGAGTTGAATTGAAAAATAATAAGAATATTTTCGAGATCTTTTTATCCTTTAATTCGCTACTTGGAACTGTGTCTTATGAAGAAAATATGGAACAGACGTCATTTTTAATATTTGATAACATTATTCTTGAAGCGATGTGTCTATACCATAATACAGGAAAGCTATCTCTGTTCTGATCTATACCAAATCGGTTTTTATGATTCATTGTATTGCAACAACCATTTTATGTGGAACGTTGTCCTTTATTAAAGAAATATACGCATTGGGTTTCGATACACTTCTTATCTCAATTCGCACGAAAAAAGATTACAGATGAAATTGAAGAAAATACTCTGCTATAGTTTCAAAACTTGCAGAAAGCTTTAATTGATCAATTTGAAAAAATCGGACAATAATCGATATATTTTTCTAAGCTCAATTAAGTCAAAAACGATTTTTAATTTTTCTTAAACATCGAAAAACTGATGAAGAGAAGATAAGTGATTGAAGTAATAGACGAATCACTAGAGAATATTTGGTGCTATTTAGGTATTTAAAATGTGTACCCATGAAGTGATAAAAATTCTCCTTCAATTTGTTTCAACGAATTTTTTCTAGTCCATTAAACTAGTAGAACGGCGTATTATTTTCTTCACTTTGGAAAAGTGCGAATGAATGAAGAATCGAGAATTTTAATATAACTACTGATAAACATTATATATATGTATAATAAGCAAGAGTGAAACATCGACAAGCGAACAATCGACTTCTTATTAAACTTTTTAAGACGTTCAAAGGCAGATAGAGGAATTTGTAAACACTTATAACAGTAAGAAATGCTCACCGTTCCGTGAAAATATTCATCAGTTTTGGAGGCAACTCGCAACGTCTGCCTGCTTCACATTTTAATGGTATAACGTTTTCTTTGCGCTTAAGGTGTCTAATACGTTGTTAATGTATATTTGATACTTAATCCTCTAGCTTTCGGTTGGGTCAATATATATTTCTGATTGGATCTATGGAAAATTTCTTAATCATTTTTCAATGTCAATTTCTGGGTCAACGCTATCAAGCAGTTAATGATATAAAAACATTTCTGTGTATATAGATGGGTTCTCGGCAAATTTCTTGCCCAAAATCAAGGTTTCCTTAAACCAATTTTCAAACCAAGTCTATATTTCGGACGTATTTACGTTCTTCATCAGGACTCTACAAAAAATTATTACATTATATAACTTAATATTTTTACAATAACGAATTAACTACTTACAGTTTTAAAGGTTTATAATTTTGTCCAAATTTGGAATGTTTGAAGAATGATGTTGATTGTTTTTTGAACGGAGTTTTTTGTATAAATGTCAAAGAAACATAAAATTTATAAACCTTTAAAACTGTAAGTAGTTAATTCGTTATTGTAAAAATATTAAGTTATATAATGTAATAATTTTTTGTAGAGTCCTGATGAAGGACATAAATACGTCCGAAATATAGACATGGTTTGAAAATTGGTTTAAGGAAACCTTGATTTTGGCCAAAAATTTGCCGAAAACCCATCTATATACACATATTTATACGGCAATACTCCTTTTATGGCCGGTTTCTGAAGTCAAAATAAACTCAGTTTATCTATTCGAGAAAGTTAAACGAGAGATAACTGTCGAATTGGGTTTCTGACTACCGCACCGACAGATAAACTACACATAAACTCCATTTATCTTAACTCGTCCCGATGACGGGTTATCTCGACGTTAACTATTCAATGTTTACATGACAATTCCAAGATAACCTAAAAATTATATCTCCGAAAATTCGAAAATTTAAGTTCATATACAACTCAAACATGGAATTGACAAAAGAAATATTTTCAAGTTCCTCATCAGATGAAGAAATTCAAGAATTCATCAATAATATAGCAATACCTCGACAGATAAGGATTCGTAGATCTCCGATGGAAATGTATTCAGATGAAAAGTTTAGGTAAGTAGTAGTAACTGTCTTTTATTGCAAGCAATTGGCCACCGACATGAGGTCTTTCAGCCTATTAAAAATACACAGTAATATAGTTTTACAAAAATCTAACATTAAACATTACTTATTTGTTTATGAAAGTGTATCTTGGATGTTTTCTATTAGAAATATTCTCGTAATATGGTATTGATTCTTCAAATTTTTTTAGGCAAAGATACCGACTGAACAGTGGGATATTTATGTGATGAACTGAATCCAGTTTTATCCCCGACATCTCAGAGAAAAGTGGCATTATCTGTTTTACAACAAGTGTGCATTGCTCTACGATACTATGCCACAGGCACTTTTCAAATTGTTATAGGTGATGATATCAATGTTCACAAATCAACGGTATCTAGAGTTATTTTCAATGTGAGTAAGAAAATAGCCATACTACCTGAAAGATTTATATGTATGCCAAAAAATGATACCAAAATTCTAGAAACTGAGACGAGCTTCTATAACATAGCAGGCTTTACAAATGTACTTGGTTGCATTGATTAGGTCAATACATGCTACTATTGAAGGAAATGCATTCAGAAGATTAATAGCAATTCAATATTTTAGGGGAGTGGCACGGTATAAAAACAGGTATTCTTTTCAAATTTCTTAATTTTGTTCGTATTTAAGCTTCTCATTTTGTGAAATCATCTGAGACACAAATAGCAAATATTCAAATTGGTACAATGGTATGAAATTATTACCTTTATCAATGAGGAGAAATGCCATAATTAGTAGGAAAAAATAAATGCATATTTTATAGCAAAAAGTGTGTGATAGCTGAGGGAATTTTTAACTGAAAGCTTGTTTTTGTAACTCAGATAACGTCACTTTGTGTGAGAGAGACGTCAGAACTTTCTATCTCTCAGCAATATGTAAGAGCATACCTATGTTTTTAATCAAGGGGTAAATGAGAGAACTTTTAATTTAAGTTATTTATTTTCCTATAACTTTTTTTTCATCACTTCTAAACGCAATTTCGCCTGTTCTATTCTATTAACTTCAACGTAAGTTCTGCCTCCACCAACTGTTCCCTCTTTGTCAAATAGAATTCCTCTTTCTTGGCCTTCAGATTTTCGAAATCAATCTATTTTGTATTAACACCACTTTTTTTTCTGTTAATAAGTCCTCATTAGCCTGCTTTGCATTTTTTCATAATTGTGTTTGTTGTTGTAATGAGGGCTTTTTTTTTGTTGCAGTTAACCCTAATCGATTAGATGCTGTTCTTTTTCCACCTGGTCGCCTTCTAGGAGTTTCAGGAGTCACCAGAGGACTATTATGTGAAGATTGTTCTTCCTGTCAGAGAATGACCTCCACAGAGAAATTCAGTTCCATATCTGCAATGTATTTTAGTTGAATAAATATCTTTTGTATTATGGTTACCTGTTTGATTAGAAGTTTTTATCTTTTACACTGCAAATCGACAGAAATTATGAAAACAATAAAATCCTCTTGCCTGTGTTTACCTATGTATTTAAAATTTGATTATACCTACTTTGTCGTCGGCAAAATTTCTTTTTGCTTTTTTCTTTATATTGTCATATAAAGCACGCAGCTGTTTTTCGCTCCTCGGACCAGTCTCTCCAGCGGCGTTAAATTTTGCGGTTATCTTCTGCCAGGCCTGGTTTTTCTGGTTCACATTACTGGCATCTGTTTTTTTGTTATCGATTGTACTTATAAATTCTCTAACAATGTCCAGTAATTTTTTCAAGCTCAGTGAAATTCCTAGCCCTTTGTCGACTCATTTTGTTTCGTAATCGGTTTTTTCGTTTGTTTTTGAATTTGAATTCACAATCTTCGACGCCAAAACAACGTCAAAGAATGTTGAATCCATCTCTTGATTCTGTGTTCTGCTTTCGATACGATTTGTAACTACGAATTTTTTCCCTATAGGATTATAAGAGAATGATTATTTTGTAGTTTTGAATTAGTCTCTCTTTGAAATTATATTGAATGTTTAAAAATATGTCAGGTTTGATTACTGTGACATCTATTATCGCTTTCAGCAACTAACTATACTGTCGATACTGTGGAGTTATCCATTCGATAGCTAACCGAAGCATAAATTTGACATCAGAAACCCGTGCGGCGTTTATCGAGCCGATAAATATTATCCATAGTTAACGGCTGGATAACTATCTGACGTTTATCTGTCGAGTTCAGAAACCGGCCATAGGTCATAAAAACATTTCTATATTTCATTAATTATAGGAACGTCCTAGTAACGAACTAAAAAAGATACTCTGTTGCAGCATGCGGAAGACTGATGGCACTTTCTCAGGTGCATCCACAGTAATGGATTCACTATACGCAGAACCAAGAATAAGCTTCGGTATAGCACACCGATGTCTGATGAGTAATTTGGTGGCAACTTAGCCTGGGGTCATTCTGGTACCAAAGTGGGGTACCTACGACCTTCCAAGGCGGTTGCCTACCTTCAGGAGCTATTCCACGCATTTCTGTGTTTACTTGGTGTCGCATAAGTGAAATAAATTCGATTTTATTTTTAGATTTAATGTAATTCGGATAAGAAAATATTTCGGTACCTAATTGTTTCAATTGGTTTATTTCAAATTGGAATTTGTTTCTTCATTAGTGAAAGGAATACCATAAAACTCATTTACAAATAATATGTAGAAGTGTGAAAGTCAACCATAATATAACATCTTCGAATAAAAAAAAAGCAGTTGAAAACGTGGTCATAAATGACTTAAAATGCGCTTTTTCTCGTAATCCCGTTGAATGATCGAAAACTCAGTGTTTCAAAATATATGTGCAGGACTTCAGAATGTGATAGCTCGTCTGTGAATATACAAAATAATTTTTTTCAACATACCCTCTGAAATGTACCTACCATTTTCGAGAATTGTTGTGAATAGTTCCCGAACTTCTCATACAGAAAGCAAGTTTCGTGAGCATTTCTTGATTATTCATGCTAAAATATTCTCTGTGTAGATAACAGTTATGTTTAAACATATGGTGAATTTTTTGAAATATCATTTTTCTCCAGTTCTGTTCAGCATCCATAGGGCTCATAGAATCTGATTTACTGAAAACAAAACGTGTCTAATAGTTCTGAAATTTTGTTTTTTCGATAATTCAAAAACTATCCACCTGAATATTTGTATAGGAATTGAAGTACGTTTGAATACAGTTAAAGCTCCATAGTTTCGGAAGTTTCGTGAAATTTGGCAGAACAGAAAAATTTTTTAAATTCCTAACGAAAATTTGAGCACATTTGGTTGTTGCTGATACTTTTTATATCTTGAAAATTCAGTAATCTAGAGTTCAATCACGAGAATGCTGGAGTTTTTGTTAGAGATGAAATCACAAAAATTCATGAATGTATACTCGTTTTGATGTATTCCTGCGAATGATACATGTTACTATTCGAAAATCAAATCATTGAAATTTTTTACTGCTTGTGCCTGAGATCCATTAGTCATCTTATTTTTCAAGAAAAAATTTAGAAGGCTTTCGAGCTCTAGTTAAACTTGCGAGTATATATTCAAACATCCACATCTAGAGAGTGCTGATTGACCGAATACCAAAATTGGACTAAATATTTACTCTTCAAACCTATCCTCACATTTAAGGTCTCTAGATTATTTTGTTCGGGTGTCAAGGACAGACAGAATTGAAAAGTAGTAGCATGTGGCTATCCTAGTCCCATAGAGAACCAACACGATTGCCTACCTCCAGGAGCAAATACACACAGTATGGTGACTGTTGAGTTATTACTGTAATATTTTCATATTTCCTATGTTTTCCTCTATTTTGAATTCGAGGTTCTTTAAAGTTATTATGAATACATTAATCATTCTCACTCAATTACGAATGTATTTTTGTGTTTATATATTAATTTTATGTTTGTTCATATTGAAATTATCTTAGTCTATAATTTTTGAATATTGAGTAGAAAGTGTTCTCAATGATTAGATGTATATATATATATATATATTTTTTGTTAGAATTTCTTGTGCTTTGATATAAATTTTTTTGTTTAAAATTTCTTGGGTGTATAGCACTCATCCTACTAATAAATGGTAATTGTTAAATTATTATTTATTTATTTTATTTTTCCAACACATGTTTCGGCGTGTCTACGCCTTTTTCAAGGAATATAATTCAGTCGACAATTTCCTGTAAATTACATAATAATAAATACACAAATATATCAACAAACAACACAAAGCTTTTACGTACTTCATTCAAATCGTCCGTCAAGATATTATTTTCTCCTATAATCAAACTTTAAAAAATCTTCAAATATTAAATATTTTCGTCAGCCGTGAATGAAATAATGTGACGATGATGCGCTGTCACGATTTTATTTTTCAACTTCTTATTCCAATTTAATGCTGCGACACCTGTACGAATTAATCAACAAGTGATAATCCCAACTCTGGGTTTGAATTGGTTCTTTTCGATCTAGATGGATTTAGTAGTAGAAGATTAAAAATGTTTATTTCCTTATTTATGTTATGAGATTGAAATAAATTTGGGCCAAGTTTTTGATGTCTGTTTTATCGTTCATAGCTTCTTTTTCTTTTTTGATGTGGATCATTTTTAGTATGTTTCTAGTTTTGTTGTTTTTTTCTCTTTCGAGGATAGAAAAGTTCTCAAAATTTTTCTATTTGTTCAGGCTTTTTTAGTGCGATCATATTTTTGCAAAATTTGTGCCCATTTATTCTTTCCTTTATATATTGTGTTGTCTGTCCTATATATACTTTTGGGCAATCCATACAATTTATTCGGTAGACACAATTCGAGATTTTATTATTTTGGATTTTTGATTTTAACTTTGTGTTTATGAATTTCAAATTATTTGTGTTTTTATATGCTACGTTTATTCCATAATGCTTCATTGATGCATTTAGTGTTTCTGATAAGCCCTGTATATATGGTAAGGATACATATTTTTGGGTTTCGATTTCGGTTCTCTTAGTTTTTTGTTGTTCTGTATTATAAAGGCTAAAGATTTTGTCTTTGAAGATCTTGTCAATTAGTTTCAGAGGAAAGTTATTAATGGCTAGTATTTCTTTTGCTTTTTTTATTGTTTGTTGTCTGAATTCTCGACTAGTGAGTTTTAGAGCTCTATCAGCAATTCCTGACACGACACTTTTTTTATGAACCATTGGAACTGCGGCTTCAAAGTTCAAATATCGCCCACTCCAGGTTCGTTTTGTGTACCAAAGTGTCTTTACTTTTGTGTTTGTTCGTATGAGTGTCAGATCTAAGAAATTGATTTTATTTTGTTTTTCTAACTCACAGGTGAACTTCAAATTAGGATGGTAGTTATTGAATTCATTTATAAAATCCTCTATTTCATTTTTAGGTGCTGCTGTAAGACAGTCATCAACAAAGCGTTTGAAAAATGGTATTTTGTACTTTAGTTTTTTTATAATGGAGGATCTGGAAGAAACGGTGCTTGTGAAAAAAATTGTTATACAAATTTTATGTACTCCTTTTGAGGGGCTGTATCTGAACAAGGGAAGCTCCAATGAAGTTTCTTTATATGAAAGATCCTATCTTTTTTTCGATGAGGAATCACCTCCTTAAATATTTTACACTTATTTAGTTACACCTTGTATATGGGACAACTATTGATGAGATGAGGTATTGTTTCTTCTGCTTCTCCACATTCACAACTTGCGCTTGGAACTGAGTTCCATCTAAGAAGGATGCTATTGGTAAGACCATGACCTGTTTACAAATGATTAAAAACTGTCCAAATGATTAGATGAAACTCACTGATGAAATATAGAAAATAGATATTAATTTTTTCCAAATAAGAATTTTAATTAATTCAAAATTAAACTTCCCTATATTGTTTTAATAATCACTACAATAGAAATTCAGTTCAGTTGTAATAAATCAATAACTAAGTTTTTTGTATCAAAAAACAATGTAAAAAAAGAAAGATATCATTGTCAAGAATCATCCAAAGAATTATAAATAATATGTTAAGAATTACGGATAGTTCAAACTTAAAAAACCTGAATTTAATAACATTAGAATTCCAAGATTATCCGGTCTTATACAAATTAATAAAAGCTCCGTATTAAGTGAAATACGAGTACTAATAAGACTAACAGTATCGAATTGCAATGCCCCACACAACAATTATCAAAATGTTTGAACACCTTCTCAAAAGACATAATTGAATTTCCAACATCGTATACAATAAAGAACAGTCTTGTATGATGAAAAAAAAAATAGAGGATATAAGAGTTGGAGAACATTATAAAATTAGAACTATAGATATAGAGAACCTTTTTACCAATGTACCAATAGTTGACATCCAATCATAAAATCATAAAAGAAGACCTTATAGGATCCAACCTACCGGATGACACAGTAGAGAGGGAGTATCAGATTTGGAGTTTATCCTTAGGCTTAAATTTATTTGAGTTCAATAATAGGATATGCAGATACAAACAGGGACTTGCAATGGGTAACCCCATCTCTTTTATGCTAGCAGACAAGTATATGAACTATTTTGAAAAAATTTACATATTCACCAAAATAATATAAATACTAAATGAATAGCTTATTATTTCCGATATGATGATAATATTATAACTACGTGGAGAGGAACAGAACAGAAATTTGGGAAATTTATCACATATTTGAATAACTTCTTAACTAGCATAAAGTTCAAAAGTGAGAATATCAACGACAAGCATGGCAATTTCTTGGATCTGAGCATCAGAATGAACACTCTTTTGATATTTATAGAAAGCCGAAACAGATCGATTTTTCAATTGATGTCACGTCTCAGCAGCCTTGGAATTATAAAATAGCAGCCTTCAGCAGCTTATTAGAGAGACTAGCGAATATATCATTAAATTTAACAATTTAGAAGAGAATTAGGGATAATAAAGCAAATAAACAATTTTGCAGACCAGATTTCTTACAGGTTGCTCTGTAAGAAAATGTACAATGGCTTATTAGGGAATCACTTCCTTATGAACCAACCTGTTGTTGGAAATCAGAAACAATATTTTCCTGATTAACGTTGTAGTATTATCTAACAGAATTGCAAGGTTGCTAGAGAAGAGTGACACGGAAAAAATTGCTTTCAGTTATTCGGCAACATAGTGAATCTGTTTTTCAATACCAAAGATCCAGTGTTGTGCATTCCAAAAAGAAGAACAAAAAGTACCTTCTTCAGCAAATGAATTAAACAGCATTTGTGAATTTTGAGATTGTGTTCTCATTATGTCGATTCAATACAACTGTATTGTATTTCTCTTGTAGTTCGAAGGTTTTTTTTGTTCTGAAGATGCACAGGTTTCACGTGTGCAAAACCGGTCACCATGCTTGATTATTAAAATATTATTAGGAAGATTAATTTTGATCCATTCCCTAAAATGTGATTGAGTCAGAAAAGGTCATGAAATAAAATGAAATTAAATATGTATTTCTGCAAATTGCAATTCTCTCACATCTTGAGAAAATGAAGATTTTGAATAGTTTCATCCCTGAGCCATCTTTTTTTGAGAAGAAGATAACATTAATTGACATTTTCTGAGGGGCTTCGACAAATTTGATTCCATTCGAATATTCTTTATGGTTTGAGACATTGGCTTGTGTTGTCTAAAATACTTATTCAAGACATCTTACATTGGCTATATAACTGGTTTGAGATCCATTTTAAATTTTGATGCCAATTACCTATTGTCATTATTCTCAGACGAATCCTCAAAACTATTTAGTTTGGAGAATGAGGTTGACAAAAAACTTGAGCAAAGCTGTAAGTATGGGCATTCATTATTCAAGACACATGGACACATGTTTGTCGATTCTTAAATTTTCTTTATTCTTGTATTTTTTTTATTGCCCTGCTTGGATAAAGACTTCAAATGTCAAGAAAAAAGTCAAAATGGAGATTTTTTTACTGAATAAAATGTGCGGTCCAGAACTTTTCTAATGACATCATTTTCTTGTATATGATTTCCCATAAAATCTGGGAACATCCCGGTAATTTATGGACGCGCTTCGATGATGGCTTCTTTGTAACCCACCCATAAAACATTCAAACCCATAGTCAGCCATAAATCAGATCTTTTGTAGGTTGTTGAGTATTGCATATTTGGTCGGTAAGTAACATGGGATTTTGTTCTTAGAAGCATAAAATATTTTGGAAGGATTTAACCCTACTGCTCGTAAAGTTATAATTTCCGAAGAGAACACTGATTTATTGGATTGGAGACGACCCTGCAGACGTTTGAGAACGAAAGGTGACTCACATGAGAATAGAGGTCTTAAACTAAAGGATGTACATAAATATTGGCATTTAAATATTTTCAGGATTTTCTCCAAAATATATGCAATAAAGTTCTCAAGTATTACAATTTTCGGTTCCTCTGTTCCTCTAGTTTTCAAACAACAACAAGCGAGCAAAAATCGTGGATAGGGGAGGACTCACATTTTTTTTAATATTTAAGTAGAATTTTTTTCTTAGATAACCTTCACCATAATCGTATTATGAAACTGTTGGATCTATGAACCTGAAATGTATAGGGTATTTATAAATGAGGAGAACAAGAAGTTGGACAATCCAAATGCATTATTACTCACATTTTCAAACTAGAACCTATACTCTTCATTATTTTAGTCAATTTTAAGTAAGATTAATGTAGTGAAGCACTTACCGAAGATCTAAAAATTTTACACGCTTGTTCTAAAGTATATTCCTGGCTTCTGGAACAATGTAATATTGAATAAAACCGCCACAATGAATTTGATAGAATCACCAAATTCAAGTAAAGCTTGAACATCGCTCAGTTCCTCCTCAGTATTGTTTGATGCCCGAATTTCCTTATCTTGAGAATAGTTCTTTCGTATCGAAAATCATATTAGATTTAATATTTTTCTTTCAGTAAGCTCATGTCCTTTGAAATACCTTATTTAATGAAGTCCAAATTACTTCCTCTGGGATCTTCTTTTGGATAAACTGTGAAATGAAACACAACAACATCATATTTCTTCAATGTATTAAAAATGTCGAATTTTGTACCAGAAAGTGATGATTTGCAGAAAGCATTAATTTTTTGTTTTCATTTGAAGAGAAGTGTTGCAGAGTCGCAAGAATGCTTGTCGAGGATTATTGTGATCATGCTCTATCAGAAGTAAGATTCAAAAAATGGTTTCAACGGTTCAGAAATAATGATTTTGATGTGAGAAATGAAGAACGTGGAAGACCACCAAAAAAGTACCAGACGTCGAATTGCAAACGATATTGGATGGAGATGAAATAAATGGCAGAAATGTTAAATTTTGCACAACAAACAATTTCTGATCATTTGAAAGCTATGGAAAATATCCAAAAGTGTGGAAAATGGGTGCCATTTGAATTGAATGAAAAACAGATGGAAAACCGAAAAAACACTTGTGAAATTTTGCTTCAAAGAGACGAAAGAAAATCGGTTTTGCATCGGATTGACAGTAGCGTGAAACCGTATCTGATCGCTACCGATAACAAATGACCGATCTGAACCATGCATTGATCAAGAAACGACCAGAATGGGCTAGAAGACATGGCAAGAGAATCTTGCTCCGTGACAATGCACCTGCACACAAAGTAAAACTGGTTCAGGGTACAATCAAACTACTTGACTTCTTCCGACTACCATTTGTTTTCATCTATGGGACACACATTGGCTGAGCAGCACTTTCATTCCTACGAGGAGGTCGAAAATTGGGTGTCTACTTGGTTTGCTTTAAAATACGAACAATTTTATTGGCGTCGTATCCACAAATTGCCAGAAAGGTGATCAAAATGTATATAAAACAAATACTTTGAATGAAATATTTTTACTTTCCCATAAATAAGTAGTGTTTTATGTTCACAAAAAAAAACACTAGTTTCATATTGAATACCTCATATACTAAAACCCTAATTATGGAAGAGACATGTAGATGATATTTCCATCATTTTGCAACATATAATGAACACTATAGATAGATTTCTTCAACATCTTAACAATAAAAAAATGCAGAATTCGAAGTGAAGAAATGTATGATAGATCAACTGATATATTCTCTACCCAACAAGGAAAAAATGAGGAAATTAAAGACATCACAAAAAAATTATGGAAAGAGCGAAAGAAATCAACTTTAACCCCATAATGTTACAACTCAAGGAGATAAGGGGCAAACCATAGGAAAGCGTTACTCCATATGTGAAACGTTCATCAGAAAAATTAGACGAATTGAAAATATATACGACATAACAACCGCATTGAAGGCACAAGATGCTATCAAATCCAACATTACAAAAGTTAAAGCTTATAATGTAAACCAAAGATGGAAGAATTGTATGTATAAAATACCAAGCGAATGCGAAATATTTTATAGGGGAGCAAAACAAGGCCCCTTGAATGTGAGAATAAAAGAACATCAGAAGATTTCTCAAGTGTTAGACAACGTTACAGAAGTTGGTCCAACATGCTATGAATGAGAATTATCAGAAAAAGTGGAGTGATACATCCATAGAAGAGAAACCTACAAGAAGAAAAATCAAAAAAGCATCATTTATGTAAATCGCATTTGATTCCCAATTGGCACACCGGATGTTTTAAGGCCGATTGTTTGAAGAAACATAAATGAATCTTCAAACTACAGATAAATACGATTTGACGTAGTTTCAGAGTTCCATCAATCTTGACAATCAATGAGAAATGAAAAAACTTTCATTTTCAGCTATTTTGAAAGCTGATGTGCCGAAAATATGATAAAAAATTACAATAGAGGTGTTAGTAGAATGAACAATAAGAGATGGTAGTTATAGCCCAAATAAAAATTTTCTAAAGGAACACTTTCAAAAAACATTTCAATTCAATAGAACTTAGAAAAGCACTGACATTAAGTCAGGAGTTTTTGCGCGCTTGTTTTAAATTCTTTTTCGGTACTCTAAAATAGTGTAATAGTAAAATAACCGGCAAAATGACTGTAAAAGAATCAGTCAACCAATATAAATTTTCACAAAAGAATAACCACTAACAGTTTTTGTTCGAAGCCTAAACTTCCTTCCTACCAAAACTTCATAGAAGGAAAGTATATCTTTTTTGTCGAAAATCATATCGAAATTGATATTAACTTTTTAGTAAGTTTTCGTTCTTGAAATACCTTCTGTATTTTATATTCTATTTGTAAAATACCAGTCATTTGTTATAATTTTTTATTACTGAATGAACTCACTTTTTCGTGAGTATTTTTTTGACTGCTTTTCTGATCACATTAAACTTTTAATTGAATAATATTTCATTAGAAGATTGTTCGTGTTGGTTTTATCTTCTACTTACCATGTTTCATCAAATTGGGTAAATCTTTGTAATTGGGATTTATTTCCTGTTAGGGTTCCTAAAAAATGATTGAATATTCAAGTCCAAATCACAAAATTATCATCTGAAGCTTATATTATCTGAAAAGATATCAGGTATACCGGTATGAAATGAGCGTTTTTTGTGAAAATAAAACACTAATAATTATTGGAAAAGTAGAAAAAACATTTCATTCAAAGTATCGACCATTAATTTCCACACATTTTGACCATCTTCTGGTAATTTATGGATACCACGCCAATAAAATTGTTCGTCTTTTAAGGCAAACCAAGCAGACACACAATTTTCCACCTTCTCGTAGGAATCAAAGTGCTGCTCAGCCAATGCGTGTCCCATCGATGAAAACAAATGGTAGTCGGAAGGAACTAAGTTTGGTGAATACGGTGGGAGGATTAGCAGCTCCCAGCTAAGTGTGTTGGTTGTATCCTGAACTGGTTGAGTTTTGTGTGCAGGTGCATGTTATGGAGCAAAATTACCTTGCCGTGTCTTCTGGCTCATTCTGGTCGTTTCTTGATCAATGCATGGTTCAAATTGGTCATTTGTTGTCGGTAGCGATCAATTTTACGGTTTCACCAGGTTTTAGGAGCTCGTGTTACACCATACCTTTCTGGTCCCATCAAACACAAGGCATTGTCTTCTTGCCGAATCGATCTGGTTTTGCAGTCGATGTTGATGGTTGTCCCGGGTTAACCCATGATTTTTTCCGTTAAGGGTTCTTAAAATAAGTCCATTTTTCATCGCTAATATCAATCCGATGCAAAACCGATTTTCCTTTCGTTTCTTTGAAGCAAAATTTCACAAATGTTTTTTCGGTTTTCCATCTGTTTTTCATTCAATTCAAATGGCACCCATTTTCCACACTTTTGGATCTCTCCCATAGCTTTCAAATGGTCAGAAATTGTTTGTTGTGCAACATTTAACATTTCTGCCATAAGCTTTTCATTCGAAGTGTCGTCTCCATACAGTATAGTTCGCAATTCGGCGTCTTCTTTTTGAGATTCTTCCACGTTCTTCTTTTATCACATCAAAATCATTATTTTTGAACCCTTAAAACCATCCTCTGCATGTTGCTTCTGATAGAGCATGATCAATATATGTCTTAACAAGCAGTCGATGCGACTTTGCAGCACGTTTCTTCAAGTGAAAATAAAAAATTAATGCTTTCCGCAAATCATCACTTTCTGGTTCAAAATTCAACATTTTTGACACTATGAAAAAATATGATGTTGTCTGTTCAATGACTTGATGTATACTAAATTTGTTTCACAGATGTCATAGCAAAAAAACAAAAATAATAAATGCTCGTTCACAACAAATGAGACATTTGTATCTTGACGCTCACTTCATACCGGTATGAAAAACTTATAGCTTCTTATATAAAAAATTACAATTCTGAAATTCAAGGATGATCTGAATATCAATCACCTCGATATTCGCTCAATCAAGTAATTATAGAAAGAGTTTTGGACATTTTTTCTAAATTTTTTATCGTGACGATTTCCATGAAAATTTTCGAGCCTATTCGTTTCAACATCATTCAAACACCATCCTAGTTACTAATTGATCGGATGGATATTCCAGGAGTTATTGAACCAAGTAAATTTCAGATGCTCATAATTGGTTAACAATTCGGCCGATTTGGACCAATAATGAACGCGAGATATTTTGAAAATTAACCTATTCTGATAACAAAAAAGTATACGGCCAACCAGCCGGAGATTCACAAGTTAGACCCCGGATTCTTCATCGTAATGTGAAACCGATTTAGACCATTTTCGACTCGATATTCAAAAATTACAGACATTTGGGCAAAACCATAGTACGCTGTTCTACTCGTTTTCAAACTAGAACAAGTGTGCAAATATATCATAACGCCAATTTCAAAATTTTGAATAGTTTTTTTAACTGAAGACAAAGACAATTTAGAGTTTTTATCACTGATGAACTGCGTTGAAATGTCAATAGTTTTATTCCTCTGAGAACGAAACATTTGTCCTCAACTTATCATACCTACTTCTTTCAGACAAACTTATATCCGAACACCTTCACAGCAAGGCAACAATAATTTATGTCAAATGGTGTTTTTTTCGGCGGTTAGCTTGAGATCTGGCCCAACATTTACGATATTATAATATGTGAAGTCGTAGACTATTGAATAATTACCCAAAATATATTGAAGGTGTTAATAGCTTTTCTGTGGAAGTTAATGATGGACGACAGGAAAGCCACCATCAATTTATCTTCGACACTTTATAACTGTGAATAAATGAAAATAACCAGTTCCGAAAAAATATATGATGGTGTACTAATCAATAATACGATTCAACTATGAACTCCACAAAAGGAAAGGTTATTAGTAAATAACCTTCACATCTGATCCTCTTTTCACATTGGTTAAAATACTGAACCTTGTTCAATATGATTATATGACCAACATAAAATGGAGTTTATAGGAATGGAGCATGAAATGACTGTTTGAACTATTCCCATAATCTATTATGGATGTTCATGATAACGACGCATCGACCGACATCGTCTGATTTCCTTGATTTCTTATCCAATAACTTTTGCTTCGTGATGATAACAATGATAATCCAAAGAGTTGCATCCAGTTTTAAAGAAGAGGGTACAAATAATAGATGGTTGGGCAAAATCTGTAGTACGATGCCCGAGTTATGAGGATCTGAATTTGGGTTCTCACGATAATCCAAAGAGAGGAAGGAGTTTACTAAATTTCGTGATAAGCGTCAGGCTAGAAACATTTTTAATAATTCTGTTTTTTTTTAATATTCGATTCATCGTAAGATATTCGGCGGATTAAAAAAAATGCATATACAGGGTTATTGCTATTTGGAATATATTTATTTATATTTCTATATAGAATATATTATTTGATTTGAATTTCATTTGGGTACTTAGCAATGTCGGAAATGATCAATAATCAAAATCGTAAAACATCTATATTTCGGAAATAATGAATATAAGAAATTGAGTACAATGTTACAAAATAACTTACTCACATAGAAAGGATTATTCGAATAATTGATAAGAACTTGAAATATCAAATTTAACAATATAATATCATAATGAACTCAATTAAGTGACGTCTAAAGAAAGTAGGTATTCATAAATAATATTTAAATTTTTAATATCTGTTTTTTTGTTGATGTTATTCTTATTTTCATTTATATAACACTTTTTTAGATATAGTCTTTTATTATAGTCATAATAATATAATGGTTTGCTAATGTACACCTTGTGACGTTTGTCCAATATGTACCGCATTGTAATCTTTACATGAAATTTACTAAATAAGGTCTGATTTTGAGAGTTTTTTTACATTATCTTTCATTTTATTAAATATGCTTCCTACCATTAATGGATTGTATTTGGCAATTTTGATGTTGCTGATGTCTTTGAAAATATTTGTTATTTTTGGAGTCTGGTTTGGAAGGAAGGGTAAGCTAACATATTTCTTTATTTCTATGGGTTCAGTTTGAACGATATTATTTGAGACAATGTTATTCAAACTAAGCTTTTCATTATTAAGATCGTTTATAATACAATGGAAACAGTTTTGAACAAAAGATTTGGGATAACCATTACCTTTGAATAAATTGAATAATTTTCTTTCAGCATTATTAAAAAATTCAGGATGGTAAATATTTCTGGTTCTTCGGAACATCCATTTATAAGATTTGTTTTTATATTCCAAGAATGATTGGCTTTGTAGTTAATATAACGACCTGATGAAGTTGGTTTTTGATACCAGTCCAATTTAATCTGGTTATCTACAGATCTGACTACTTTTGTGTAAAGGAATGGGACACCATTATCAGTTTCTTATTCAACTGTAAATTGGATGTGTAGGTCAAAACTATTGAAAATTCTCAAGTCTCAAGAATCATGTCTTCAGGAATCGAAAAAAGAAGACTATCTAAATATTGGTAGGCGATTGGAACTAAGAAGGGTAGTATTGGGATGCAATGTTTTAGCGTGTTTTTCTAAATTTTTCACTTCGTAGCTTTTATCATAAGAAGATATAATTATTTTTTTATATACTCAATGGCAAGCAATCGCATAGAAGTTGAAGTTGATTTGTTGAAAATAAATATTTACCCCGAATAGTTAGTAATTGTACAACATTATTTGATATGCAGTATAATTTTAATAATTATTTAATGTAATTTAGCAACGTTTCGGACAGTGCCATTTTTCCAGCTTGTAAAAAACAATTTCACAACAATCATGAAGTCAAACTTGATTAATTTTAAGCTATCTCTACAAGTCTTTATTGATATAACAGAATAAAAACAGAATAAATAAATATGTTAGATCTATGATGAAGTATATTAGTTTCACTTGTCTACTCTTATTGTATTCTTTTTCCTTGTTCTTCCTTCTTGCCCTCAAGACACTTATTAATTCAGTTTAAGTGGATGGAAAATTTATTGAAATGGTTCAGTTACGATAGTATTATGAATTTAGAAAAGCTCTGACGTTGAAATACCTTCTTAAGATTGGTTTTAAGGAGGATGGAATTCGAACTTCGAAAAAATTTGAAGGAAATTGTGAGTAGTTATTTTATCTTGAGATATAGAATTCTTCATTTATTTATTTAGTTATGTTTGTTTAGTATGGAAAAAATATTTTTTTGGAGATTCTTTGATGGTTATGTTGATTTATTGTTTGTTTCTCTATTAAATAAAAAATTTGGCGACCCATAGTTAC
Source organism: Micraspis discolor (assembly GCA_030674115.1). Lineage (NCBI taxonomy): Eukaryota > Metazoa > Arthropoda > Insecta > Coleoptera > Coccinellidae > Micraspis > Micraspis discolor. The sequence continues at coordinate 572,166 of JARTUT010001320.1, read as the reverse complement.
TTTAAAATTGGTATTTGGAATAGTAAAGAAAAAATTGTTCTGTATACGTTGGTTACTTTTTAACAATGATCCGAAAAAATATCTGGCATAACGTTGGTAATTGAAATAATACTGAATGATAAAAATATACTCGAGTAGTGGTATGATAAATCTTTCCTTGTAGAGACAGGTTATAATTGATTTTCATAGAAATAGTAGGAATATGGTTGGTAAAAAAAACTACATTCAACTGCTCAAAGTTTCGGCATACTCATTGAAAGTGGCACATTGTGTTTTGATGATATATATTTTGCCTCGAATGTTATGTGTGGAAAACATGAGTTTAACTTTACCCTGAAGAAGTGGAAATATATGTACGAAACGTTGGCATTAGATGAATGTAGTTTTTTTACCATCTTCCTAATATTTCTGTGAAAATCAATTATACCCGACTAGCATCATGAACAATATCTCGTCGTCATCCATGCATTTGGTGGAACGATGGGTACGTATTCTATTCCCTAGACCAACCTCTATAATGAAATATCATTTGAATTTAACTTGATAGATTCTATTAGATCAGTAAAACAGATGTGAAGACGACATTACAATCCAGGACTAAACCTTAAATAAAGTAGTGATGTTTAGTTTCGGATTTAACTAAAAAACTAATTGTTAATCCTCCTTGCAAGGCGTCTAAATCGGAGCAAGATTGGTTCCATGAGGATATCACCCTAATGATAAGCACGTGGGATTTTCTGTATGAAGGATAGTCGAAAGAAAAGAAGGTGCAGTATATATAATTAACCCCTTGCTAGAACCGCTTCACACTTAATTTATTGTTGGGCCGTTTAGACACGGATTGTGCCGTTGTTGCATGTGGGCTGTTTCATTTTGAATGTTTTATGTCTGTAAATGAGTCCGCAAGTCCATTTGTCAGTCTACGGTGTCATTTTGGGTTAGGATATGTCATTTAGGTATGAGGTTTGTTATGTCGGAAATTAACGTTCTGATGCATTGCGTAGGAAATGTTACAGGTTAATTGTCGAATTGAAAATGAAAAATGTTTGCATAGGACCATTTACATGAGGTTTTTGTATCAAAAATATTTCGGAATAATTCCATTTGCGCGCTTGTTATATGAGAACAGCGAGCTATCTTTTCACCCAAATCTCAGCAATCTTCGAATATTGAGCCGAAAATAGTCTCAATCGATTGAGTTTGACTTCCTGATGAAGAATTCACAATCAAACTTGAGTATGTCAGTCCGGTCGTTTACTCTCTAATTTCCCAAAGAGATGAGCTAGAGTTTTGATAATTTCAGAGTAGGTTAACTGTCTAAATATCCCGGTCAAGTTCGTTATTGAGCCAAATCCGTTTAACGGATCAGGAGCTATTGATATCTGAAATTTGGTTTCCTCGGTAAATCCTAGAATAACCATCGGATCAACTTATAACCCAAAAGATATTTGAATTAGGTTGAAACGAATAGGCTTACGATATTTGGCAAAAATCGCCAAGTTAAAAAATTCATAAAATATTCCCACAAAGATTTTCTTAAATACTTCATAACTTTTAAGGTATCAGTTGTATATAAAAAATTTGTGTAAACAAGTTAATAATAATTTGGTATGGCGGAAGTTTTCTCTGGATAACCTGCTTTCGCTGACATAATAAGGAAGGTTTCGAGAAGAAAACTTTGGATCAATTTTAGTTGAATACGAAGTTATGGCACATATATGCAGAGGATAAATGCGTCATATGACAAAATTTAAAATAAAAATTATAAAAACTTGGCATCGAAGTGAACCTTGGCTTTAGCACGTCATAAAGATAGAGCGACGCAAATGATCATAATGAAGAATTTCTTTGCAATTAGGAAACAATTGGGAAAAATGGGACGAAGCTTCCATAAGATTGAAAGAAAAAAAAATTGAAAAAAGCTACTTTGAAGTTCATAACTCCATGTCCAAGAAGTACGCTCTCTCTTTAAATAAAAGAGGATATATGGAAGCCAATAGTCATCATTGTTAAAAAGATCAAGTGAGGCTCATGAAGTTCCTATCCAACTTTTATCAAAATTTATAATAAAAATAAAATGAAACTAATCTGACAAGCATTTGCTTATCGAGACGTAGTGAAATCTACAGGGTGCGGCAGAGAGGACGGACGTTTTTGAGATGGGTAGTACCGAACCCCTCCATCTACGAGAGTGGTGGGGATGGTGTCGTTTGACTCTTGAGTTCCTATCATTGTGCGTGTTTCAGTTATCATGGAGCCTTGGACGGTGGAACATCGCATTTTCGCCTATGATTGTTTCGTCCGAAATAACGAATCAGTTACCCTCGTACAGCGTGAGTTTCGTCGCCACTTCAACATTCACCGGGATAGACCTGGTCCCTCTCGAAACACCATCCTTCGTTGGGTTGAATCAGTTCGCACTCGTGGTGAAATGATCAACAGAAGACCAAGAGGAGCTCCGCGAACAGTTCGAACTCCTGAAAATGTTGAAATCGTTCGTCAAGCCTTTCTTCGCAGTCACACTCGATCTGCCAACATGCTGCTGCAGTTCGCCTCAGTGATCGTTCGGTAAGGCGAATTTTACATTATGATCTCCGCTTTCACCCCTACAAATTGGCCATTGTGCAACAGTTACAGCCCAGAGATTATGCACAACGAATAAATTTCGCACGTCAGATGGAAGCACTGATCGATCAAAATGATAACCTCTATTTGTTCATGAGTGACGAAGCCCACGAAGGCTAGAGTATACAGACACAAGCCTCGAACTCTGTACGAATTGAAGAACGCAATTCGCGTGGAAGTCGCCCAAGTTGAGGGAGCAATGTTGGAGATAGTCTATGCGAACTTCCAAGAACGCCTCCAGCACTGCATCAACGATTTCGGCCACCACATGCCTGAGGTTATTTTCCGCACTTGACTTTCTCAAATGCTATTTTCTTGTGAACCTTATTGCATCAATAAATTTGTTTTTGAGTAAGAATTAACTGTTTTATGACTTTTTAAAAACCGTCCGTCCTCTCTGCCGCACCCTGTATAACACCATCTTAATTTTGAGAAATTGAGTGTAAAATTCAATTGAATAATGTTATCGAAGGGCTCCCTCGTTACAGTAACAATTTTGACTAATGAAGAATTTTCATAAAAACGTAGGTTTACTCAAGGAGGGTTATACAACTATAACTATCAACTTTTCGAAAAAGTGTTATAGCTCATTCTTTGTTGCAAATTTCTTGTGCTATCACCAAGTTTGGCACCAATTATAGTAGACACCTTGTATAGGAATAATGGAAATTGTCTAAATAATGACTCTTATTTTCAGAGAGCTATTTTCCATCCTTGAAAACGGTTGTAAATGTCTACCGAAATTCTATTTATATGAATAAGACAAAATTCAATTTATCTTATCAATATGTGTGTGATACAAGTAATCATTAAAGTTAAAGATCACATATTTAAAAGGAGTACAAATTATTTCATTATTTTCCTAGCATCATTTACTTTTTTTTTAAATATAATTTAGCTCGTAAAGAAGACGTTGAAGCTAAAAAGGCACTTTGGAGTAGCTATGTCTCTACGCATTCAACAAGCAATAGAACATATTCAGATAAATAAAACTCATTTTTACTTCAGTAAATACGAGTACTTGTACCTAATATTATATCTTTATTTTTTAACTAATAATGCACTTTTTAAAAATGGAACGGAATTGAACAATTTGAGGAAAACAAATTTGATGTTTTTGTTTTAATATTTTGCTATATCGAAGAAGTTTGGGTTTTGTGCGCCTGTTCTAGTTCAGAAACTTGTCGGACAGCGTGTTATCGTTTTGTCCAAATGCCTATTATATTCGAATTTCGAGCCGAAACTGGTCCCAACTGATTGGGTACGATTTCTTAATGAAATATCTGTGTTCAAACTTAATTATTGCCGGCCAGACGGCCAAATATTCTTTGTCTTTCAAAAGAGATGAGCTGGAAATTTTCATATTTTCCGAATAGCTTAATTGTCCATATATCTCGGTCAAGTTCGTTATTGGACCTAATCCGACGTATAGTGGAGCAATTATAAACCTCTGGAATTTGATCATGCTATAAAATTTTAAAAAAATTACCAAAATATTTTTTTAATACCCTCTTTGAATGCTCGCTAAGAATATTCGTAGCATTTCAACAAATTTTTTCAATTGTGGTGGTTAATGATATTTTCTATCATATTCTGAAATTTCATCATAGCATCGTTTTATCACGAGAAGATATAATAGTTTTCTGTTATCTACAAGGTGATTCATTGGTAAATGGACAAAAGCTCAGGGTAGATAGAAGACCTTCAGATGAGTCATAATAACCCCCGATTCATAGGTCTATCTTTCATAGTGTTATATTGATTTTGTCACTTTCTTCAGTTGCTCATAACTTTGGCACCTTCCTATATATTGTCATAATTTTTTCCTAAGTTGTCTTCAACAACTACTCCATACCGACATTGCAAATGAATTTTTTTCCAGCTTCGAAAAAATTGATAAATAAAATTCAACCCGAAAAGCACCCTTTATATCAAAATTTCATGAATTTATTAGGATATTCGAAAAAAGGATAGAAAAATGAAAGGAGTAAGTTATTATCCATACTGCGATCCTAATACCCAATGAATCTAGTTGAATCTTATACAACATAGTAACCAAAACACCAAAGCGAGGTATTTCTCAAACTTTCTTACGCTGTTATAATACTCAATTAACTAGTCAAATATCATACAGCACAATAACCAGAATTTACCCTGCACTGATGTGATGTCAATAGCTTTCGCGCAAATTTTTGTTGATTATTGACTAATATCTTATAAAATTTTTAGTACTGGAAAAACCTTTTTTAGGAATCATTAAAAAATGTTCTAGCATTGCCTAGTTAGTTGGTTCCTTTTCCCAATATTTTCCTTTTTCCAATGTTGAAATTAATCGTATGGATATTCTAGGAATTATAGCGAAAGGCAAATTTTTTAGGATCAAAATCAAATTTGGAGGTATCATTCAGGATACATGAACCTCTTTCTCTGAACGTAATTGAGAAAACTAAATTTCAGGTGCTTCTAACTGATGAATTTGTTGCACTTGATCTAATTGTTTGGACAATCATCCTATTCTAAAAATATGAAAACTCTAGGTTATCTTCTTTGGAAGATAGAGTTTAAGGTAGGGCGACTGGATACCTTCAAGATTGACCACGGATTTTTATCAGGAAGTCGGACTCAATCGATTGCGACCATTTTCGGCTCGAAAGTACAGATATTTGGGAAAAACGCTAGCTCGCTGTTCTTCTAGGAATTCGCATGTCTGGGCCGAACTAATTCCTTTTGCTGCAAGATAAGCCAATTCTCAATACAGATTCTCTGTTAATGTGTGATGTGGTGCTTATGATAAAAAATTGGTTGGTCCGTACGTGCTACCACCCTCTTCAACTGATGAAGTTTATTTAGATTTCCAGAAAAATATTTTACCTATTTTGCTCGACGATGCAGGTTGAAAGCCTGTATTTTCAACATGGAGTGGCAGCACCTTATTTTAGGACTATTGTGAAAAAATTCTTGAATGAAGCCATTCCGCATCGTTGGATAGGTAGGGGTGGACCTAGTAGCTATCCCTCAAGGAGCCCTGACCTCAGTCCTCTCGATTTTTCTGTAAATTAAAAAATAATCAACACATGATAAGGTCAAAAATGCACTAAGCGGAATGGTGGCCATTTCGAGCAATTTTTGTGGAACTTTGTTTTTGTGTTTCACAGCCTTTTTTTAAAGAATTAAGTTATTTCATGAAGATGATATGTTTTTTAGAACTCATTTCATAGTTTGTCTTCGATTTCAATGAATAATTTTTTTCTTCGATGTTTTGTTTTCAGTAGTGATATAATAATAACCAAAATCATTTTAGATGTCTCCAATTAAAAACCTCTGCATTTCAATTTGTCTAAAATTTGTGACCCAAAAAACTCAATAAAATTGGTTAAATCAATATTGACCAAATAGAATTGAGTTTTTCAATATTTTGGTTATTGTGTTGCCTGAATATTGTTTTGACTAGATCTAATGAGTATCAAAATCCCATATGCAAGTATGGAGAACAACTTGCTCCCTTCATTTTATACTTTTTCTGAATATCCTATTAAATTCATGAAATTCTGATATACAGGTTATTTTTTCCAATTTGAATTTTATTTATCAATTAATACAATATCCATCCTATCGATTAGAGACTTGTAATTCCCAGCTTGAATATCTTTAATATAAAGAAAGCTCTACCAAATTTTGTGAAAATCTAATGGCTGAATACTTTTTGAAAAATTCCGACTTTTTCTTCAAATATTCGATTACTCATAAGATAATAGTCAAATTTCAACAAAGAAATGTTCGATTATGAAGGTTATTGATATAATTCATTTTCTGAAATTTCATCTGCGTAGAGTGAAACCAAGAGAAAAATCAAGAGTTCTATTTGGTGCGCTTGTTCCACTGACTTTAAAACTACTGACCTCAGGTAAGTGCTTTTCCAATTTTTTTTATTTCGATGTAGATTGTGAGTCTGCGATAAAAAGTTGTAGCTCGAACTGTTTTAATATTCCTATATTTTTGAAAAGTTCAACAAGTTTATCAGATATTTAACACTCATTCGATTGAATGAACTTATTTACGGAGATCATTCACTTAATTACAATGTAATATTATTTCTTTTGGAATTAAGTTATTTCATGAAGATGATATGTTTTTAGAACTCATTTCATAGTTTGTCTTCGATTTCAATGAATAATTTTTTCTTCGATGTTTTGTTTTCAGTAGTGATATAATAATAACCAAAATCATTTTAGATGTCTCCAATTAAAAACCTCTGCATTTCAATTTGTCTAAAATTTGTGACCCAAAAAACTCAATAAAATTGGTTAAATCAATATTGACCAAATAGAATTGAGTTTTTCAATATTTTGTTTATTGTGTTGCCTGAATATTGTTTTGACTAGATCTAATGAGTATCAAAATCCCATATGCAAGTATGGAGAACAACTTGCTCCCTTCATTTTTATACTTTTTCTGAATATCCTATTAAATTCATGAAATTCTGATATACAGGTTATTTTTTCCAATTTGAATTTTATTTATCAATTAAAACTGAAAAAAACTGATAAGGTGGGTGGACCATGGAAGGCCACGCTTCTTTGAAGGCCAACTATCAAAATGTCGTAGTTATTGACATGTAAACACATATTCCTTCGGCTATACACTAAGATCCATCAAACTCAAGTCCACAGATGCGGCGGCGAGTCGCTCGCGCCGCTATTGTGGTAGTGCGATCTCCCGCTTCGTAGACTTCGGTCATCGACGTTACAATTGTTGTTCGCGCGCACAGCAAAACGAAAGTTTTTAGTTAGATAACCTATTATTATTTCATATTTTTTAACTGTGAATTGTCGTATAAGGATATGTTTATGGTACTAAAGAAAAAAAAATTTTTTGCCTCGTATTAAGTTAAAATATTGGCAGTGTTCCCTGGAAAGCCGATGGTTCCTTATAAGGCCAATCAAAAATTTGACGGTTGGCCTTGCTAGGGTACATGGGCCTCACAAAGAACATGTACAAACCATGAACATATGAACAGTTACTTTTTAGTTATAAATACGTACCATTACAGTTAAAACAACGTTTTATATTTATAGTATTTTTATTTAAGGCTTATTAAAGTTCTTAACTCATATTGAATAGACATTTCTTTTAAAATTATTTTATTATCAGTATATATTTAAATTTCTTTTATGGAAAGGTTATGTCTGAAAATAAACTAAACTAATTTACATGAAAAGCAACGAATATAAAAAATATTTACATGTTAAAAACGGTAAAGTATGTGATGAAGTAAGTATGTGATAAGTTATATATAAGATAGTCTGTCTAAAATCATATTTCAAGCAAAACAAACTTTATAACAATAAGCCGGTAATTGAATAGATGATTAAATTTTATGCGAATAAAGTCATCGATAATTTTTAGTGTGGCCTTCTTAGGAACATTTTGGCCTTACAAAGAACAGACCCATAAGAAGGCCATTTGAGGTGAAAAAAAAGGTTTTAATATCATTATAATACGCGTTGGCAAGTTATTTGATGTCAATTTAATACTCATTACTACTGTTTTTAAATAATTTCCATTAATATATTCTTAGTTATGCGATGGTATTCAAGTAATGTTCGTTGAGTTTTTTATAAATGATAAAAATATATTGAGCATTTAATGTTTTGCTTAAATGAAAGAGCTTATGTAGTTTTAGTAAAAGCGAATATATTAATTGTTACAACTCTATTTTTAAGTTGAACGACTGATGTATAATATTGGCCTTGTTTGGAGCCGTGTTCCTTGCAAGGCCATTAGGAAGAGCTTAACAAAACTTAAGTTAAATGAATACTGATTAAAGCTAGGTTAAAAAAAGTGATTTGTATGGTACACAATAAAACAAACTATTATTTGATAATTTGTTTTCTTCATTTATCCAGTTAATGAACGAATAAAAAGCGTTTACTCGTTAGAGTGGCCTTCCATGGTCCGCCCACCTTATTCAATGTTGTTATGAAGTAGTTGTTGAAGACAATAAACTTACCAAAAATCATGGAAATGTGTAGGGTTGTTCGAAAGTTGAAAATAAAGAAATATAGACCCTTGAAATGGGGGTTATTCTGACTCACCTGAAGGTCCTCTATCTAACCATACATTTGTCCATTTACCAATGAATCACCTTGTATGATATTTGTATGAAATCACAGGAGTTGATAAAATAAATTGGACAATTGACATTTGTTTTCAGTTAATTTCTTTTCGCGTCTGTTGAAGTCTTTAGTCTGAATTCGTGTTTTTAGAAGATTTAATTTTTTCGATTCGTCTATAGGCAACAACTTGTGTATCTACTTCCAAAGATTCGAATTCGTAAATGATTAGTGTGTTAACTTTTCGAAAAATCGTATCGCGTAGAGAAGAAGCACGGAAAGCTCCCGACTCCTCGTCAGTGCTTTTCTACATGTTTGCGCGCTTATTCTAGTTTAGAGCCGACAGTGTGCCATCGTTTTGCCCAAATATCTGAAATTTTCGAATATCGAACTGAAGATGGTCTCAATGATAAGGTTTGACTTCCTGATGAGAAATCCTGGGTCAAATTGGAATGCGTCCAGCCCCATACTTTCTAATATCCGAAGGAGATGAGTTAGATTCCATATTATCAGAATAGGTTGAATGTTCAAATATCTCGGTCAAGTTCGTTATTGGGCCCAAGTTGTCCTACAATATCCATCCTATCGATTAGAGACTTTTTGAAAAATTCCGACTTTTTCTTCAAATATTCGATTACTCATAAGAAAATAGTCAAATTTCAACAAAAAAATGTTCGATTATGAAGGTTATTGATATAATTCATTTTCTGAAATTTCATCTGCGTAGAGTGAAACCAAGAGAGTTCTATTTGGTGCGCTTGTTCCACTGACGTTAAAACTACTGACCTCAGGTAAGTGCTTTTCCGATTTTTTTTATTTCGATGTAGATTGTAAGTCTGCGATAAAAAAGTTGTAGCTCGAACTGTTTTAATATTCCTATATTTTTGAAAAGTTCAACAAGTTTATCAGATATTTAACACTCATTCGATTGAATGAACTTATTTACGGAAATCATTCACTTAATTACAATGTAATATTATTTCTGTTGGATAGTTGAGTTCATTTTTCACTTTGTTAAGCATTAAAATTTTCTTTCAATTAAAAATGAGAATAAACGATATCTCGCATCGAAGGAACTCAATTAAACTCCATCATATCACTATAAAACTTTTCCATTGTCAACTGAGAAATTGGGATAATCTTATTCAATGAGGTGCTAGTCATTACAATACACAAAAATATTGTATTTCACTAATTCTCATCAAGGAATACAAATCGAATAATAGCAAGCGAACCTTTGTGGTCATATCAGAAAATAATCAATGTTGAAATCATAGAATATGAATAATAGAATCCGTGCCTTGTGGAAAATAAGTACTTAAAAATGTAACATCGATCCCGTGTCCCTCAAGGTGCACTGCATATGCGACGCAAACTCTTCCGCTTGTGAAAAGGGATTTGTAATTTTGTTATCGTGGTTATCGAATGTTTATGTCGATATTATAACATTATTCAACTGACGGAAAAAAGTCTGGCAGAGCCCACTAGATGCTTCATGATTATTTTCAAACATCAAATTATATTCATAGAATTATTTGGTTGAGATATGAGTGTTGCTCGAAGCTTGGCGATCTCGAAATTAGCCGAAATTGGCGAATGAGTACGCTGCATTTAGGTTATTGTGGCGATGCTTCGTAACTTCTCTCATAAATCCTAATTTTGTTCAGAATATGGCAAGTGCATACACCAGGCTTTTGGGCATCTTACTTATTTAATATAGAGTAGGCAGCACTGACGCCAGGCATACTCAACTATGGCATTGCATTTTTCACGACTTCTCCTAGGAATAAGCCCTCTTCAAGTAAGAAATCCTGTGGACATTCTTGTAGTTCATAGGGAAACCAATGCTAATACATGGACATCTTTTAAGCCATTTGGCCACTGATTGATAATTGTGACATCTTTTTCACAGACATCCTGTATCTTATCTTTCTAATTGGTAAAGCTCTTTCTTCTCATTTCAAATATAAATCTTTATTGAGGTTATCTCTGTCAGTTTTCGGAAAATATAGATATTTTCGTCTACATTTGAGACAGCTGTGGAATGCCACACGTCAACTATGTGATTATTTTATATCAAACGAACCATGGACAACAAAACAACTGATATCTATTTCATTTATTTATTGACTAAAGATTGAATTCAATGTTCGAAATGTTCCACACTTAGTTCTACACACAATCGGTATTTTTTTATTAAGTATTCATAACCTATTCGGGTTTATTATCTAGGTTAACTATTTCTTCTTCTATTCTGGTTTTAATATCTTCAATGTTGTGTGAACAGGCCATACACACTTTAGATTTCAATTATCCCCATAAAATGTGTTCAATGGGGTTTAGAAGGGACTGTTAGGAAGTCACAGAATGCTGCCGTTCCTGTCAATCCACAAATCGTATATTTCATTGTGGTATTCTCTTATAGGTAGAGCACGATGAGCTGGAGCTCCATCTTGTTACCGAATTATATTCCGTCAAATATTCAAAGGAAACGTGTCAATTTCTTCCTCAATTTGATTTCGAAGGAGCTCCAGATATCTTAATTCCTGTTAGAGATAAAACAATTTTTCAATGAGACGATTTTGTGCATTACCGCACTACACACCAATATACTGTCGTCCTTATCCATGACATGGTAAAGTTTTCCTTGGATTTTCGCTGCCCAGTAAATGTGAATATTTTAATTAGACTGGTTGGCCCTGTTAAAACTGAATTCATCGGTCCAAAGAATGTTATTAAAAAAATCTGGATTATCTTCTAACTGACGCAATATAAATCTACGAAATTTCATTCGCTCATGTTTTCACAAATTGGTAAATTTTTTAACTTTGGTATATTTAAAATTGTTCATATGGATTTTTTTTTCTTCAATATTTTGCACCTTGCTGTATGAATATTGCAAATCACGACTGCAATCGCGTATGAAATAACTTGGGTTTTTTAGAAAAATATGATTATTTCACTCTTGTTACATAAAAATTATAAAAAAATTTGATTACCTTGAAAATAGAGAAGAATATTTAATTCTGGAATTTCATTCCCTCGAACTTCTAGGTTCTCGTTTAATTAAATGACTCTTCTGTAAACCTTTATACAAGGTGGCCAGAAAGGGTATCGGGCATTTGTAAGTTCAATAAAACAAAAAATATTTGTGAGCAATAAAAAAAATTATTTTTATTATTAACATATGAATTGGATAATTATTTGGAAAAGATGATATCATCCAAATGACGACCGTTGCTGGCACTCTTCTAAACGGAAACGAAGACTGGCGATAACACGTAGACACATAGCTATTGATATTGCAGCCATTTCTGACCTGATGTTTTGCTTCATCTGGGTCAGATTCGTCGGATTCTTTTGATAAACCTTACTTTTAAGGTATCCCCATGCAAAATAGTCAAGCGGGCTAAGGTCGGGGCTTCTGGGAGGCCAGTTTATGTTACCCCTTCGCGAAATGACTTTATTAGGGAATAATTCGTTAACAACATCCATTGAAGCATTTGAGGTATGGAAGTGATCTTGGTGCTACCACGTTCTTGAGTTGAAACCTGCAAACTCCTGCAACTATGGGACTAAAAAAAATTCGGAAACATATCGCAATAACGCGGACCAAACCCCGACCTTTGGGCTAGGCAGGGGTCGTGCTTTCTTCTCGGATTCTCCATTGCCCAGTATCCACAATTGAGTGAGAGGTGAAAATTTGTTTCGTCACTAAACAGTTTGTTGTTCTATACAATATCATATTGAAGGTGGTTTCATTGCAATGTGATTAGTTGTTTGTAAACAAATTATTAATGAAACATTGACACAAATGTTCTTTTTTGATTCTAAACGAAAGTCAAACAAACTTTTAGACTTCGACGAAATATATTTTCACTAGTCATAAGCCAATATGTGAATGGGATAAATTAATCTTTGAACTTAGAAAATAAAAGTTGTAGATCTCCCTTTTCGATTCAAGTCACAATATTACAAGCACCAATTTATGAATTCATTATTGATTCATTGAACTTTTTTGAGATAAGAAATTGGGGACAAGCAATGACATGAGTTCAGCAGCTTCTGCGCGCTTGTTCTCAGTACCAGTTTTATACTGAAAAAAAACCGCCACAATGAATGGAGTCAACAGCTCTATCTTAAATTAGACAAAATTGATCACAGTTTTTTATCAGTTTTGATCGAAGCCCAAACTTCCTCCTCAATTCCACTAGTATGTTTTATACAGGGTGATTCCGGAGGAGACCGTCAGATTTTAGGTGAAGTATACACTAGTCAAGGCAGTTTCGAAACAATGTTTGGTTTATGGCTGGGGGCCTTTAATGAGAGTCTATAGGGTGATTTGTCCGATTCGACTGATTTTTCTTTTATTCATAACTTTGGTATGGCTTGATCAATCTTGATGAAATTTTCAGTGTAGAACAATATGATTATCTTCTTTCAATAATTCTAACACTTTCTCAAAAATACAGGGTGGGAATTATGATAAGTTCAGATTAAGTTTGCAGGTTGAAAAAACACCCTGTACATTCTGTTTTCAAAAATTTTCTACATGCTTCAGATTCTATCATAAGTTTATATTACTGGAGCGTTTTTATTTTTTGGCACACATCCAGTTTTCCTAGAAAAAATTTTCAAGGATGAACAAATTCGTTATTACGCTCCAAGGCAGTGAGGATATTCTGAACTAGAATGTAAACCGGTGTCGTCCAATGATACAAAGCTCTTCCTGAGTCCTAAAGTAGTTCTTCCAAATTCGAAATTCATATTTAATCACTCATATATATACTTTATATCTACCTACTTTAACCAAAAAATCTACAACTTATACAGAATAAACATTCGAAACATATCATGAACGGCAAAACTAAGGATTAACAAAAAATTAACATAAAATGTTCGAAATGATTTCCCCTTTTTTGAATACATATTCGAGACCTTTTTATTAAATTTCCAATTGACCTTCTAATGAGGGATTGATTTTGCTTCAAGATATTAAATTCCTCGAAAATCCTTTCAACCTTAAATTAATTTCAACCTTTAAACTCTTATTTTCAGATATCCCCACACAAAATAGTCTAAACTAGGACTCAGGAAGAGCTTTGTATCATTGGACGACACCGGTTTACATTCTAGTTCAGAATATCCTCACTGTTTTGGAGCGAAATAACGATATTGTTCATCCTTGAAAAATTTTTCTAGGAAAACTGGATGTGTGCCAAAAAAAATAAAAACGCTCCAGTAATATAAACTTATGATAGAATCTGAAGCATGTAGAAAATTTTTGAAAACAGAATGTACAGGGTGTTTTTTCAACCTGCAAACTTAATCTGAACTTGTCATAATTCCCATTCTGTATTTTTGAAAAAATTATAGAATTATTGAAAGAAGATAATCATATTGTTCTACACTGAAAATTTCATCAAGATTGATCAAGCCATACCAAAGTAATGAATAAAAGAAAAATCGCTCGAATCGGACAAATCACCCTGTAGACTCTCAATGAAGGCCCCCAACCATAAACCCGATTGTTCCGAAACTATATTGACTAGTGTATACTTCACCTAAAATCTGACGGTCTCCTCCGGAATCACCTGTATACTATTGTCATAAATTGATTTTTAAAATTATTTCTAAGTTTTTTCCCGATATTCTTCATAAGCGTGTTTTTTTAGTTTTTCAAACTATATTTATTTTGTTATTTGGAATTGAATAAATAAGGTATTTCTAAGGAGAAGAGCTTACTAGAAAAGAGATATCAATTTCAATATGATTTTCGATACTAAAGCCTTTTTTCAAGTGAAGGAAGTTTGGGCTTCGATCAAAACTGCATCAGGAAGTGGAAACCAATCGTCTGGGTTTATCTACGGCTCGGCATTTCAGGCATTTGGGCAAAACGATAGCACGCTGATCTACTATTTTAATAAACAAGAACAAGCGTTATTAGACCTCCATAAAAGTAACTCACAAGTTTTTCGATTACTTCTAATTTTATATATTATATTGCATAAACTGTTATTTATCTGTCCACCTATCCCTAGGAACACACGCAATAAAAAGCAGCAATCATAGTTCACAAAACTTTTCAAATGAAATTCCAACATCACCTGGACTAAAATCGCCATGGCGTTTCAGACTTACCTTTCCTTTCCTCTTCAAACAAGAAAAGAGCAATATATATCTCTTAAATTTCGTGAGAAAATTCGTCTCAATTTCTCACATTTTTTTTGTTCGGTCTCTATTATCGGCTCAAACAACAGAACTAGTTCAACATACTCCATTAGTTCAAGTTCCAACTCCACTTTGTCTCGTTGAAATCTGACTGAATGAAAAAAGTTTCGCACCTTCATCATTAAACTATTCTTGGTCTTCCAACCTTTGGGGAACGTAAACGTGACGAAATCCAGATTACGGGGATGTTCTTAACAAGGAAACGTCGTGGAAAGACACGTATACGCCTTTGATAGTTTTTGTGCGGGTTGTATAAAGATAGGTTCGAATTTAGTTCGGATCAGAAATAACCCACCAATAAATGAGATGCGATTTGATCTTGTGTGAATTAGATTTACATTTGGATGCTTGATCCGATGGGATTATGCATAATTTGGTTTAAAACTTACACATACGGAAATAGATATTTCTGGTACATTTTGATATAGCCTGATATAGTTGTGTTTATACAGCATTTTGATGGCATTCTTTGTTAGTTGTGGTCTTTACCTAATGAAAATTCATTCAGAATCAATTTGAAATATGAATAAATCTCCTTTTAAGAACTCCATCAAAGGGAATTTATTTTCATGAAGAACTTATAGAGTCTTGAAAAGAATTCTGAATATCAATATTCTCGACATCAGCTTAAAATTTTGATTATCTCTTTTGTATTTTGAAACAATATTTGACAAGTTTTTAAAGTGTCGATTTAAACTAAATTCCAAATTCCAAACACTCTTGTGGTTTTTTGCGAGCTTGTTCTTAATGCAATAGTGCACTATCGTTTTGCTGAATGGTCTGCAATTTTCGAATATCGAAACTAAAATGGTTTCAATCGATTGAGTTCGACTGTCCTATAATGAATCTGAATAAAATTTGAATACGTCCCATCGGCTGTACCCCCTTATCTTCCGAAGGACATAGGCTAAAGTTTTCATATTTTGAAAATAGACTAATTGTCGAAACACCTCATTTAAACTAGTAATTTGGCTGAATCCACTGAAAAGTTCATCAGTTATGAGCATCTAAAATTTGGTTTCCTCAAAAACTCCTAAAAATGTTTTCGATCAATTTATAACTGTAAGATATCCAAATGACGATTACAGAAAGGAGTCTGTATAATTAAAAAAATCATTGCAAAATTCCGACACTTTTTTCGAAGAATTCGATCACTCATTAGACATTCGTCAGATCTAAACAAAATGTGTGCATATTTGAGATACCGGAATTTTGGTTACATCAATTACTACAAAGATACGTACTTGATCAACTATTTATACTGCTAAGATCCCGATTGATTGAGAGCATTTTCGTCTAGACATTCGAAAATACAGACAGTTAATAGGATAATTCTCCAAATATCTCGGTCAAGTTCGTTATTGGGCCAAATCCGTCGGATGCTTCAGTAGTTATGAGCATCTGAAATTTTGTTTCCTCAATAACTACTAGAATATCCATCCGATCAAGTTGATACTTGAAATATTGTTGAGGGAGGCTGGAACAAAACGGCTCACGATCTCATAAGATATTTTTCGAATTTCAATAAAAATTCGTGAATATATTGAGGTGATCGATATCTTACTTATTCTCAAATTTCATTGGCGTAGCTCTTTTCCATCTAAAGATATGATCATTTTTTTCATTTACTCAAGAGAAAAGAGAAATGACATACGTCCCGATGATTTTCTTTGAACGATGGCCATCACAGATCGATATTCGATTGACAAATGCCGGGCTCATTAATCAGTGTCAGTTGGCGTAATATTAATCAAAATTTTTCATAACAGGAAATCATAGAGATAGAATTCAATCTCGATGGCTGAAATAATATACGTTGTCAAAATTTACGAACAAAACTTGGGGAAAATTATGAGTAGTTATTTTCAATTTGAGATATAGGTTTGTTCATTCATTAGCTGTTCGTATTTGCATCACATTATCCCATAGTGAAGGAAAAAGAATATTGTTCACCTGATCAGAGTGCGTATAGATTATTTATGGTTTGAATATTTAATCTCAAGTAGCTCAACAAGAGCGCCAAAGCAATCTGACCTCACGTCAGTGCTTTCTAAATTTTTATATATTTTTTCGAATGAATGGGACAAATCAAAAGAGAATATTATTATTATTATTAAAAAATTATAATTTATTCTTGGCAATAATAAGTTAACTTTTAGAAAAAAATTGAATAACATTCATCAACACTTCTGAAGGATCTCTAATTAAGAAATATAACAACCAGGCTTTCTGCGAAACGTAGTCAGTAATGTTCGATTTTGCGGAGATATTCACTTTCAGAACTGAAAAATAATAGTTCCGACGTGAATTTTTCCGCTCTAAAACTTCTGTTTGAATTTTTGTTTGTGAAAGCCATCCGTTTCAGAAGAATAATAATTTTTACAATATTATGAGTACTTTTTCAAGGTTCCTCAAAAATTTTGAAACGAGCATTTTGGACCATATCTTTTTACCCCTATAAATATCAACATAAAAAAAATACAGCTCAATCACAGATATGATGATTTCAGGCCTTTATTTACAGGACTATTACTGTTTCAGCACTTTGACTTCTATAAGTGCCACTGGGGGTATCCGATTGATCAATTGCGGACACATGGAAATTATCAAGAAATTTAATACATTTTTCCATGGCATTTTATCCTAAGAAATCGCAGTTTAGGGATGTCGCCCAGAAGTCATATTGTAGAAGTGCAGTGGAGAAATCCGATATGATTCCTTTGTTTGATTCGAAGAAACAACAAAGTTGGCGATCCTTTTTAGCTTTTGTAACTTGATCTATCTATACGGTTCTTTCTTTGATCTTTAAGCTACCAAAATATATTGATGTCACTTTTCAGCAAAATATCGCTTAATGAAGTAGAGTCTTGTTGATCATTATAGATGATACTTTTCAGCCGTCAATTCAAAAATGGTCAACATGACTAAAAATGGTGCCTGCACTAGTAATACTTTGAAGACATTGGCACTCTTGAATTCAGGGATATCAGGTAAATTACAGCACAGAACATTAATTAAAAGAAGTGAATGGTATTAACTGATCTAAGGCAACTTCGGTCTCCATGATTTGGGTTTCCTAGGAAAGGAATTTCAAATATTCCATAAGCCTGTTCAACTCACAAATTATTGAAACAACTTCAATCGAGTACACTGATAATAATAATTGAATATAAGTGTTTATCCTGTACAATTAGTAAATTTTCATTAGTATTTGATGTTCAGGTTTTAATTTTAATAACAATATAATGCTATTTGGCAACGTTTCGGTCAGGGACCTTTTTCAATCCTTCAAAAAAATGTACTTCATGCCCTTTCCCAACTTATTTCATTGGATGTCATTGGAGTTGTGACATCCAACAAAAAAGTTGGGAAAAGACAAGAAATAAATTATTTTCGAAGGATTGAAAAAGGACACTGCGCGAAACATTGCTAAATTACATTACTTTATTATTAAAACTTAAACCTGCACACTGAATATTTTATATTTCGGGATAAGAGAACAAAAATAAATATTAATCATCGAAGTACCTATGTGAGTGGTGGAAATCTTTTTCTTTATTTATTATGGAATATTACTCTGGATTAAATATTGAACAAGGTGATAGACATCATTAATAATGAATACAGCAAATGGCAAGTTGGATTTTGTAGTGAATGTAAGACAAATATTATTCAGTGGTTCATTTCATCTATAGTGTTTAGTGGTGGAACCATAGACTGGAGAGATTTCCCCAACCTTTCGTAAAAATATTTCAAAAAGACATAAAATATGGGAACGAATCTGATTATTGAATCATTTCAGCACAGAGTTGGATTTGGGAAAATCAGAAAATTAGTACAAAATTATAGCGATTTAATTCCTATCATCCTCAAATATCTCAAGAATGGTGCAATTCAGGAGAAAAGATGAAGACTGATTTTATCTTCAAAAAAGACTGATGATTCCATGAAGTACATCTGTAGAGTAGTAGTGAGAAATCCACAAGAAATGGAATAATTCTAATGATGCCAAAATATGCATGACTGTTATCAAAAACCTTCTACAAGAGATCATTTCAATTGATATTGTCGTTTGAATATTACAGGCAAAAATGCAATTTTTTTATGAAATTTTAACACCCTTTATCTTTTGAACGGGGCCAAATCTGGATAAATGTTTTAGGAAGAAAAGTTTCCTTTGATGTCAAGAATCTATGGTTAAAATCAACGCAGTGGTTAAAGACTCACCCTGTATATATCTTAAACTATGATTTTAGCATGAATCAGATCAGATACCAAAATTTTTTAATTTCAACCAGGCACACAATCATGTTAACATTGCTCAGTATAAAAGTTTAACTCTATTCGTGAAGTCCCAAATATGCTTAGGAGAAGACCAATCTGGTGTTTATGGTTAAGATGTAAGAACTAAAGCTCAATGATGTAAATGGAAGCTGTCGCATAAGCAAAGAATGTAAAGAGCGTTCCAACTTGAATCGAAAGTGGAGGTTGTGCTCGCGGAGTTTTCTTCGATTGCAGAGGTGAGGTCCATCATGATATATAGCCATACGGTTGTACATGTATCATGACAATTCGATTGTACACACATCGTTACTTATGCACGAATATGTTGCCAAAAACAACACACCCCAGACCAGCCTGATACTATTTTTTGACGCTCTTGTTCACCGGAACAGAGTGCTCATAGATTTCCTTAAATTTCTGTAATTTTCGAATATTTGGGTGAAAGTGGTATCAATCATTTCGTGTGGACTCACTGATGAAGAATTCATGGTCTAAATCAATTCTATCTATCCGTAGGCACGATTACGTGCAAACAGAATGAGCTAAAGGGGTTAAATTATGAGCTCGTTATACAGCCAAATAGTAGTTTCGGAGTAATCAGAAATATGTAGGATCGAAGTGTTATCCTTACTTATGTGTTTTGTCCCTGGCGCACACATTTTGGACTCATCAGTGTGGATGGGGAGAAATTTGAGAGTGGGATCCGCCGGGAGTTGAAGCTGGCACCTAGTCGGTATGAAACTTCGAGCCCTAACATTTCGGCTACCGAAGCGCTGTATATTATAGCGCTGTATATTTAGTTTACATTTTTAATTTAGCGCTGAAGACAAATACATTCCCAGACTGCTGGAAGGAAGTTTTGGTGACACCCATCCATAAGTCTGGGAAGAAAGTAGAAATAAAATCTATAGACCTGTTTCAGTTCTATGCGCAGCTGCCAAGCTGTTTGAACAAGTTATCTACGCCAAGTTGTGGAACGGTGTTCAGGACAAAATATGCAATGAACAGCACGGATTCACACCAAAAAAATCTACTGCGACAAACTTATTGGAGTTTTGTCATGATGTTTCCAGTATAATGGAAAGGTCCCAAGCCAATATAATCTACACGGACCTCCGGAAGGCATTTGACAGTGTCAGTCACGACATTCTCCTCAGGAAGATCGGTGAATTTGGAGCATGTAGTAGTGTCATCAAATTTTTCGCATCCTATCTAGAAGGCAGAAAATTCAGGGTGAAATACGGTGGTAACAGTTCAGGAAAGTCCCATGCTAATTCGGGAGTACCTCAGGGCTCAAATTTGGGTCCCTTACTGTTTTTGATATTCATTAACGATTTGCCACGTTACCTGAGGTACTGTAAATGCTTACTTTTTGGTTATGACCTAAAGTTTTATCGTAAGATTGAGGATGTACATGATTGTGCCAAGGTCCAAGCTGATATCAATGACATTCAACAGTGGAGTGTAAGGAATGATTTGCCCTTCAATGATGATAAATGTGTACTATCTTGCTCCAGAAAAGACGCAATACTCAAGTTTGGATATTGTATGGATGCCGGAGAGTTAGTCAGAGTTGAGGAGGTGAGGGATTTGGGTGTGGAGTACAATTTCAAACATTCATTCAAAGCACATGTTGAAACCATATAGGCGAAGGCCCTTGGAAAATTGGGATTCGTGTTGAGGTATTGTAAGAACTTCAAAAAATAGAAACCAGTATATTGTTATACAATACTTTAGTGAGACCCCAGCTCGAATATTGCTCTGTGGTGTGGCACCCAACGCCCCTCTTGTATAAAAAAACCTTGGAAAAAGTTCAGAACAGGTTTTAAAGATTCCTCTATTTGAAAAAACATAACGTCTATCCGGATTACAATGTTGTTCGATCAACTGACCTCAGAAAGGAGTTCCAAATAACATCTCTTGAGAACAGAAGACTCAGAGACATCGTCAGAATCTGCTACAAAATTTTTAAGCGGTATTATGACTCTCCAAGCATAAAAAGTGTTATGAAACTGAGGATTCCTGCGCGAGATACCCGACTTAACCAGTTCTTTGAGATACCTCGTACAACCACCATAGCGCTTTGTTCACCTGTAATCACAATGCTGAAAATAACGAATGATTTCTCAGATTTGCCCGGTATCGGCTTTGCTCTCAAACCCAAGCAGTTTTTTAGGTGTATACATGAACATTATAAATTTGAATGATCCCTTAAAGGAATATGTACTAGCTTGTTATGTTAGTGTTTATGGCTTACTATACGATATGCGAAAAATGTTTGTTTTCACTTTTATTCTCATGTAAGGAGATTTTATTATAATCTGTTTGAGAAATAAATAAATAAATATTTTTTCTATGTGGGGCTTTATGGAGTGCCACCACATGAGATCCCTACAAATATACTCAAATAATTTTTTCTGATGCATTTCTATTAGACCATTACATATGGATATACCATTTTTATATTCAACAAATTTATATATCCGAAGATGTATTCATTTTGAATTTGAGTATCTACTCGGTAATATTTTTCTGTGTTAATCCTGTAAGAAACATTAAGCTTTCGTGGTGTGGTGGTCCAAGGCTTAAGACTGATAGCTAATACTCCGGCGGGAGGCCACGGCTCGAAATCATGTGGAAATTAATTTTCAGATTTTAGATTTTCAGAGTGATATTCAAAGACATATACTAAACTGATAAGAATGTTATGCATATATGTACAGCTATTCCACAATTTTGGCTCTAATGGTTTAAAGAAAGGTGAATGCTGTCGCGGAACCTTTTGTCGGCCTATTTCAGATACACAATTTCACAAAGCATTTTAAAGTGCTTAAAATACGTTCATGGGGAGCTGGATGACAAGTATGTTCAAAAATTTGTAATTTTCGAATATTTCGTGTATTTTTCGACAGTATTTTTATGTATTTTTGTTTGGTTTCAATTATATCCATATAAATCTTCATAGACTCGTTCAACATTGAAAATTTGGTATATCAGTCCCAACTGATGAAGTAATAATGTCCAATTTTATGTTCTCAAAACAGAAGAAGCCCATGGAAGGCTGAACCTACGTTTATATCGAGGAAGTAGATATGTCATCAATGGAGGAGCTAATCAAGATCACAAAAAACGATTCAGAATTAAGAAAAAACGTTGACACAAGAGTATTATATTCGAGGGGATTACTTTGAAGGGTATAACCCCTACGTTTATAATTGAATAAATAATTCTTGAAAAAATACAGAATTCGCGATGCTTTTTGATCAGACCTCGAATGTTTATTTTTCATTTCACATTAATTGTATCATATTGGTTGTTGTTGCAGAGAATAACTCCAGACGTGGACACTTAAAATAAAGACGAATATGGCATCGTTTTTGAAAAAAATTTGTTCAGAATTCGCGATGCTTTTTCCTCTGATCAATTTTATATAATCAATTTTTCACTTGTAATAAGGAAAAGATAAGAAGCTAAGTAACTTTTTACTACAATTTCGAATTCTTATTTTTTATAATAAAAAATTATACGAACAAAGAAAAGCTCTAAAAGCGATCTGATACCCCTTTCTTTATTTGAATTTCATAAACCTCAAACAACGTAGGTACACATTTTGTTGCACGTCACGGCACATAACTTAATGATGTGTAATTAATGATAAGCAGAACGAGGTTCTATTCACTGAACCCAAACGATTGCAATTACAACGCAAGATAAACCTACCATACATCACAATTTACATGCGATCTGGGAAGCTAACTTCCATCGGAATATAGCGTTTTTCAGGTTTTCATAGCGTTTATTTTTATCAGGTTGGACACACTGTAATCAGACCGATAAGATGGGGACACCGCAAATAGAGTTGTTTATTATGTAAAAAACGGCACGAAATTGAAAAGTACCCTTATCGAATACGATTAGCAAACATAAGCATACCTATTATAACATAAACATCGATTTTCAAATTGCGTGAGGAAATGATCAAAAAAGCATTGTGTCTGTTTCAGAAATTTGGTGCTCTATCATTGGATGTAATTGGATGTAGGTATTTATGTAACCAGTACATACATTAAGTCTTTATGGAGAAGTCCAAAAAATTATGCGTGCGACGCCAATAATTTGTCAAGAGCAGGTATGTACGAGAGGCATAGGAAGATTTATGTTCGACTACAATAAAGAAATTTTCTGTTTTGAAATGGCAATCATGATATATCCTTGACACTAACAAAAATTAAGTGTGCTTTTGCTTTTCTTAATAATCTTAATCATCAGCGACCTTATCACCCTCAGAAAACAGCGGCGGGAAAATATGCATGCGTACATTAAACTTTCACAGAGTACTATTTTAGTTGTCAATTCTGATAACCTCTAATAGACCGAACATCTGGGACTCCTCGCCCTACCCAATTTGAGAATATGTAAGATACCAATAAGGTCCATACATGCACAAATTTTTGTCGAAATCTGATTAATATAAAAATGTATTGGAATAAAATTTTATAGTAAATTTAAAAAAGAAATTGTAGCTCGATGATTACTACAAAATTTGAAAATTGTGTTAACCTATTTGCATTTTACTCATTTAACCAATTTCCAAGTTACAACTCAATCGATTAATGGATATTGTAGGAATTATTTGGGCAAACGATGGCACGCTGTTCTACTAACAATGTCGCAATAACTAGTAGGTCATAGTGCTAACCTTCTGGACAATTATCTGTAATTTTCCAATATCGAGACAAAAATGGTCAAATCCGTCAAATCGTTCAGCTGTTACGAGTATATGAAATTTGGTTTCTTCAATAATTTCTTGAATATCTATCCAAACTATTTAAATAACGTTGAAAGAAAGGAGGCTGGCAATTCTTTTGAACTTTCAGGCTAGAAAATTGTCAAAGAATTATCCGAAAAGGTTTGCTTTCCTCTTCAGGAATCAGAATAAAGTAGGATCGGAAGAATTATCCCTACTTATGCGTTTCGTTCCTGGTGCACACATTTGGACTCATCAGTATGGCTTGTGTGCGCCATGCCATAGATGCAGGGGATATTAGAGTTCGAGGGAGCCGCCGGGAGTTGAATCCGGCACCTAGTCGGTGTGAAACTTGAGCGCTAAGCTCTAGGCCACTGAAGCGCTATGAGTGGCTATATAGAGTGCCGCCAAGAGATCCCTGCACACTCCCCTGCCGCTGACAGAGTGCCGCTACAATAGAAAAAGTGGCTAGTTTTGTAGCACAAATATATGCATGGACTACATACAGTGTTTTTTATGGAATTATGGCACCGATAAAACTAAATGAAACAGAGATGAACTAATGTATTATATTATTATTATTGAGAGAAAACAGTAATAACAAACTTTGTAATAAAATATTCTCAAAATTATTTCGGATACGCTGTGAAATTTCAGGAGTACTGGAACGATATTTTTCCAAATTCAAGCCCTGATGTCATTTGGAGCTATAACTCTGGTTTGTTGGTGGAAAATGAAATGATACCAATGTATTCCTATGATGAAAATTCATAACAAAAAAATTAGTTGGATTTTTTTTTCATCACCTTCATACCTACCTCAAAAATTTCATCTCTCTAGCATATTACGTTTGGACATAATCATGACGGACAGAATCGATTTTGACAACGGATCCTGAATCAGAGAATCCAAACAACATTGTTATTACTACTTTCACCCAAATAATAAAATAAATTTAGAAAGCATTGTCGCGAGGAGGTTGCTTTGGCGCTCTTGTTGAACTACTTGCTAGTAATTATCCAAAAGTCAAAAATCACATCCCTGCAATATACAACCTCTTAATGATAGAATTGAAAATTGGTTCAATTTCGAACCGAAGACATGCGTAAAACGTATACGTAAAAGTATATTCAGATTTTTCAAAAAGAATTTTCCAAAGGTAATTGTAATTAATTGTTTTATCTATATCTTTAAGTTTTTTAAGTTATTTTATGTTTCTGGTAGTACTGTTTTTTAATTATTTGGAGAAATATTTCAAGAAAATATATGTTGAAATTCCAGATGAACTTTAATAAAAAAATTTCAAATATCTCAGTTGTTTTGAAAACAAGTTCCACGTTACCAAACCCACAACTTTCGTAGAGGCTCATAATGTGAAAATTGAAAACTTTTCTGAACTGGTCAGCTTTTGTAAAAGCTAATTTTTATAATGAAAACGACAAAAGATGTCTGTTGAAATGTTGGGAACAGGATGATTATTGCTCAAATAATAAATCTACACGAGTTCCATCATTACATCATTTTTCGTTAAGAGGCCATAACTTATTGTTCTATTTGGAGCAGGAGCGCATAAACGAAATGAATCAATTATTGTTATAATACATTATTCATACTACAATTATTCTTAATTCTGTGGAGAATTTGTAAACTTGTCTCCTGCAATCAAGAAAGCAGAGTGGCGCAGTGGAAGCGTGCTGGGCCCATAACCCAGAGGTCCGTGGATCGAAACCACGCTCTGCTAACAAATTTTACACTTTGAAACTATATTCTGAACAGAATGCCCAAATATAGTTGCATGAATCTCTCTAATTTTCTAGTAGTTCTGACGTAACGAGAATAATTTTTTCAAATGGTTCTCCTAATTGAATTTTCTTCATGATGCAGTGCTACCATACAAGTTTCGTACCATTTCAATTTCCGACAAACTAATACTTCCGGAGATATGATCTTTCAAATTACTCACCAGAATTTCTCAATGCATCACGTAAACATTGAAATTTACAGGTTAATTTTTTTGATGTAATATCAATGCTTGTAACAGCTAAAAGTAATTCTACGTTCAAAATATTTCATTGCGATTAAATTTCTTGTAGAAGCTAAAACTGATAGTAAACGAAACAATATTTCGTTATATGAATTGGTTTAATCATTTGATGGAATCGGTCTTTACTTGTTACATTTTACTTGATTAAAGGAAACAGCTAAAATGTAACTAATTGAGGATGCCATATTATGGTCAAACAGCTCTCATGGTGAAAATAAAGTTTTTGAAATTGAAACTATCTCCTTTCAATTCAGTAATGAATTGGTTTGAGTTGTTCAGTTTGAAAGGACACTACTATTGTTGTTTGAAAATGATTGTCAAACAAGAAGAGTAAGAATCTGCCATCCTACATTTATCAGGAGGAGCATTAGGAAGTTGTCAACTATATTAGAGGAGAATTTATACCCGAAAACGATGATAACAAAGTTACTGTACTCATCATCAACCAACCAAAGTCCACCAATTGAGAGACAGAACAACGACAACAACCTAAATACAGAAATAACATACCTCACCTTGCCAAATGTTCGTCACCTTACTAACAAAATAAAAAGTTGCTTCAAAGAACAAGAACACATAAAAATAGTACAATATAATACAAAGACGGTGGCTTCACTATATTCGAGGATAAAAGACCCTATCCCAACAGAATCAAGAACAAACGTGATCTATCAAATTGAATGCACCGATTGCACAAAAACATACATAGGCCAAACCTCCCAATGGGTGAAGAATAGAATGGCACTTCATAAAAGTGACATAAAAAAGGGAAATACTAGATGTGCTGTATCAATACATGCCAACACTTTGAACCATACAATCAACCTACAAGATGTTAAGATCTTAGATAGTAATAACAATTATAACAAAAGACTCATACTAGAGATGATCCACATCCACACAGAAAAAGATTGTATGAATAAAAAAAATGACACCCGAAAGTTGAGTGACACTTATAGTTACTTACTGACATATCCCAATAAGTCTCGATTTTATGATGGACCAGTAGACGAATAATATGAGGAGACTCAGAGATCAATGTAGCAACAGTGCAGTACGGTGATCGATGTTCGTTCGGTGGTGGAATGGCACTCTTGGTGCTCTTCTATGTTCGATCAGTTATGTCATTATTTGTCTTTTGTTATCGAGTAGTTTTTGAGAGCGTCAGTGATTTGTAAAAAAGTTGTTTTAAGAGTTATTAATTAACAGAGATTTAGGATATATAAATTCATGATAGCTGAATGTCAAAATATTGGATGAAATTTGTTTCTACACCTTCTAAGATGATGAGCCACAAGCTCAAACAAAATGCACATTAACCTCACATTCGGTAATATTCTAAAAAATTATTCATGTATAAATGCTAATGCTAAAATTTTGTTTTATTTTACAGTAGCCCTGAAGAAGAAATAAATTATTTCGAAAGCTTGGCAATAGAATAAAGAGTCTTCCATTTGATTTCATCACCCAGGCCCACTATCCCTTACCTAATAGAACTAAAAAATTCATAAGGCCATTATATAGTTGAACTTATATATATATATATATATATTGAAAAAGGATAATGGGCTAAACCCCAGGAATGCCATTATCCTTTTTCAATATCTATTTTCATTAAATATTAAATTCAAAGTGAAGATAATACGGTGAAATAAGATATTGGAGAAGGATAATGGGTTGAATTTGAAGCCACAAATTGGATGCTCACTCCTGTTGTGGTCACCTGTTGTCATTTATGTTTTATTTTATTATTCATTTCCATCCATATCCAGGTTTCTTGGTTGCCTTGCCTTGAAGAAGCCAATAAGCAGAAACACGTGTCGGCAAGTACTTTCCATCCATTTCCCATATTTTCTGCATTCCTGCGGTTTAACCCATTATCCTTCTCCAATATCTTATTTCACCGTATTATCTTCACTTTGAATTTATATATATACATATATGTACATCAGCAAATTGTATGACATCATTATTGTTAGTTTGAATCTTTCTTTAACGATTATTTTGTTCTTATCATAGTTCTTATTTGTTTTAAGTTCTTTGTTGAGAGTTGGCAGTAACAACAAATCACGCTTGACAATAACTCATAACAGTATTGGATATCAGATCATACTGTTAGCGATTTCTCGAAATGACAACCTGACCTCCTGTATGCCCGTATGTTGGTTTGTTGTGCAATTAAAAAAAATGCAGAAAATGACTACAATATTCAAGCAACAAAAAATATTCTGCTGAAAATAGTTTCATTGTAATTTTTCCAAAATTTAATCCTTTCCAGGAAAAGTATGTCGGGTGGATCCACAAGTCGCAGAAGGAAATGAACGAAGATGGTACTTGCCAACACGTCTTATTTATTCTGTTATCTATTTTAGCTTCTAACCATCTCCTTTCTAAGGTTACCTTGCCCTGACGCAGCCAATCAGCAGAAACACGTGTCGACAAGTACAATCTTCGTTCATTTCCCACTGCTACTTGCGGATTTACCCGATATATCTTTCCTAGATATATTTGATATATCTATCGATCTGATTGATATCTTTGATGAATATAGTGTTCAAATTAAATCATTTACTCCTTGCTGTACCTTACAAAAAAAAATTGATATTTAAACAGCTTCATCTAGGTGTTGCAGTTTTATTGTCAGTTGAAATATACGTCAAACATTCCCAGATTAATGAAGGAGATGATACTAGAATATGAAACGAATGGATATTCAAAATTTTTATCACAATTTGTCAATTATTCCAAAATATTTTCAACTATACATACGAAAATTAACTGATTTATCACCTGTTTCTTGTTTCAATTTACATCTTATCGTCGTCAATACAGATTTCATCTGTCTTTGATGTGAAAAACTCATGAATGACTTCACTTAGTAATACATTACAAAGGAGAGGCAGTCCATTCGGTGAGAAATTATTGGAAACAATTTCATCGAACAAAAACCTGAATTAGGTTTCTGTTACGGTTGAACTATCACTCAAATGTATCAGGTTCCTTTATTTTTTCCGAACAGATAACGAAAGAGGGGAATCACATAAGCGTGGAATTGCACCTTTATTATGGAGAAAATCCTATTTCCGCACGTTGTGGAATACTCCTGTCGGAGCAGAAGCAGCCTTTGTGAGGTCCTCGGGGAATGTAAACAAAATCTGTACTTCATAATATGAGAACCTTCATCGTGTAGTGTTGAAATACAGGTTGTGTTCATGACATATGTCACTGCCACGTATGTGTAGGTGGGTGCGCCTTGTTCTTTATAAAAACTCATAACTCAGCGCCACGGCTTTAATGCAGAAAATCGATGCCGGGGAGAGAGCGTTGAGTGAAAACTTGGAAAATGAAGAGAAATGGCTTGTCCATGACATGTTGGAAGTTTCACCCATGTTACAATATTGAACCTGATAAGGTCGTATAGGGAAGAGCAAATTTAAATGCTTAAAGGGGAATTATAACTGAAACTCCTAAAACTTACCGTACCTTCAAACTTGATGCAAGATTAGAAAATGACGCGTTTGTAACATTGAAAGCAAAATTATTAATCAAATGATCTCGTTGCTGTTAAATTCAAAGGTACTTTTCTTGAAAAGATGTATACCTTTAACTTGGCAAGATTGTTTTTTTTTAAGTGAATAGAGAGTTGTGCATCAATTAAAGGTCAATTTGGTTCACAAGAGAGCAATCCAATACAAAGTGTCGTCTATGAGCAAACAAAAGTTGGATTTCATAATAACCAGAGCGGATTAACCTCTTATCTAGTATCAACAATTCAATTATTATATATTAATAAATATAATGATAAATATTTAATGTATATTATTGAAATAACATTTTGATTTTAATTAACTCTTTCGTTATGATTTGGAAATGAAATATAAAAACCTGGACAGTGAATATTTTCGGGCGCTATCTGATCGAAGGAACAGAGTTATTGACTAGTTGAGATGAAATACACTTAAAGTAGACATCTGCATCTGTTTCGATGAATTTACTTTCAGAAATAGAAAAATTTTTGGTGCGTTTTTTCTTCAGACAAGTGTCTAGCTGGCTGACTGAAGTGATCACATGGTGGGCGTCTGTAAAACAGAAAAAAATGTATTTTAATTTACCAAGTTTGTAATTTTCAGAATTGTGTACCAGTATGGAAATATAAATAGATTGCGGGCAAATATACAGGGTGATTCCGGAGGAGACCGTCAGATTTCAGGTGAAGTATACAGTTTCGAAACAATGTTTTGTTTATGGTTGGGGGCCTTTAATCAGAGTCTATAGGGTGATTTGTCCGATTCGACCGATTTTTCTTTTATTCATAACTTTGGTATGGCTTGATCAATCTTGATGAAATTTTCAGTGTGAAACAATATGATTATCTTCTTTCAATAATTCCAACACTTTCTCAAAAATACAGGGTGGGAATTATGATATGTTCAGATTAAGTTTGCAGGTTGAAAAAACACCCTGTACATTCCGTTTTCAAAAATTTTCTACATGCTTCAGATTCTATGATAACTTTACATTACTGGAGCGTTTTTATTTTTTTTGGCACATATCCAGTTTAGAAAAATTTTTCAAGGATGAACAATATCGTTATTTCGCTCCAAGGCAGTGAGGATATTCTGAACTAGAATGTAAACCGGTGTCTTCCAATGATACAAAGCTCTTCCTGAGTCCTAAAGTAGTTCTTCCGAATTCGAAATTCATATTTAATCACTCATATTCAGATGTATAAAATCATTCAATCCAGAAAATATCTTTGTACCTACCTACTCAAACCAAAAAATCTACAACTTATACAGAATAAACATTCGAAACATAGCATCAACAGCAAAACTAAGGATTAACACAAAATTTACATATAATGTTCGAAATGATTTCACCTTTTTTGAATACATATTCGAGACCTCTTTATTAAATTTCCAATTGACCTTCTAATGAGGGATTGATTTTGCTTCAAGATATTACATTCCTCGAAAATCCTTTCAACTAGGTGTTCTCTACTTCTAATTTCAACCTTATAAACTCTTGTTTTCAGATATCCCCACACAAAATAGTCGAAAGGGTTCAAATCAGGAGATCTTTGTGGCCACACAATAGGGCCCCCACGACCAATCCATCTGTTCGGATAATTTACATCCAGGTGATTTCTCACATTCAATGCAAAGTACATAGAGCGGATATGTACATTTTCCAATAGATTTAGTAAAATATTTTCCAAAAAATCTAGGTAAATTTCACCATTTAATCTTTCCGCAAAAATGTGAGGGCCAACTAAATTTCCGTCTATTGTTCCAAGCCAAATATTGGCAGAAAATCTGTGTTGTGTATTATGAATCTTCTTCAAATGCGGGTTGTCTCTTGCCCATTCGTGGGAATTGTGGATATTAAAAATTCCATTCTTAGTGAACATAGCCTAGTCGCTGAATAGAATACGAAAAATAGTTCGTTGGTGACTAATAACCCAGCGACAAAATTGTAATCGTTGGGGCAGATCTTGTGGCATCAGTTCTTGCACCTTTTGGTAGTTGTATGGGTGGAATTGTTCTTTCATCAAAGTCTTGCTCACTTTGCTCTGCGAAATTCCTAATTCGGTACTAATTTGACGAGTACTAATAGACGGTTCCTTCTCCACCCGTTCAACAATTTGAATCGAAATTTCATTTTGAGTAGGCCTATCAATGTTCTCTGCCTTACTAGGATATTGCCCATGTTCTTTAGAATAATGGAATACTCTTCCGAAAGTATATTTATTTGGTTGACGTCGGTTAGGAAATCGTCTATAGTATTCCATTTTGGCTTCATTTCCATTTCCGTTACAAAAACCATAAACAAAAATCATATCCGTATGAGTAAATAATTGAGGCATGTTGAAATACACTTCTTGTGACCGATTATTCATTAAATATTCTCATTCTGTAGTTCACTGTGATGGTAACCATGGATCTTAAAGAACTTTATATAAATAGAGATTTAATTTTCATGGAGAATTTTCATTAAATTTCATTAAAACTATTTATCAAACATTCGTGATTCAATATTTTACATACCATAAGACCATAAGTGAGTACATTTTTGAACGAAACTACTATGTCTTAGGAATATTTGCTTCATAGAAAACCGGAAGTGTGCCGAAAATCACCTGAATAATGACTCAATTTTATGTTAATCCATAATTTTGCCTTTCATATGTTTCGAATGTTTATTCTGTATTTGTAGTAGTAGTATGTATATTTTTTTGATTCACGTACGTATAAAGAAATTTTTTGAATTAAATGATTTTATACATCTGAATATGAGCGATCAAAAATGAATTTCGAATTTGGAAAATTTATTTTAGGACTCTGGAAGAGCTTTGTACTATTGGACGATACAGCTTTACCATCTAGTTAAGAATATTCTCAATGCCTTGGAGCGAGAAAACGATATTGTTCATCTTTGAAAAATGTGTGCCAAAAAAAAAAAAAACGCTCCAGTAATGTAAACTTATGGTAGAATCTGAAGCAAGTAGAAAATTTCTGAAAACGGAATGTACAGGGTGTTTTTTCAACCTGCAAACTTAATCTGAACTTATCATCATTCCCATCCTGTATTTTTGAAAAAAATGTTGGAATTATTGAAAGAAGATAATCATATTGTTCTACACTGAAAATTTCATCAAGATTGATCAAGCCATACCAAAGTTATGAATAAAAGAAAAATCGGTCGAATCGGACAAATCACCCTGTAGACTCTCAATGGAGGCCCCGAACCATAAACCCAACATTGTTCCGAAAGTATATTGACTACTGTATACTTCACCTAAAATCTGACGGTCTCCTCCGGAATCACCCTGTATTAATTAAAATCGGAGAAGAAGATTTTGGATATTTGGATGCATCATTTCATCTCATTGGACTAATTTAAATATATCGCTATCCAGCGCTTGAGAAACCTCCTGATGTTTGTTTCTTCAAAGTGCATTTTGTTTCTTCGATATAAGATCTTCTACATTCGCATCGTATTTCATATCTGCAATTTTTCAATGTTTGGTTTTCATCATCAGGTTTAACTTTTGTTGGGTTGTACCTGACTATATCTTGTTTCCTGATTACGCTTTGTTATATCGTATTCATTTCCATGTTTGTTTGTGGTGTATCATTATGTGGTCAAAGTTGGTTGTTTCCCATTTGCTTCCCTCCTTCCAATGTCTTTTTGGAATCGCCATTACTTCTGACATTGTTTCTTTCTTCATTTTTGTCTTATTAGTTAAAGCATATATTTATAGCTCGATGATGTAAACTACATCAAAACCATTTGAGTTACGAGTGCCCCAAAGAAGCAATTTTGGACCAATCATCTTCATCATTCTCATGAATGGCCTATGCGCTGAAACATTTTCAATAATCGAATGCTTATTAATAAACTATACTGATGACACAAATGTGTCACTGGAAGCAAAAACTCTATTCGATCTGAGGTGCCGCATAGATTTCATTAAGGTAAGGATATATGAGTTATGCCTAAATACGCAGAAAACATTCATTTCATCGTCATTTCTGTTTTGATCCTTTACACAATACACACCTTTGAGAACTCAGAAGCAGTTGTTACATTCACAAAGGATCAAAACAGAAATGACGAGGTTATGAAAATATCAACATACCAAAAATCAGAAAAATCAGAGACGCCATGCGGTGGCAAATTGAACTATTAATGTGAACCTAACTCAGTTTCCACTCTATATGTAATATAATTACTTTATGTTTCGAGCTACCACTGAGGAGAAACTGAGAAACGACCCTGAACGGTTATGAGAGACATCTTTCAACTGCTTTTGAGGCTTGAGCCGTATTCTGTTAATGAATTTTCCAAAACTAAATTGAATATTTTGACGACTATTTGTTCTACTTTACTTTATTTGAAAAAAGACTATCTATTATATTCTAATCATTTTGCTATTCTCAATTTTGAGTCGATTTGATGACTGGAATTCAAATGTAAATATTGTCTGTATTTGTTGGTTTCTTATACATATTGGTTTTGAGATTTCAATTTGATTATGTTCAAGTACGGCTGAAAAAGAAAGTTATCTATCTCTCCCGATTTCAATTTTGAGTTTAATCGTTAATTGTCAGCCAAAAGTTCAAAAGAATATATATATATATATCGTTTACTTTTGATTGTTTGGAGGTCTTGAGTACGATATTTAACGGAATTTTGGAGAAAAAACATCAATAAAAGATTATGAAAAACACTTAAATACTTATTCTTAAGCATATGTTGATCAGAAATTCGAAACTAATTCTAAAAATTTAGAAAGCACTGACGTGAGGTCAGATGGCCATCGTTCAAAGAAAATCATCGGGACGTATGTCATTTCTCTTTTCTCTTGAGTAAATGAAAAAAATGATCATATCTTTAGATGGAAAAGAGCCACGGCAATGAAATTTGGGGATAGGTAAGATATCGTTCACCTAAATATATTCACGAATTTTTATTGAAATCCGAAAAATATCTTATGAGATACTGCGGATTAAAAATTTTTTTTTGGGATTTTTTAAAAATTTTCTAGCGTGACGATTTCTGCGAAAATTTGCGAGCCGTTTTGTTGCAGCCTTCTCAACAATATTTCAAGTATAAACTTGATCGTATGGATATTCTAGTAGTTATAGAGGAAACAAAATTTCAGATGCTCATAACTACTGAACCATCCGACGGATTTGGCCTAATAACGAACTTGACCGAGATATTTGGACAATTAACCTATTTTGAAAATTTGAAAACTCTAGCTCAGCTCTTCTGGATGCTTGAGAGGATACGGCCGGCCGGCCGGACAGACTCAACTTTTGCCACGGATTCTTCATCGGGGAGTCGAACCCAATCGATTGAGACCATTTTCGGCTCGATATTCCAAAATTATAGACATTCGGGCAAAATGATAGGCACTCTGTTCGGGTGAACAAGAGCGCCAAAAATAAAATAATTTATTTACAGTTGGAATGATCTAATTGAAGATATCCGCCATAGTTTCCATGAATATTTATCTTACCGAAAGAATTCGTGAAACATTCCAAATAAAAAAGTAATTTTTCCTCCCCATCTTTATTGAATCTCTCCCCTACCTCTTAATTTCCATTTAAAAGACCTGTCCCAAAACCAATATCTGAACTGAGTGAGCATGAAATGAACCTCTTTCTACACTTTCACATACTGTATAAAACCATCGTTTGCAGATTCCACCCCTTCGAACATACAATTTTCAATTATCCTCCCCTTATCAACGAACTCTTAACTCGTAAATCTGGCTCGGATTTCAATTCGTCCATCCGGACATGCAGAACTCATGAACGATTGAAATCATACACAATGCGGTGAATTCCATATTTATTCCGATATTACGAGACCGTTTCCGGTCAGAGAGAGGAAACACGGAACAGTGACCGGAAGTCGACTCTTTGCTCTCTGAAGGGCATGTCCTACCGATCGTGTATAGCCATGCGAAAGGGGGCTTATTCAGGTATTGTTTGTCTGTGTTTCTTCGGGTTTCAGTCAGTGAACTATGGATGTACAATGTCGTATTTAATTGGGCGCACATTTGAATTTGGAACAGTTGGTAGTTGGGATGAATGAAATCAGAGAGAAAGCACGACCGATTTATAGAAAGGCTCGCTACTTTATACGTACATAAAAAAATATGAAATGATTCGAAGAGCAAGACACTGGACTCTGGTGGATGTACACAATGAATTTTGCAGAAAACTTATAGTTAGTTGAAGAATTATTGACATCATGCTGTGGTTAATCGATTTGATTTCTGTTTCTCAAACTATGAGGAAAGAGATGTTCGAATGAATATAAGAGAAAAAACTCAAGATCATCTGAAATTTAGTTTCCTCATTATTACTAACAGTATCCATCTGATCGATTTGAAACTTGAAAATCGTTTGAATAACGTTGAATGAAAAGAGACTGTTGAATTTGGGGAAAATCCTCAGGCTAGATATAATTCTATAAAAAACGGTGACTGCCTCTCATCAGCACTTATTGGCACTGATTATCCTGAAGGAGACTGATTTAACAAAGAAGGTGAGTAATAACCTTTCAGACATGTCTAGAAAAGTGACATCTTTATCTTAAAGACTGATCTAGCTTCGCTTTCTCTGTAGATTCATACAATAACACGTGACTGCCTAATTCAACTACTACCAGTGGTCATCGAATGCGTAAACAATCTTCAAAGGACCACCGAGGGTTCACTCGCTAAATTGTCCAATTCTGGGCGGAAAAATATTAAAAGAGAATCATTTCTAATACCTTTATGCCGCCACGGCAAAGTAAGCTAATAAAAAGGAACGGCAATTCCTCATGTTCTTTGTTAAGACTGGCAGCCTCTTACAGGATAACAGTGGCACACTGAGCTGATGAGAGGCAGTCACCTCATAAACAGTCTACAGTTGCAATTGGGGTCTTGATTCTCTGGGATATCATACGTCAATCGTGGCTAGCTCGTACTATTAGCCATGGTTCTTCGGAATTGTCATTCCTTTTTTATCAGCTTACTTTTCCGTGCCCGCATATTTTCCTATCCAGAATAGGACAATTTAGCGAGCGAACCCCTTCAACATGCCTGAGGTCCTTTGAGGAATGATTACGCATTCGATCACAATGATTCTTTAATATAAAAAACTTTGGCAATCATTAATTTTCCTCTCCCGGGGTTGGTAACGATTTTAATGTACTAGGTTGAGGTATTAAAATTTGACTTTATCTATGAATTATCCTTCATTCGTTATTAAATTTTTTGTGTACTGAATTAATTAGAACCAAAACAAAACGGATTCATCATAACATACATTTTTTCATTAAAAAGGACCTACAGGATATTCCAGAAGCAAATTTACGTGATTATACTCAGATTTCTCAAAGCAATTGGAAGTGTAAACCTAAATAATATTTAGGTTGATTATCAGGCAATGAAAGAAGCAAAAAAACTTCTTAAATGATTTATATGCATTTGTACACAGACAACATTAAACGTTTGTAATGATTTCATATAGGCTTTTCATATTTTGAATGATATATCACATTAATATCAAAAGATCTCATCCACCTGTTCATAGATCAGTACTGAAAAAAAAATATATAAGTTGTCTGGAGTTCATCTCTGATTAATGTTTAAGAAGAATTGATGTATAATTGGTAAACAGAGATTGTTGGTCTTTCAATAATTATACCATTTATTGCAAATGTTTAGCTTTCGCAGTATTTCAACTGCTTCTTCAGAACATCTAAAAAAAAGTGTACCTTCGTAAGAATCTGTAAGTTATATAAATTAAAGTTATGGTTTGTTAAAATGACTGTAAAATGGAACAAATAACTTACACACTGTTGGTTTTTTTTAATTGAGAGCTTAAAATAGGTTAACTGACATCCAATAAACTGCATAATGTGATGAGAAGATGATTTCTTTCTTTTACAAGTTTTGAAAATTGAATTGACATAGTCATAATTATGACATTCATCGTAATGATGTATAAATCAGAATTTGTATAATAATTTTGCGAGGAATTCTGAATTTTTTTGAATTTTGAAATATTAATATTTAACTACCTATGTCGAATGATTATGACTCAGTGAATGAATTTTTGAAGAATGCTAAGTTCAATAGGTCATGATCTTCTTCTTGATATCTGATCTGCTGTTCATTGTTTTTGGGTCTTGAGAAATTTGTATCATTTCTAGAATTGTTCTTGATATTTCTTAGTCGCATTTGTCTAACAATTGATTTTGTGATCAGTTGTTATTACATGTTGCGAAAGTGCACATTTTAGTTTTCTTAATTTGCAGTCACTCTTGTGTGATGTGAGACGTCCTATTAAATTTCTGGATGATTGTCCTATATAACAGAGGTCGCACTTTTGGCAGTTTATTTTGTAGACTAAATTTGTGGTTATTGATTTTGGTATTTATCTTTCAATTGAGAGAAATTGTTTCTTGACGATTTGATGGATTTTTGAGTTATCTTCAGATTTGAAATACCAGAAAACAATCTTTTGAGGATATCAGTTAGATGATCAATCTTAGGAAGGACAGCATAAAACATATTGTTTTGTCCATCTTCTCTGACTGTTGAAGTATTTGTTAGTTGATTATTGATTGGTGTATTATATAATAAGCTATTCAATAATTTTGTGAGGTATGAGTTCTTTAAAAGTATATCGAAAAGTTTCTTGATATATTTTGGTAAAGTGACGAATGAGATATTCCGTAAATTCCATTCTTCATACCAAGTATAAAATTTATTATAATTTTTTTTTGTGATTGGAGTAAAAGTTGATGTATCTACCAGAAATTGAATTTTTTGTGTACCAATCTAATATTACTTTGTTCTGTTCAGTTCTTATTAACTTCGTGTTAAGAATATGAGTTGAATGAAGTAAGAAGTTCCTTTTTTTTGTCCATCGAAGCATTGCAAATGATGTCATCAACGAATTTCTTCAAAAAGGTGGGTTTAAATGAAATATTTCTTAATATCTCGGATATCAAATCATCCATGATGTATTGTGCTATAATTAGTGAAATTGTAGCACTCATAGGAGTTCCAAATGTTCGTAAAATTTCCCATCGCAAGCAAAATAGGTATTGTTAAAAAAAAACATAAAAGTTCTAAAAAGTCTTTGAGTTGTATTGGACAATGGTTTTTTAACGAATTCCAGTGTAATTTTACTGTGTCAATAGCTTTTTGTTTGGAGATGTTACTGAATAATGAAATTACATCTAAACTGACTAATATTTCTTCAGGATATAACTGTAAATTATTGGAAAATTCAGCAAAATGATATGAATCTTTAGTGTAATATGGGATATCTGTGTTATATGCACAAGTTAGAATATCGGTGAGCCATTTTGCAATCATACCAGTTGGGGAACCAATTGAAGAGATTATAGGTCTTAAAGATAGCGAAGGTTTGTGAATTTTGGGTAGTCCATAAAATGTTGGGAATACAGAATTATATTGAATTAACTTATGTTTTATGGCATTGTCAATTTTCTTATTATTATATAATTTTGTTACAAGTTTGTTTGCTTTCTGTTCAATAGTACATGTAGGATCTATTTATAATCTGTGATATTCTTATTTTTCCATTATTACTGAGACATTACCTTTATCTGACCTTAATAAGAATAGATTTGGATTATTTTTGAAGAATGTTTTAGTCTTATCGTTTATTCCCTTTCTGGTATGCCTAATTGTTTTTGTTTATGAATATAATTTGTTATTGTTTGGTGATCTCTGCTCTGACGGGGTCTTGGTTTTCAGAAATTTCTTTTTCTACGATAACTTCACAATCAGAAAGAAATTGGGATATAGAAAAATCAGATATATTTGTTGGTAAATCAAATCTAGGACCCAATGATATGAATTCTTTGATATCTTCTGGTATAGTTTGATTTGTTGTGATTTTTAGCCATTTAGGGTCTACTTTTATCTTAGGTAGATCACTCTTTAAGTTATTGCATTTATTAATATTGCTATTCTTCACTTCATGGAATTTTTTGTTGTATCCTAAAAATTGTTTATGTTTGAATATTTCCCAAGGGTGTAGGGGTAGTTTGGTGATTATTTGATTTTCTAATTTCAACATTAATATTTCAGTACCTTTTATATCAGAATGAGTTATGTATATGAATTTCCAAATTTAGAAGTTTTGTTATCCACCTGTTTTGAAACTTGTGAATTTTTCTTTTTTCTAGGTTGTTAGTGAGTTGTGATGTCCTCACAAATTTAGTCTACAAAATAGACTGCCAAAACAGCGACCTCTGTTATATAGGACAAACATCCAGAAATTTAAAAGGACGTCTCACATCACACAAGAGTGACTGCAAAATAAGAAAACAAAGATGGGCACTCATCATTTATGGTGTTGAATTTTTTAACCAAAAAAAAATCAGTATTTTGTATTTGTCCCTTCATATTGATATCATCGTCATCGTGGAAGGTTGATGCGAGTTTCACTCTGATGTTTATTACTCTTTAACTGTGATATTTCACGTTTTGAAAGTCGAATTTTATACTGAGTGATAGCTAGAAGCTGGGATTTTCGTACCTCGTTGTAATTTAGGTATACTATCTTCAGATTTTATGGTTTGTTGATGAAATTACTGTAAATTAATTCATCTTCTTGAAGTATGGAAGTCTACATCTGTTCCAGTTCTTCGAGATTCAGATAGCGCAAGAAGGACAGAAGATGGAGTGCGAGAAGTGCGGTAAACCCGCCACGTCCGGCTTACCTGTTGTCAACTGTGATGGTTGTGCGCGGAGTGTTTGTAAACAATGTGCGAATTTGACTTCATCGGAAATCACGGTAATTGGACTGAAGGGAAAACGTGTGATGAAATTTTACTGTCAGACCTGTTTGAGGGGTGAATCTGTCGAAATTTTTCATAGTCTAATAGAAAGTAAGAATGATATTATCGAATGCAAGAATGAAATGATAAGGCTTCTGAAACAGGATATAAAGAAACTTCGGGATGAATTGGAAAACTTGGTCGTGCCACCCTCAGGCCAGCAAATTACGTATGCAGAGGTCCTAAATATGAAAGTGAGCAGGGGAAGTTACGAGAATGCATCCAAGCCGAATGTCCCTTTCATTGTATGTAAACCAAAAAATAAACAGGATTGCAACATAAAAAGAAAAGACTTGGTAAATAAAGTTAAATTATGTCAGCTGCCAGTCGGAATTAACGCAGTGTTGAATGGAAAGGATGGTTGTGTATTGATCAAATGTAACTCAGATGGGTCGACTTGTAAAATGAAGGATGAACTTGTTACGAAAATGGGTGGCAGTTATGTCAGATGAAACTAAAATGCGCAAACCAAGCATAGTTATCACGAATATAGATAAAGAATTCCCTAAGGATGATATCTGTGTGGCAATTAGAAACCAGAACTCATTCCTCGATGAGACAGATCAACTTGATTTGGTTTTAGCAAAAATAAATGGGAAGAATACCTCTCAATATGGAATCCTGGAGTGGCTCAGCATTCAAGAAATTAATTTCGGCTGGTAGAATATATGTTGGTCTAAGAAGATGTCCTGTTTTGGAGAATTTGAAAGTAACAAGATGTTATAGATGTTATGGTTTTAATCACAAGGTTAGTGACTGCAAGTATAATGGACCTACCAGGTGTTCCCAGTGTCCATCATCACATTACTTTAGAGACTGTAAGTCCAAAACAATTTCATGCATTAACTGTGTTGAAAACAATAAAAAGTTCAAGACAGATTATAATGTCAACCATTCTGTACTTGACCCAGTTTGTCCTCTTTATAAATTGCAAATTAAGAGACTACAGGGAAGAACGGATTATAGATCTATGAACTGTTCATGAATAGTGTTGATCGGTGTTTCGATCTTCTTGATGACATACAGGATGATATTGTAAATAAAGAGCAAATTTGTAGTGGCCTCGAGTCCTTCAATAAACTTGTTGAAAAAGATCAAAACTTAATCATGTATGTGAATATTAGGAGCTTGAATGCTAATATTGAGAAATTACAAACTTTAATTGGGGGACTCAGGGTTAAACCTAGTATAATAGTATGTGCTGAGACCAGGATGCTGGTCCATTATGAATCATTTCATTTAACAGGGTATAAGATTTATTAAAATCACGGTGACATTAATGTAACTGACGGTGTTGTAGTATATGTTGAGGATTCTGTTAATGAGGTTACTAACATTGTTAGCGTTGGAAGATTAAAACTTTTGAACACATATGTGCAATTGATTAACAACACTAATTTGGAAATATCTGCTTTTTATAGACCCCATGACCTTCCTAAAGAGGAATTTGTAACCGAATTGAAATCATATATTAACTCTTTGAGTAGGGTTAAAAATCATCTTCTAATTGGTGATTTCAATATCGACATTCTGAAAAATGATCACATTAGCCAGGAACATTTGAATAATTGCTTAGAAATGGGATTTGTTCCAGGCTTTCAGACAATCACAAGGCCATCTGATGAAAATTGCAACAGGGGTTCTTGCATTGACAATATTTTCATTAAGGTTGGTACTATAAATTTCAAATCTATCAAATTGGCATCACTATTTAATGACCATTATCCTCTGTTTGTAACACTTGATGATCTCAAACACAAGTACAGAAAGAGTGAATCTAAGCCAATTCACTATGGTAAGTTAACAAAACTGGCATTCGAAATCAACTGAAATTCAGTGGTACTCATAGATGATCCTAACCTGGCAGCTGACTCACTTATTAGATTAATATCTGAATGTGTTAACCTTGCTAAGATCAAAGTTAGAAAAAAATCGGTTCCTGCTCCACGAAGCCCCTGGATAACTGAAGGTATATTGAGGTCTTGTAGTAGGAAAGAAATGCTATATTCCATTTGGAAAATGCAACCTGAAAATCTACAACTAAAAATGGAATATAAAAGTTATGTAAGAGTTCCTGACAAGATAATAAAAAAAGTA
The DNA here is from genome assembly GCA_030674115.1 of Micraspis discolor. Classification (NCBI taxonomy): domain Eukaryota; kingdom Metazoa; phylum Arthropoda; class Insecta; order Coleoptera; family Coccinellidae; genus Micraspis; species Micraspis discolor. The sequence continues at coordinate 529,637 of JARTUT010001320.1, read as the reverse complement.
AAAATTATTCATGATAAAAAAGTGGTAGGAATGAACATTCATAGTTCCAGGGGTTTGTGGTCAATTATTCGTGAAAAACTCGGCAAAAACTGTAAAAATATGACTCTGTTGATTTCATATATGATGAGAAAAAATCTAAAATTCAAGATCCATTTCAGATTGCTAATAGTTTTGGTAGGTATTTCGGTAATATCGGTAGACAACTTGGAGATAGTGTTCGACAGACAGGTATGGCTCAGATTAGACTTCCCCAGCTTAATCCCCATTCTGTTTTCCTATCGCCTACTGATTCGAACGAGGTAGTCAGTATAATTGGAAATATGAAAATGAAAAGCGGTGTAGATGATGGCATAAATGTAAAAACCGTTCTTGCTCTAGCCGACTTCATTGCTGAACTTCTTACCCATATAATAAATTCGGGCATTGATAAAGCAATTTGGCCAGATGCTTTCAAGCGAGCTATTATTAAACCAATTCATAAAAAAGGAGACAAGCATAATATGTCGAATTATAGACCAATCCCATTGATATCTAATCTAGCGAAAATTTTTGAAAAGATAATTTGCTCCAGGATTTCAAACTTTATCAAAAAACATAAATTAATATCGAAAAGACAGTATGGTTTTATGGAAAAATTAGGTACCAAAGACGCATTGAATTATTTGACTAATCTTGTTTACCAGTCTTGATAGAAGTGCGCCAGTAGCTGTAGCTTTTTTAGACTTAGCAAAAGCTTTCGATACAGTCGATCATGAAATGTTGTTGGAAAAGTTGAACAACTATGGTATTAGAGGTAGAGCTCATCAGCTTCTCAGTTCATACTTGGAAAAAAGATGTCATAGGGTGAAGTTTGGGGATGTGGTGGGTGAATATTGTGAGGTGAGAGCGGGAATTCCTCAGGGTACTGTTTTGGGGCCATTGTTGTTTGTTTTATATGTTAATGATATGTTGGACATTGTACCTGATGTGATTTCTTTTGCAGACGACACTGCTGTTGTGTCGACTGGTAATAGTTGGAAGGAAGTTGAGGATAATATGAATAGGTATTTGAAAGAAATAAGTACATGTTTGTCGTCAAACAAATTGTGTCTAAACATCGATAAGACGGTCTATATAACTTATGGTAATTACTGCAATTGTGTTCCAGATTCTTTGAATATCAATATAGGTGTGAAACTGATAACAAGGGTGAACTCAGTCAGGTATTTGGGGATAATCTTCGATAATAGCATGAGATGGGAAAAGCATATCGAATATTTGCTGAAAAAAACAATTCCCATTCAATGGGAAATCATCACCCATAGTTGAAGAAGGTTGCGATATAACATTTTCATTTGAAAAATAACATAGGAAAATTATCGACAGCCATCAATTATGACTGATTTCATAATTGAGTTCAAACTCAGTGTATCTACATATGCAAATCCTATATTTAAATTGGTTCTGTTTTGAAAATCTTGAGTTATGAAGAATTCAAGTTGCTCAAGTTCATTATCTCCTCATGAATACCTAATAAATTTTAGACTCATATCCAATAAATTTTGTCCCTGCATCTGTCTGATAACAACTAATTTGAAAATTTCCAGCTATTTCATCCTTTTTTTCAGGAATTTCGTGGGATTGATTGTGTGGAAGAAACACATAATGAAAGAAAACACTCAGATTTTTTATTCAAGGTCTGTGTCCACAGATATTTTCTATTATTCCAGACTTAACTGAGTGAATACATTCAACATATGAGATAAAATAAATAAAAAGATAATTCTAACAATCTAAATTGCACAATACATGTTCCAGAGAATTGTTAGTCATACTTTTGTTATTGAATCAAAAATTAGTTTGAGTTCCTTTATGATAGCCGATCACAGGTCTTCTAAAGTCACCGTCTTTCTTGAAAATAACTATCGGACTTTCTCTCAGGCTACGTCTACAAAGAATTCTTCGACGTTTCGGTTTCGGCTGATCTTCGTTATCATCCCTACCACGTTTAGTTTTTTTTTTACCTCCCAGGTTGAAGTACAATTGTTTTGTAGAGTTTAACGCACGTTGTACGGAGTCGGAAAATGTCTGCCACAAGGATTTATCTTGAACAGTAAGCATGCTCGTGTTGTCTACATTTGATGAACTGTCTTGATCCGTCAGATAAAAGCTACTAGACTCTTGACAGTTTTCATCTTTTTTTTGTGACATATCCTGCGACCAGCTCTCACCAATAGATGATTGCTTTGGAGAAGATTTGATTGGTTTCTGTGTTTGGGTATTGAGTTTCGTATTCTTGGAGATGCGTGAAGTCAAATTGATACAATCAGGATCAGTAATAGGAATATAACTGGTTTGCGTACAGCCATTTTTACAAGCTCTCTCGTTGTTATCCTCACTCCCTTTTGGACCAGGTAGATTACTGGCTTTGAGATAATCCATTTGTACACTACCATCTTCTGAGGGCGTCGGTGAGTTCCTAATTTCAATTTGGGTGCTAGCCAGTTTGTTGTTTTGTACGAAAGTTTCGAAACCTCCTATCTCGTATTTTGTGTTCCTCCTGTCGAAAGATTCATTCAAAGTTTCAGAACAATTGTAATAAACGGAAATATTCTCAGAAATTCCTGAAGGTACGTGAGACAAAGCAGTGGTCCACTTCATCTCATTTCCTGATTTCCAATTATCACGATAATTCAGTAAAGTTTGTTCTTGCAAAATGGGCCGTTTGGTTGAAATGGGCTTGCTCATAGGCACAGGAGAACCGAATACCGAAGGGTAGTACTTTCTTTCCTGTGGCTTAGGTGGATTATTTTCTGTATTAATATCAGCAGTTCTAGCTGAGTCCGGCATGTTGCTAGTTTTAGTAGACGTCGGTTTATTATTTTGCACTAGGGCCATTTCTTGGCTTTCGTCCTCTCTCGGCTGATTTTTGAGATACGCAACACTTTGCTTTTTGAGGTGAGATCTGAAAATTGCGGATCTCAAATGCGACGGAGTTTTTCCTGGAAACTTGAGATAGTACAATCGAGTAGGAGCCATAGGTTTTCTCAAGGAGGGAGGACCGCTGATCTTATGAATCATATTTTCATGTTTCAATCGGCACGGGACGCAACAAAATGCCTTCTCACAAGCTCTGCAATGAAATTCCTTCATACTTAAAGTCTTCATTGTTGATATTAGAACTGCAATTCTCAGATTGAAGTGATGAATGGTTTGTATATTATCGTTTTCTGTCGCCACCTGAAAAATTTTTGAATTCAATATAATAAACATGAAATTAAGAACAAACTCAGGAAAATCTATCTAGTGAACTTATAGTACGCGAAGGAAGCAAATATTTAAGTTTCCTAAAAACAATCTAATTTCAGTTTCATTGAAAGGAAATACTGAGCTGATTTCATTGATGGTGGAATGAATCTCTGGAATAAATTGATGTTGATGTTAAAAGTTGATGAAATGGAGCATAATCGTGAACGAATAATCCATTTCTCGTATACCTTTGAATAAAATTTCGATTTCTAGTAGTTATGAACAGTGGCGGCTCGTGACAATATAGTATGGTGAGGCACATATGAAAAAAAATTTAATAATGTACTTAATATATATTTCGTCCTCGATTTGTTTATTCACAACAAAAGCAACCGAATCAATTAATTCATTTTGAATGGTTTTAGATGTACGAGAAATTACCGATTTACTGTTGGTGTCATTTTCCAAAAGGTTTTTAAATTCGTGTCAAATTTACTAACAAGAACTACCAATTCTTTGAAATTTCCGCGATTTAAAGACTCATTCGATTCATCGTGCCCCTAAAAAGGTAACTCTTGCATACAGAGGTGCATCGTAATATCTATTAAACTTCTTAAAATTTGTCGATTTTCTTTGAATCTAGCATTGAAATTTTCAATTTCTATTTGACGCGCATTGTCTATTGCTGTGGCGATATTTTGTTTTTGCTTTCTCATAACGGTAAGCTTGCAATTAGATGAAATTTGCTGAGCACTTTTATTGTGTCGCGATAGACCCCGAGATAAATTTTTCAAATCACTAAAACCACTTTTCGACCAAACTCTGTCGGAATTTCCATTAGTTGCTGAGAATAAAATGCACGGCCAACAAAATATTTTTTCAGAGTAATACTTTCAGTTAGCCAGTCGTACTTGTCATACCACGTAATTTGGAATCCCCGATTTGATTTACCGACCCCACACTAGACAATAGAGATTTACTCAAATTTGGAACAGGTCGCTTAACTTCCTTAATTAAATATAATTTATCATCATACGAATGAGTCGAAAATGTTGCTTATTTATTAAAAATTAACAATATCACAAGTACATCGAATATGTTCCTTAGGAATTTCAAAAGATTTACTATCACTAGGTCCCGCTGAATCCATTTCGCGATCTGTCACTTTCGATAAAAAAGATTTATATTCCAGAAAAAATTCACCTGAAAAAGATTATAATCATACGCGATACACAGCAAACGCGATACCACTAAATAACGACAAAGTGAACTCACCCTATTTCTCTATTTCCGCTTCCCGATTAACTCGAATAAAATCCTGAGGCCAGCCTCTAATTCCTCGAGAAGCCGCCTTCAAAGCCGTAGAAATGTTGTCACCGCTTCGACGCAGATAACCCTCTGGACATCGCAGAAACGAAACGATCTCAGATCGGCTAAACGCAGAGGCCAGCCTCGGATTAATCCTAGAATGGCTTTCCATTACGTTCTCGTAGGTCATCGAAGTAGATAACACGCTAATTCAGTCAAAGAAGCCTGCGTTAGGCATGCCTCCAACCGTTTATTCAAAGAGGATTTGATTTGTTATGAATATACAAGGAACGTGAGATTGGGAAAAATATTGAAGAAAAATGTGATGATGAAAGGGAATGAAGAAATATACGGTTCAGAATTTTTTTGAAGAGGCACTGCCTCACCTGCCTCATAGGACAAGCCGCCACTGTGGTGAAAATACAAGTATACGTGTTATTCGAATATTTGAGTAAAACTTGGTATCAATCGTTTCGTTCGGACTCACTGACGAAGACTTCGTGATCAAAATCGATTCTGTTTGTCCGTCCACACATCCGCTTGAGTTCGTTAAACAGGCCAAAGCGACCAGTAGTCTTGGAGACTGAAAATTTTTTTTTCAAATTTTTGTATGCATTTTTATCGTACGTATAAACTGATACCATTTTTGCGCGCCCGTTTTAGTAGAACAGCGTTTTGCCCAAATATCTGTAATTTTCAATGTCGGTCCGAAAATGGTCTCAATCGATTGAGTTTGACTTCCTGATGAAGAATACAGATTCAACTTTTGAGGTGTCCGACCGGCTGTATACTCTCTATCTTCCGAAAAAGATGAGCTAGAGTTTTCATATTTTCAGAACAGGTTGACTATCTGATCGAATCCGTTCAATGGTTCATAGTCCAGTAAAGGAAGGGCTGAAATCACTTTTTCTCGGAAAGAGCTGCATTTTTGATATGTTGATTGTTATAATGAGAGAAACATATGGTCAAAAATGCAGGTTCTAAAATGTTCAGGAACATTGAAAAATTCTTGAAAATATAGAGAAAAGTACGGTTTTTCTGATATTTTTGCGAATTAGAAGGTTTAGTAAGAAAAAGTTTTAAACTAAAGTTGTAGAGCTTGTATGTACTTTATCGTTCTCGAAAGTGAATTTGTATACTGATAAACATCGTTTTCTTTAGTAGCGCAATACCTACGAATTTCAAATTTGGCGCTCGATGAAATGACTTCCTGAAAAGGCTGAACCAAAACATCTGGCAGATATTCGCCAGAGTAGGACTCTTCTCGTTTTGTTATTGTATTGCATTTATTACATCGAACCCTAGTATATAATGTTGAGTTGGTTGGAAACGGACAGTTTGGGTAAAACGATGTTCGGTTTTCTAATCTGATGTGCTAGCGAAGGCGATATAGATTCTTCAATGGAGGCTAGAAGTAATATAAAAAATAGAAAAGTCAAAAATTGGATAAATTTTAAAAAGAAAATTTTGTAATTTGACGAAATTGAAATTGAAATTTTATTAATTCAAAAACTAAAATAGTTTTCAGCCGCAATTATGAACAAATTTCTAGCTGAATTTTCTTGAGATGCATACGAGGCATAGGTAGGTATATTGCTGATCGTAAAATAATAGTAATTCTTCGAAAGAAAGAAATTTATTCAGAGTGATGGGACAAAAGAGTTTAATTAAAAAACTGTAGTAATTATTTGAAGAGCAATAGCATTAACGAATAATAATTAAAGTTTCTGCATCGAATAATATCAGGAAAAACTGTTTTTTCATTTTTACTAATAAATCAATTAAATGCATCAATATCATCTCCCTCACCGTCATCTAGATCCCATTCGTCTTCAACGTCATCAGAGTTTATTTATATTCTGTTTATCAGGTCAGAGACATTTTCACAAGTTATGCCGTTACACATTTTGCAGAACCTTGTACATTTCAGTCCTGCTTTTTTGCAACTGTAGCTAGAAGTATCACATTTTCCATTACAGCTGCAGAATACTTTTAACAAATGTGAATAAAAAACAAGAATAAGAGTGAATTTCTGAAATTTCAGAAACTAATAAAATTAGGGTGTGAATGAATTTGATCACATTATTCAATAATTCCTGTGGAACTACTGCTTTGGTCATCATTTTAGGAAGTAGCATACAATGTGATCTATGCCAACCCCAATGTTCAGGTTTCAATGACAGTCGTCCTAGCCAAACCTGAATTTGATAATAAACTCGTCTGATGTGTTCAATTAATGCTGACTCTGTTGGAGGAAGCATTACTAGGGGTGATGTTTTCCTGGTTCCTAAAACTGGGGATGTGAATATCTTATATCTCAGTTCACCGATGCTCAAATTTTCCCCACTTGTGTTGTACCGATATCTCACTATTTTTTCCGCAACAGGATAAAGCTTTTTTATATCAGCTACAACGATCTGACCAGCTATCCGTGAAATTAAATTTTTTTGATAATTACTGAGAGAATCGGGATTAAAAGCCAATCTTTACTAAGCTCCATTATATTGGGAGATTTGTAAAAGAAAACCGGTTGCTTCCCACGATGTTGTTGATGATACTGATGATAATGACATTACATGACATGCACTAGGTGCCAAATTTCGAATTCACTGTTATCGCCGCATTACAGAAATACCTTAAAAATCAGTATACAAAATCACTTTCGAGAACGGTAAAGTACATAATTTTCCGCACTAAAACTTTTGTTTAAAACTTTTTCTTACTAAACCTTCTAATTCGCGAAAACATCAGAAAAACCGTATTTTTCTCTATATATTCAAGAATTTTTCAATGTTCCTGAAAATTTTAACACCTGCATTTTTGACCATATGTTTCTCTCATAACAATCAACATATCAAAAATGCAGCTCTTTCCGAGAAAAAGTGATTTCAGCCCTTCCTTTACTGGACTATTCAGGAGTTATGAGTACCTGACATTTTGTTTCCTTTATAACTTCTTGAAAATTCTACGGATCAAGTTGTATATATTTGCTTTAGTTTGAAACAAATAAGGTTTCGCAGAATGAATCGGAATTATTCATGGTGAAATAATGTACGTTGTCAAAATTTTGACCTGGGTTTTCGAAAGGAATTTAAGCTTCGGCAGAACTTAAGAAAAACTATGAGTAGTTTCTTTTAGTTCGAATTATGGGTTTGTTCATTTATCGTGGCGGTTGTATTTGTACCATATTTTTCCAGAGTACGGGAAAAAACTTTAGAAGAAGCGCTCAAAAGCTCATGAACAGTGCATTTCTGCATTTTTTTTTTCGACAAACTGATACTTAGGTACGAAGATTTTTCAATGTTCGAGTAATTATTCGCTGTACATGCTTGATTCGTAAATGTGTAAATCTTAAGCATTTCAAGTGGTATCTACCATGGGTCGAATATTATGGTGCCTCCAAATTCAAATTTTCAAAACTGACATTTTGTGGGTAACATTCAGTAGCTTTTTCCAATATCTTTATTTCATCTAGTTTAACTTGATTTAAAAAATTGAAACTACCGACGTGCGGTCAGATGAACTCAGCGCTCTTTTTTACTTGTGAGTAGTTATTCAAATTTTCAAAAATCACGTACCTATCCGCAATACATATACAATTTAAAACTAATGAGGACGATGGAACTGCTTAGACAGTGGCGTAGCACATGTTCTCTCCTAAAACCTTCACTTTCAAGTAAACAAATATTATCTTCCACTAACGGATACATACCTGACCTAAATTCACTTCAAAATCAACATAAAGGAGCAAGTAGGTATGACAGAATCAATAAACATGACTTCATAACACAAAAACTTATTTTACATCATTTACCTAACATAATTATATCAATTACGTTACAAGAGTCTATTATGAAAAAATGAAAACTCTTATAACACAGTAGTATATTCTTATACAAGTTGCAGAATGGGCACCTATTCCAACACGAATGCGAAATTCGAAAACGAGCTTGAGTGTTGGAATTGCCATCTGCAACGAGTATTAGACGATATTTTCTCTATTTCAGTCAAGAATTGGGAGAAAAATATTGGAATTCAATGAAAAATTCAGATTATACCTCCTAGTGCCTTTTGTATTTTGTTTTCGCAGTTGGTGTGACAAACATTGACAGATTATAGAATTTGAATAGTGCGTTCAAATCTCTACATGGCTTAATATTGACAATTGACTTGCAATGGACGCGTGTTGACATTCGAAAGGATAGGATGTCAGTGTTGTCAACCACAAAACGAAAAATATCACTAAAAACAATGCTGTAATGATTTCATTACAGTACTGTTGTCAGTACTGTAATGAACTTATTAAGACACTGAAATAGAGAAAAGCTTATAGTACATCATGCACCTAGCATAATTACTATACAGAGCTGCCCTTAGCTACATAATTTACTTAATGTACGCTACTTCTAATTTTTTTTTAAGAAATAAAAACCTTCGTCAGTTTTATAAAGCTCTGGCTCTCATTTACTCGCTCAATGCTTAGAACACCAAGGGAGCTTATTTTAGAGAATTCATCAGAAAATGACCTGCAATAAACTATTCTGTTAACGATGTTAGTAATAATTGATGAGAAGGAATATCGTATTTTCAAAAAGTTTGGATAGAAACTCAACTACGAAACATAACCCACAAAAGAGGAATACTAGCTGAATATTAAAAAGTTGGCAGAGTGAAAAACATGTGGTGCATACATCAGAAAGACTGCTTGATAAGGTTATATTCTGTATTATAAGTGGGCTAGTTCTGAAATGTTGTCACCCATCTTCTTTTATTTCGTTTGAAAAGATATTTTTCATGGAAATAATCTAGGATACCGACAAATCGTCTACATGATCATCTCGAGTTGAAAAAATCACATCAATAGTTTATTTGTGACATGAAACATTTAAGATATGGAGATATGAAAAGAAATTTTAGGGATTTTAAATAAATATTCTATCTTATCGATTTCCTCGAGATTTTGCTAACTCTTTAGGCTCGACATTATTCAACTCTTTATAAAGTTTGTAATGGATCTGAAGGATATTCTCTGAATTATTAAGAAATCCAAATTTCAGATGCTCATAACAAACTAACCATTGGACGGATTTGGCACAATAAGGAACTCAACCGAGATTTTCAAACTGTTAGCCTTTCTGAAAGTATCGGAATTCTACATGAAGAAGGGTTTGGTATTTCGTGTTTAGTTAAGAAAAACGGAATTCATCTATAAAATGTTTCACTGTTGAGGAGCAGTAGTGATGTCTAAGTTCACATCTGTAGTTTTATGCGTGGTTGTTCCAAAGACGTCCTGGCCACCTCCGCGCCACCCCGCACGGCGGAGGTCGCGGGAGTGTACTTTACGCCACTTAGGTAGAACAATTTGAAGACAGTAGCTCAAATAATGTTTTCCCTGTTACATCAAAACCAATGGACCAATTTAACCGAATAACTGAATAAGCTAAGACCTACCCTATTCGGTTCTCAAGATCATTCTGTTCCAGTCATCGTGCTCACGGTCCGACAAAATAGGTTTAAGTTAATACTATTTATACAATTTTTAACCAAAAGTTAAAAAATTTTAAATAAGCAGAAACATTATACTGCACTCTGTTCATGGAAACAAAAACGTCGAAAAATTCTCTGACAAACTTATTTCGCTCCATTTGGAGAATATTTTTGCTCTGTAGAGTATATTGAATAATATCGTAATCTCGGCATTTAAATTTTAAATAGACTATCTTTCATAAACGTCTAATAGGTACTCGAACTTGTAACACCCTGTATAATATAGTGAAAATGTCTATAATCCTCCACAAAGTTACACTTTATATAATTTTTATAGGCTACATGAAATTTATTTTCGGTTGAGGTAAATTTCCAATTCAATTATGTCAAGAAACCACTGAGGATATTTCTTCAGATCTCCAAGACCTACTGAGTGTCGCCCCTAAATGTTGGCATTCAAAATAGGTTCTACCTGATTTCGATCCGAGGACCTCTCTAGCTCATTCCATTCGGATGTAATCGTGCTTACGGACGGTCAGAATTTTGACCACGTGTTCTTTATCAGTGAGTCTGAAAAAAAGCTTGATACCACTTTTACCCAAATATTCGAAAAATATAGACATTTGGGTGAGTCTAAAAGCACGTTGTTCAAAGAACAAGAGCTAATAAGTTGAAGCTTTGCTTGTTAAAAGTTCTTACTCATAAGAAAGATTACAGATTGTAGGCCTGCACAAGAAACAAAGTCTCACTACATACACATTATACAGGTTCTCTCAAGTTCAAGTGTATCGTTTATGGAAAACAGGGTATCTGGAATCTCGAAATTTTAATTTTAAATTATTTTCTTCCGCAAATATGATTACCATGACGTCTTCAAATTAATTAACCAAACCTCATTGGTGAGCTGAAACAAAAACCCCTCAAGTTTATGAACGCATCACAGTTTACTTAAAATGAGTGGCTGAAAGTACGTTATAAGTATATCTTGCTTCAAACTGTTTGAAGCCGAAGCGAACCGAAGTAAAATCTTCGCTTGGAAGGGTTCTTACTTTCTACCTGTGTGAACTGATAATAAAAATACCTCGAAAAATACGAATCCTAGAGAAACTCAGTTTGTCGAAATAAAATGTTTAAAACGGCCTTTTACTTGTGCTTTCTGTCAGTACTTAATCAGTTAACATTTTTGGAACAATGTCACCATAGAAAATTTTCTTGTTCTTAATAAAGAAAATGGAAATTATTTCAAACCTTCAAACCTTTCAAGTTTTTGAGTTTTGGAAGTTTAACAATCTGCTCAACATTGCTGTTTGAGGTTAACTAATTAAATAATTTCATTAATAATGAAGAGACTTCATTATTAAATTTCAACTAGGTTGTCTACAGAGCATAAATTTCATTTGATCTATCACCACCTGGCTCTGTTGCCCTTTACAAAAAAAATGGGTTGGTTTTTTTGAAATAAAGTAAATATGGAAAATTGTCCCCCTCAAAACTTAATATGCTTTGATATTCAGAATTTAAAAATTCTTCGTTTCAGGAGAGACATTTTCAATAATTCGTCTTGTATTGAATCTCCTCAATTGAATATTTAATTTTAGATATTATTTTATATTTTAGGTCATGAAGTAAATACTAGAAATCGCTAGGATAACTGGAGATATATTCGTTTTTTAATTTATCTCGAAATAGCTATAATTCATTACAATCAATGAATTGACATTGAAAATATTTTTATAATGCAATACGGAGACTCTGAAGGGAGGGTTCTAGCATCGAACAATCAATACAATTAAATATCGAAATATCTTAACATAATGCTTATGTTAATACTGAAATTTAATCGAACAATGATTGGGAAATAACCTGATGGATATCTTCAGCTAGAACAATTTTCAAATAAATCATGGAAAACCAAATAAGATCACAGGTTTTTCATAATGAGATAAATATTAGGGTTCATTAAGTTTTTGAAGCATCACAACATCAATAAGAAATCAAAGAAACAGTGAATAAGTTTCGTCGGTTTTTTTTATATGAATAGCACCTAATAACATCAAGAAACCACCAATAGAAATACAGAATAAGGTATAGACGAAAATGTAAATATTATAAATTTGATATATCTATTTTATAATTGCTTACCAATCACAAGTGATAAAATCAATTCAATATTGAATGAAAACACAAATGTAAACACTAATAACCTCTATTGTACATTGTTTATCGATATTGTTGATCCATGTTGTCGGAACCCGTAAGCAACATAGCAAACGAGAGTTGTTTTCTTCTTTCTGTCATCAGTTATTTTGTCATAGAATATTATTCCATTTGAATGAAGAAAAATATATTTTACATATTGAATATTAATATTTAACCTAGGATTTCACGTAGCATGCAATAACAAAGCCACATCGAATAGCAATCATTATTTCCCAAGAAAACAACGTACTTCGAAACATATAAACAATATAAGATATGCATGCGCAAAAGGCAAATTTCTTGATGACAGGATCAAACGGAAATACTAGTAGTGAAAATAGCTACGTAGCCACTCGCAGAGATTATTTACAATTACTAGATTTCGGTTACAGGCTGTTAGTAGCCATAGAGTCATTATTTACAGCATGGTAGAAATAACATGATATAAAAATACTGGTGTGCTACTAACGGAGCTAATTTTTGATTCGTTGGCGTATGACGTCACTTAAAGCAGGACGTGGAGAGTGGAGTGGGGTGGCAATTAAAACATTAAAACAAATAATTTCACCATTTTACGGCTTATTCTAAATACTTTAACTTTAGTTTTCTGTATTTGTGTTCAATTTATTAAAAATTCGATATATGAACAAGATATATAAGATACTAAGAAATCTGTTATCCATTCTTTAATACGCCCAAAGATTTATTTTTTCTTTTGAGTGATTCATTGGAGGGCGAAGATTAGAACATTGCCTTATTGACGCTCTAAAAAAATATTTCAGATAAAGCAGATTTCTAAAGCATTTTCTTAATTTTTCAATCATCTGAGGATAGAACATTGATAAATGATTAAACGTCTGCACAAATGAGAAACTCCTTGCTTCTTACAATAAGATGATACATTGCTGAAATTAGAAGATGTTCGGAATGCCGATAACTTCGATGAAATTTCAATTTTGTGGATCTCTGTTGATTATCTTATGAGATCTTAAGCATTAAAAAAAAGTTTTCCGAATTTTCTGGAAATTTTGTAGCATGATGATATACACCAAATTTTTCAAATTTATTCCTTTCTACCTAACCTAAACATCTTCGAATATACAAATTGATCGGAGTTTAAGAATTATTGAGGAATGGTAGACATATTAACTCCATCGTAAACCATTAAGAATATTTTTCGTCCAGTAAACTCTTGACTTTGAAATAGCATATGCCATTGGATATTTTCAGGTTCAAAATACAAATATCTTTAATTGAAAATAACTAAATTTTCACTTTCCCTCAGTTTCATTTCAGTTGCAACCCCGTTCCACTTGAATCTGTACTATATCTTCTTAGTCAATTAAATATAATATAGTTTTAATTTTACGTATTCAGATTTTAATTTCAAATCTATCAAAAATGAAAATATAGTACAGTATTAGGATATACGGTTTCATTTTCTTCTTTTTACTGGGATCTGGTAGTTATATTCAATAGTGACACATTCTATGATAGTTACTTCTACTTCAAATAATTACTTAAATCATCCAATACAAATCGGAACATAATCAAGAAAACCGATCAATACGTAAACAAGGTCTTTTTCATGATCATATCTGAATTTCGCACGGACAAACACTTGTGAAATAGTTGAATTTAGTGTTCTTGGGACACTCTCATTAAATGAACTGCGATCGAAACGTTTTTTATGATCCGAGATCTTGAAGATGAATTCATTGCTTCTTAGTTGTTGGGGGTAAAATGCTTAGATGCATTAATGTTTCAATATCAATAATCTCGATATCGAATGTATATACATTCAAATTTCTCTTTATCTCATCAGTTATAAAGTAATAAAAAAAAGTTTTACAGATGTTAATGAAATTTTCTATAATGTTGATTTTTTGGAACTTTGCAAACCTATTTGTTCAAGCCTCATTGAAATATCTTCCATGTTTTACGTTGATCGAATGAATATTCTAGGTATTATCGAGGAAAGAAAATTTCCTATTCTCATAACTGATGAACCATTAGACGGATTGGGCCAAATAAAGAACTTGACCGAGATATTTACACAACTAACGTATTCTGATAATATGAAAACTCCTGCACATTTCTTTCGGTAGATAGAGTATATCCCACGGTCGGTCGACAAGGAAGACAGAGATAGTCAATTTTGAGCACTGATCTTTTATCAGGACGATAAACCAAATCGATTGAGAACCTTTTCGGTTTGATATTTGGAAATTGCTGACTGAATTAAAATGTATATTCTAATTTTCTGACAACCTAGGTATATTAGTACCCGAAAACATATACGCTGGGTTTCAATAACGTTGATCGCTTGATCAACTCGTTGATCGAGCAAATTAACCTTAGTTCCGTATCCGATTTGACGAATTCTTTGAAGAATTTTTTGTATGTTGCAATCATAGATCTCTAATAAGTACTAATCGATAAAATCAGTGACAAAAGTAATATTTAATTTTTGAATTAAAATATTTAATAATCCAACGTTTTCATCTATTGAAGAAATGTAGCTTCTTGAAATGCCATGCTGAAATCCAAGGATGTCCTGGATATCAATAACCTTGATATATTTCAAATTTTTTTGATCTATGATGAATATCTTATTTATATAACTATATTTCATTACTAGGAATTTTTTTAAAATTTTCTAACCTGACGTTTCCCATGAAATTTTGCCAACCATTTCGTTGCATCCTAATTCCAATATCTATCAAGTTATGAATTGATTAGATGGATATTCTATGAATTATTGAGGAAACAAAATTTCAGATGCCCATTAGGTACTGATGAACCGTTCGACGGATTTGGCTCAATAACGCAGGACGGGAACGTACCCGAGTTGACACTGGATTTTTCATCAGGAAATCAAAATCAATCGATTAATAGCATCATCGGCTTCACATTTGTAAATTACGGATAGTTGTGTAAATACTTAGATGTAGCAGTTAATATGCAAGTTTGAACTTTGATCGGAAACCAAATACCATAAACAACGGAAGCGATACTTCAAAAAACCACCTGGAGACGAATTTGTTCCAATCTTAAAACCACCTTTTCTTCATTTTTTTCCCGTCATCCAATTAGTAACCTATACCCAGGGTGAAATCGTAAAAAAATGTCTTCCTCCACTAAATCATCTCAAGACGGTCGTACGTCTCTAATTACTCGAGATATGGGTACAGGAAATACAAATATCAAAATGCAGATGTTTTATTTTGGTAAACAGCCGCGTTAAAAAACGTAGAAAAAAGTACAGGAAATGCGAGTAACCTATATACTGCAAGATTCAATGGGTGTTGGGACCTCGAGAGACGCAAAAAAAGGCACTAGTGGGTGAGGGTGGGAGCTACTGGAATTATAAGATTACGGAAGTCCCTCTGGTTTTTACTTCTTTTCAGGTAGGTATGGATCGAATTGAAATAAATCTTGAAATGATCCAGTTCAATTTCTTATACGATTGTAGAATCAACTGTGCGCGTCAAAATTATGGAACAAATTAAGTTTCCCAGAAGAAAAGAATTTTGTCATCCAAATCATGAAGCACTTCAATTTTTGATTCACTTCTACTGAATTTTTATGCATTTTTATGCATATGGGTATCATCCTCATCAAACCTCTACATTTTTTTAAATTGGAAAATGTGGTATTTTTTTGGCAAGGTCTTTGTATCTTCTTTACAGGTGTGCAAAAATTGTCTAGAATTTATTTTTTAATTAGTTAGTTCAAAGTGGTTTTTAGTGTGCGGTTTAATTTTTGCATTCAGAGCGGTGGTGTCATTTTGAATATTTTTATTTAACTTACCTTATAATGCACATTAGTTCTCCGGGTGATACTTCAATGCCAAATTTCCAATATCACTCAATGTTTTCTCCATTGAAGTATTTTTAGGGATTGAAAATTGTGCATGAACAAAACTGTAATGGTCCGCTTTCATGCGGTGACAAATTTCATCAGGTACCATTATCTCAATTCAGCCATGACAAAATGCACATATTGAAATCCTCCTTGAAATAACTTATTAAAAAAAAATTTTTTTGTAGGTTTCTGTACGTCTGTAGAGAAGATTTAGAAACCTTGCGAAAAAGTACCACATGACTCACTTTACTTCTTCAAAAACTTTAGAGGGTTGATGGGAATGACATAGGGTGGAACATAAATCCTTCAAAAGTGTATAAGAATTTGGTGAAGGTGAAATAAAAATTGATCTGTTTCAGGATTTTGTTACCAAAATTTTTTCTCCTTAGAAAATCAGTTTGTTCCATAATTTTAACGAGCACTGTATAACGCAGAGTGATTGTTCGAATACTGATTCTTACTGGTGTAAATCCTTGGTGGAGAAGAAAAGTGCATTTTTTGAACTAATATGTGTTGAAGTTTTAAAGAAATCGTTTTGGCCCTCATTTTTGCGCGTTTTTCAAGCTGGTATTTCCGGATATCGAACCGAAAATGCTGTGAATCGACTGGGTTCGACCTCCTGATGAAGAATCTCTGATCAAACTTGAGTATGTTCGGATATTTTCGATTTGCCGAAGGAGATCAGCTGAATAGTACCGCATCTGGAATTCGGTTTCCTCAATAAATTCTAGCTCATTCATCAGATCGATTCGAAACCTGAAAATCGAATAGACAACCTTAAGAAAAAGGAGTTTACCAAATTTTGTGGATATTTGATTCTCGTATCATACATATTATTAAATTTCATTGTCGTAGCTTCCTTTCGTCAGAAGATATAATTTTTATCATTTACTTAGGAGTAATCACAGAAGTTGAATATAATACGAGATTGCCAAAATTGAGAAGTCAAAGTCTTGAAAAAGTTTAATGTACTGCTCGTAAAAGCGATGGAGATATTCCAAGGAATCATCAATTATGTGTGGATTTGACTATGAAAGGTACCTAAAAAGACAAGTGTGTGCCCATCCAAAATTCTGGTATGATAATGAAAGAAGACTTTGTTTGCCGAGAAATCCATTTTACTGATTATATTGCCATATGCATTCAAGTGATTATACACTATAGTAGAACAGTTTTAAGTGAAAAGGGACTGTGGTTGCAATGAAACTAAAGGAAAAATAGAAGGGAATTTGAGCTTCGAAAAAACTGAAGGAAAAATGTAAGTTGTTATTTCAATTTATGATATAATTTATTAATTGTGGGGGGTCTGGTTTAGTATTACACTATTTCAGAGTCATTTCACCCCGAATCTTCGAAACAAAAAATATAAAAATATTTATTTTATTTTATTTTACGAATGTATGGCTAAACTTAATGAAGTATTATAGATTGAACTTGTGAAAAAAAAATAAATAGAATATTTTGATAACAATAATATCTATAAATATAATATAATAATATGGTTTATTATACTGAATTACAGGTATAAAAATTATCACTAAGGCATGAGAATGTACCTGACTTAAAACTCAACAAAATATAATGACAATTACAACAACAGCCGGTAATCTATATATATTACAAATTTGAAGCTACATTTATTGGCTTCAGGCACATTCAGTTGTGATCTACAGCAGTCATCATTTCTTTTTATTGGGAATATTTGATTAGGATATTTTTTGGAGGAAGAATTAATTATCATCCTTGGTTTTTTTCAGATGAATTAATAAGGGTGTTTGATATTTAATTTCGTTAGTCAGAAGAGAAATAGAGAGGGCGATCTCCTTCTTGCCATCTTTCTCATTTCGACCTTGAAGTCCCAGATTCCTTCCTATGTTTTTATTTTTAGCGTTAGGGTCTTTCCCACCTGTTCATAAAGAAGTGATTAAAAATCATGTGTTCTTTTCGAGAGGGGACGTAGTTTTTTATCGAAAGAAGGAAACGGAAATACTATGAACTCTTAGGCAGGAAACGTACAATATGACTAGGTATTTTTCATTCATATTCTGCAGGGTCTGATGGATATGGGTATTATTGTGAGAGAAACCAAAAAAATTAATGTTTACTGCATTTAGTCGGAGATTTGAGCCGATAGGTGAAATAATGATTTCCTGAATAGGGAGGAACTGAGTAATATGGAGTTCGCTTTCGAAATTCGAATGTGTATTTCATATTGATTGAGAGTTTATCTTAAAAAAAATATGAAAGCACGGGCGTGGGGTTAGGAGCATTTCTTCTACAATTCTAGAGTCTTTTCCTGTACTCTGGTTTTGTTCGAAGGCAAATTCCCATGTCCTAAAAATCAATCAAATATGGGCATATGAACTCAATTCCCAATAAGGAAAATTGTGACTTATTATTTTCTAATTGAGATATAGGTGTGTGTTCATTTATCGTGGCGGTCAGTGCTTTTCTTAATTTTCTCAACATACATTATTTTACCGTAGATGAACAATTTCGATCAATTTTCCACCAACTGCAACTGAATTAATAAGTCCGATCGATGTCAATCGCATGAGTTTCTGTGATACCATCCAGAATTGAAATTTCTGACTGACATTTTGACATTGTAGGAAGAACTTGGGACTTCTTCTAGAAGTTGGATGCAAATGAGTAGTGCGAGGTGATGAGAAATATCCTGTTGTTTTGTTAATGGCCGCTGTTCAAAAACGTGATTCTGTGATGCCTCTAAGTATATCATAAAATAATTATATCTGATGAAAGGAAGCTACGATAATGAATATATGTAAGATATAAGTAATGTCCATTCATTTAGGCAATGTAAATTTTCGTTCCCAAAAATTAACTTGCATGAAGGCACCAATTTTTGTTTAAATACATAATATATGTTATGAGGTATAAAGTTAGAGTTAAAATTTTATTTTGGAAATTTTTTAAAAATTTTCTGGGGTCTCGATTCAACCGAAATTTTGCGAGCCTTTTTTTTCAATCTAATTCAAATATCTTCGGAGTCACAACACGATTCGATGAATATTTCAGGAGTTATAGCGAAAACCAAATTTCAGAAGCTCATAACTCCTGAATTATTGAACGAATTTGGCAAAATAACGAACATGACCGAGATATTTGGATAGTTAATCTAATATGAAACTATAAAATATATCTATAGTTTATCTCTTACGGTAGATAGAGAAAATTACAGACGTTTGGTGAAACGAAAGTGCGCTGTTCTACCAGAAAAAGCGCGTAAAAACTTGGGACTTTGTTATAAAGCATAACGCTACTCCAAACTATGAGAATAAAGATGTAGGATATAAATTAACCAAATTGTACATCGAATAATATTATTTTATGAAATTATATTATTTCAGAAGATAAAAAGTCAATGATGGTTTCATTCATATCCATAGATTTGCGAGATCGGAAAAAATACTTTCTTGATTTACTTTCTTCTGATGTGTGAAACTAATTCGGGTTTATTTGAGAGTTATAAGTACCTTGTTTCAAATTTTAGAATCTATGGGATCAAGTTACATATCTGAGGAAATTGTAGTTTTGTTAAATTAAATGAATTTTTCCATTTGAGAATCGTATTGCTTTCATCATAGAACTAAGTGAATTGCTATACTGAAACAATTACAGCATTATTTTAAAGTAGGTGTATTTTTCGTTTCTGTGTTCCAAAAGAAGGGAGAGGTTGTAATAATAAAAAAAATTATTTATAAATTTAATTTATTTTGAAAATGTACCGTCATGTCATGTCATTTACCTTCAGAGAGTTTAAATAGATGCTTCTACCCCCGTCAATGATAGTCAATACTCAAACAAATTTATTCCACTCTTTTACATATACTAGATTTTTACACTATGTACAAATGTTAAATTATCCAAATGATTAATTGAAATGATTAATTTCTGGCTATAAAAATCAACAGGTGATGTCTACAATTGTTGCTGGAACTTATATTGTCTCTCTTGAGTCCTAATTCATGAGATAATAGGACCAGATAACCATCCTGGGTATTTGGAATGAGTCTGGTGTCGAAAATGGGTCTTGAGTCTTCAACCCTGTAGAAAAACTTTCCAACAAAAACTATTTCCTCTTCCAGTTCTCCAGTCCCTCAGAGAAACATCTGTTATACAACGTAAAATTCAACTTTGGCAAATTTGTTCAGCCTCTGCAAGCTATGTCAAATTCGGCAATATTCTAACTCCGGCATATTTGGTTCAGTTCAGGTAAATTTCCTAGTTCCGGCAGGTTTTATTCAGTTCTTCGGTAAATCTTATACTCCGGCAAATTTGGCTATGAAAATCAATTTCAAAAGATCTCGAGCTGATAACTTTCCAAAGTTTCTCACAAAACGATAATAATTTATGGGAAAGAAAAATATTCATGTGTTCAAAAAGAGAACTCAATGGTACAGACAATTCGATAAAAAATTCATCAGGAAAATCAATCTGAAAAATATATGGAGAACTGAAGATGGCAGTCCGACACAGAACGCACGAGACCTTTGCCATCTTCTGTGCATAAAAGAATTAAATACGACATTTTAAATTTAATAAACCGTGTCTGGTCAAAACCCGGATTCTCCAAACGTTATAAAACTGTTCGCCACGAAAACTCTCTATTTGAAATTTAATTTCAATTCGAGAAAGAACAATACATGCACTTTCCAACATTTTCACACGAGTATTGATCCAGAATAGAAAAAAGTAAATAGTAACCCCACTTCTACCTCATGCGTGTTAGACAGAAACACAGAGATCGTACTATGCAGGCCTCGGTCCCATTTTTGGCGGAGATTTCCGAACTAATCGCCATCGGTAAATTCGCCCGTTACAAGGTTATGAATTCGTCTGTTATGTCCTTAGAACATAGAACCACAGGAAGGAGCACAAGGTTCATTTATGGTTCATTTGCTACGAATGAACGTGCGACGGAAACGGCCATATTACTAATCCAATTGTGACTCATCACGTTGGAATTTCGTGTAAACAAGTTTGGTATTTTGACTTCAAAATGGTTAGTTGTGTATCTTGTGGCCGATTTGTGTGTAAAAAAACACAGGATAATACTTTAAGTTTTCATAGGTAAGTGTTTCGAAAGATAAATTCAGTTATACAAAGAATTCAAAACTCTGTAGAAATTTTGAGGTTAACCATTGGTGTAACATGGAGAAATACAATAGGTTTAGTTCATATTATTACCATATTTTTTTTTGTTATGCTGTGATATTTCCTTCTACATTAAATATACCATGAATTACATATTATCATAGTGTATAAAAATTTTCCTACATAAAAATCAATATTTTTAAAGACGACTCAAAGATTCCTCTGTAATAATTTATTAATTTTTGTATGTT
Source organism: Micraspis discolor (assembly GCA_030674115.1). Lineage (NCBI taxonomy): Eukaryota > Metazoa > Arthropoda > Insecta > Coleoptera > Coccinellidae > Micraspis > Micraspis discolor. The sequence goes on along the minus strand of JARTUT010001320.1, from coordinate 508,179 downwards.
CATAGCACATTTATGATATATATGTTTTTAACATTATTTTAGATTTCCTAAAGAAGAAAAGAGGAGAGCAGCTTGGATTCAATTTGTGAAGAAAACAGATTTTATTCCAAAAAGTTCGAGTGTGCTATGTTCTCATCATTTTAATGAAAACTGCTGGTGAAACAATTCGCAACAAATATACCACGTTGAATTTATTCAAAGGCCAATAAATTGGCTTATTAGCCCTGATCTAATAGGATTTTAACCGTCCGCAGTTGTAGGTGCAAAGTCAGTTGAAAACCTTATTATACCATGGATATTTAGCTTTTGGAAACAACTAGTTATACTGAATCTTCAAAAGAATTGTAAATAAAATCATTATTTGATATTTCTGATTACGTTTTAGTAATTTTTTTTAGGTTTTGTGTTATCAATATTTTGCCTGGATGTATGTCCAATTTTTTTTTAATTCAAACTTTGTCCTTGAAGACTACACTTTTTCTATCAATTTTTTATAACTTTTCAAATATTAATTATCTTTGTAAAGAATTGATTAATTGATTATACCATATAATTTCTCTTAAGAAGAAAGAATTTTTTGTATACATCATTGTGAAAAATTCCCATATCCGATTACTTCTTAATACCAAATTGATAATATTTGGCAAACAATATGTCTTCAAAATTGTTGATGAAATTTTGGTGTACTCTTTGTTTATTCTGATCTATTATTATAATTAGCTGAAGTTTATTTGTTTTCCGAAATTAAGATTAAATATCTACGACTTTTGAATATGCTCTTCACAAATAAACCTTCCACTAAAGTTACTGCCGGGTAAAAGACTTAAGAACAACTCCGCAATAGTTCCTGACTTTACGTCAGTGCTTTTCTACATTTTTTAAGGAAGAAGGTACATTTTCAATATTAAGCACCATTAAATTTTACGAATAAAATTCCAAAGGAATTAAATTTCTCTTAATTCGGTAATAGATTAACTTCTCATCTAAAATGATAAAACCAACAAAAGGTTGAAACCGGTTTTAATTAACTTTTTTGCCCTATTCAAATATTGAATTATTTCACTGCCTATGATTTGAGATATGCCCTTATTCTTTTTACACTACGCCACTGATTCCGGAAACCTTCGTCGGCCATATTGGTAATCCCATTTGGACGCACATTTTCGAAACGTATGCTCCTTCCTGAGGTTCTTTATTCAAAGGTTATGTCCATGTTTGTTACCTCAAAACTCCGCGCATGTTCATAGTTGAACAGCAAGCTATTGTTTTTTCCGAACTGCTGTTCAGACATATACGTATAACGCACGAAGGAGATGAACTAGAATTTCTATATTTTAGAAATTGATTGAGAATCCGAACACCTAGATCATGTTCGTATTTCGACAAAATTCATCAGATGGTTTCGTAGGTATAGGTATGCGAAAATTAGATTTCTCAATAAATGAAAAACCTATTTTGAAAATATGAAAGCCCTACCTCATCTCATTTGGAAGATAGAAAATATGCGACCCTATACACCACGGGTTATTCATCGGGAAGTCGAACACAAACGAATGAGGCCATTTTCGGATCGACATTCAGGAATAACAGACATTTAGAACGATAGCACGCTGTACCAGTAGGCACAAGCACGCAAAATGGTTTTTCCATTTATTTATGATACTCTGAAATTCAGAAGGAGTTTTGGATATTATTTAAACTTTTTGAACCTCGACTAATTCCCCAAAATTTGCTTAAACCCCTTCCTTAAATGCAATTGAAACAATTTTCACGTTTTAAAATGAATATCTCACGATTAATAAGAAAACTAATTTTATGAACTCACAGTTGCGGAACTATCGGACGAATTTTTCCTTTAACTAACTTGTCGGAGATTTTTGAATACTCAATCTACCCTGCAGATATAACGTAATTTGTGACAAAACGATAGCTCATTGTTCCACTAGGAACAAGCGCTCTAAAAAATTGGATGAAATGGTGAAAATCAATGTGGTTGGCTCGGTCTCAGTATATATAATTGTTTGAGTTCATCATTTCAATCAATAATTAAGAAAATATCCCGAGAAGTTGGATAATTTCAATAATCAGTTTTAGAAAACAAGCTCACATCATGTGACATCCCAGTCGACAGCACGAGTACCGCAAATCAAAGAAAATTACTTCAAATGAGGATGTTTTAAAGAGCGAAACCAACTGAAAAACGTTAGTTACCGTGCTTAGTGACCTGTTTATAGTTACAGTAATGATACAAATCTAGCAGTAGCAGTATCAGGAAACGTTTCATTAATCTTCATATTCAATTTTTTGTCTTCGGTCTTTGAGGTTCAGGTATATAAACGCACCTGTGGCTGAGATGCTAACCATAGAGGAATTTCTTCTTCATTTTTTAGGAATAATTTGATAAACGTTTGTAATTCATTACTTTATAGCATGAGATTTCTTACAGCGTAATGAGCTTGAAAGTTAATGAGGTCCACAATGTCAAACTGAAGCCAGGTGCACTTAATGATGTAAAATTTCAAAATGAAATTTATATCTGAAAAAACATTTATTCAAACTTCTTGTATTTCCAGGCTTAATGATTCTGAAGTTCCTAGTAAAACAGCCAGCTATCGCTTTGAATTAATGCCTGTAAATTGTGAATATTGAAAATGGACTGAAACTTTTTTATTCGACCCTAGGATAAAGAATCCCTGGTCAAACTTGAGTAGGTCAGGCCTTTCGTCCGTATATGCTCTAAGATTCACACAGAACTTACAGAATAGATTAATTGACAAAATTATTCACTCATTATTTCAAAGCTTTCTTTTCTTAAAATTTTTCTATTTTTCGAATATCGAGCCGCAAATTAACTCCAACAATTGGGTTCGACTACCGCATGAATAATTTTTGAACTCACAATATAGTTTGACCAAATATCTCATTGGATAATATCCGTTCCATTGTTGGGCAGTTATGGGCAAATGAAAATTAAGTTACTCGATAGTTATAGAGAAATATCAACCTGATCAATTTGTATCTTGAAATTGGTTGAAAAACTTTGGAACAAATGAACTTCATTTCGGAAAAATCATCTGGTTAAAAAAGTTTAAAAATTGAAGAAACCATTTTTTCTGTTTTATATTTTCATGTAGTTTAAAGCTATCTAAGTTTAAAAAGAACTGACTTGAGGTCAGATGACCTTAGATGTCTTGTTGCGCGACTTACGAGTATTTATTTAAATTTTCTAAAACAGCATTTTTGCAATATATAGGGTCTTTCAAATAAAAATTCTTTTTTTAAAATTGTAGCTACATCTACCTCATGACAGCATTGAGAGTTAGTTTTTTGACATATTCGTAGTAGATGCTCTGGCAATTGTTACCATGAATTCAATTTCGCTCGAAAATCGCATTAAAATAATAAAAGTAACTATGAAATTGTTGGTTCTGTTAAAATTACATTCCGTAAAATTCGTGATATTTTCGGACGACATAATCGACATTTTGAGACCGCTATTAAGAATTCGGTCGCGAAATTTGAGTCAACGGGCTCGGTACAAAACGTGCCAACAACAACGCGTGTTCAACTGAAAACATCGCAGCCATGAGCCACGGTGTTGAAGAAGATCCAAATTCTTACATCAATGTAAAGATTGCTGAAGAAAAAAGTTGTAATTCATGGAGACAAAAAAAGTGAAGTGAATAGGTCCCCTACAATCATTTTTCCCGGATACTGAAAAAAATCTTTGTGATAGACTATAGAAGATTATATATTTATTGATTATCTACTTACTTGAATTTACGGTCTAGCTTGTTATATTAACAAAAGGTGGATTAAACACACTCATGATAACTATCACAGATTCATAGGTGTTATGAAAGCCGCAGCAAAAAAGTTCGTTCCAAGAGGTTTCCAATAACGATTATACTCCAGGTTGGTTGAAAGAAACCGATAATTTGTATAGGGACTATCAGAAATAACCATCCATTGATAAATGTGAAGAGCTTATGAATTCTATCAATACCGAAAAGCCGAAAAGACAAATGGAATAGTGTTGTATCGAAAATGAATTTTACACATTCGAGTAGGAGATCGGATATATTGAGAAAATTAGGCGAAGCTACTCCCTCTGCCTCATCATCAACAATTAGTGATCCATGATTAATCGCTCGCCGCTTACTTGATGTATCTGAATCAGTTAATACAGGGTGGCCATTTGAAAACGAAACAGACGAAATAAGTTTTTTCGATAGAAATGCTTGGACAGGTCGATTTCTGTTTCGAGGGGGACAACTTAATATCTAGATTACGGACGCTTAACGCTTCAACCCTTGCTGCTACAACCCCCACCTCCAACTTTTGAATAGGGAAGATGGGGTGAGTGATACCTTAATTTAAAGGTATTTTTATACTGATTTCAACACAGTAATTATTTTTTCATTTTATGCATAAGTTCTCGAAATATTCATGCGTTAGTTAATATAATTTTTTTAATTTTTTTGCGAATAATTGACATTTCGTGCTTCCGAAACACCATAATTTCCATACTTGTATTTGAAATTGCAAAACATCTACCACTGGGCAAATGAAGTCATACCGTACGTGTTAATGCTAATAGGGTCCGATGTTCGACTAGTTGTTTTATTCACTGAAATCATTCTCCAACTGTACGGTATCAGAACGATTTGAAGTATTGATCTAAGAAATAAGACTTTTCAAAGTAAAGTAAATAATTCATCAAAAACTCACATCAATGAATTAAATATTCAAATTGTTCACCATTAGCTTCCATACAATGAAATAAGTTTTGTTCGAAACGATGGCGCACATTTTGCAGCATTTCTGGAGTGATTTCACGACATTCGTTCACTAAACGTCTTTTTGGCGCTCTTGTTCACCCGAACAGAGTGCCTATCATTTTGCCCGAATGTCTGTAATTTTGGAATATCGAGCCGAAAATGGTCTCAATCGATTGGGTTCGACTCCCTGATGAAGAATTCGTGGCGAAAGTTGAGTCTGTCCGGCCGTCCGGCCGGCCGGCCGGCCGTATCCTCTCTAGCATCCAAAAGGAATCAGCTAGAGTTTTCAAATTTTCAGAATAGGTTAATTGTCCAAATATCTCGGTCAAGTTCGTTATTGGGCCAAATCCGTCGGATGGTTCAGTAGTTATGAGCATCTGAAATTTTGTTTCAATAACTACTAGAATATCCCTCCGATCAAGTTGATACTTGGAATGTTATTGAGGAGGCTGAAACGAAATGGCTTGCAAAATTTCGCAGAAATCGTCACGCTAGAAAATTTTAAAAAATTCCCAAAAAATTTTCAATACTTAATATCTCCTAAGACTTCATTTAGATTTAAATAAAAATCCGTATATATATTGAGGTTACTGATATCTTACTCATCCTCAAATTTCATTGTCGTAGCTTTTCCTTCTGAAGATATGATCATTTTTTCATTTACTCAAGAGAAAAATAGAAAAGTCCGAGCTTTGTCATTGAAAGATTTGCCATCACAGATCGATATTCGTTTGACAACTTTCGGACCTAGATATCAGTGTCAGTTGGCGTAATATCAATCAAAATTTTCATAGAATTCATAGAGGTAGAATTCGATGTCGATGACGTTGTCAAAATTTTGAAAAGCACAGACGTAATATTAATCAAAAATTTTTTATCATAGAGAAAGAATTTGATGGCGTTGTCAAAACTCAGAAAAGCAATGACGTAAGTTTTTAGGAGAAGCATAGAACAAAATTTGGTGAAAATTATGAGTAGTTATTTTTAAATTGAGATAAAGGTTTGTTTATTCATTAGGCTTTCATATTTACATCACATTGTCCCATAGTACGGAAAAAGACTATTGTTCACCCGATCAGAGAGCTTATAGATTTGTTAAGGTTTGAATATTTACTCGCAAGTAGCTCAACAAGAGCGCCAAAGCAATCTGACTTCACGTCAGTGCTTTCTAAATTTTTAAATCTTCTATGGAATCGGGCTGTGTAGAGTAAATTTTACTCGTCAACTGGCCCCAAAGAAAGAAATCTAGTGGTGACAGATCTGGCTGGCCATTAAATGGGACCCCTTCTTCCAATCCACCGATTTGGAAATCTTTGATCCAGATATTCTCGAACTGGTAAGGCGTAGTGTGGAGGAAGCCACAGTCATGGTTGTTTTGAAGCTCAAAATGTCGATTTTTCACAAAAAAACACTACAAGTGCCATGAAAACACCACTTCATTTTCAAATACTTAAGGATATTTCGACAAATAATGCATAAAATGAAAAAACAATTACCGTGCTGAAATCAGTATAAAAATACCTTTCAAATGAGGTATCACTCACTCCATCTTACCTATTCAAAGTTCGGGGGTGAGGGTTGTAGTAGCAAGGGTTGAAGCGCTATGCGTCCGTAACCTACATCTTAAGTTGTCCCCTTCGAAACAGAAATTGACCTGTCTGAGCATTTCTATCGACAGAATTTGTTTCGTCTGTAATATTGTCTGTTTCGTTTTCAAATGGCCACCCTGTATATCCCAATCAAAGATGAAGAAAATGCAGACAAAATTACACATATTCAGGAGATAAGCTCCTATTTTAGAACATGTGTCACATCTATTTAATATAGATGAATTGAGGGATGCAATCAAATCTACCAAACCTCGGAAAGCAGCAGGTTTTGACGAAATATATCCATAATTCATCAAATATGTTGTAGAAAAAGCCTTGTCTTGGTTATTGTCTTTCTATAACGATATTCTGAATTCAAGAAACTCTCCTTTCGAATTCCGGAAAGTAATTTGAAACGAGGAAAAAATCCATATGATCCTAGTAGTTATCAGTTTATTGAGTGTTCTTTTCAAGATATTAAAAGGGTGAATTCTTTTTGGAATTGAATATTCTATATAAAATGCTCTACAAAATTTTCAGGTAGGTTTAAGGAAAAAAAGAAATTGTTCAGATCAGGTTCTCAGCCTTTCAACTTGCATGGAATCAGGCTTCAATAATAGGTTGAAAACAGGAGCTGCTTTCATTGATTTATGTTCGGCATGTCATACTATAGAAAGATGAATTAATTTTCATCTATTTTCATTCTATACCCAATTGAAGTGTGGGAAAAAGGTAAGATTAATAGAAAATATGTTATCTGACAGAAGGTTTTGTGTTTTTGTTGACAATAAAAATAGCAATTTCAAAACATTGAAAAACGGTCTTCCATAAGGATCATACTAGCTCCTTTACTTTTCAATGTATATCTCAGTTATTTACCTACATCATCTCAGAAACTTGTTTATGTTGACGAAATTGCTATTGCTTACCAGCAATCGGATTTTCATACTCTGAAAAACATAGTGTCATCTGATTTGGAAATTTAAAAGAATTGTTTTATTTAGTGGCGATTATGTCCAAATCCCAACAAAACAGATGTATTTTGTTTCCATATCAATAATCATGAAAAATGTAGCAGTAACTTTCAATGACTCTCCTATAGTACATAATTTCTATCCTAAATACTAAGGAGTTAAATAAGATTCATCTCTCAAATACAATAGATACAATAGATGATCTGAGCCTAAAACTGAAAACTAGGAATAATATTCTTCGGAAGTTAGCTGGATCATCATGGGGTGCTGATGCTTCCACTCTCCGTACAGCATCTCTAGCCAGAGTCTTTTCTGCAGCTCAGTATTGTTGCTCTGTTTGGGTTAATAGTTCATATACATAAACAATCGATGCACAATTGAATACATCTATGAGAATGATTACTGGCACGATAAGATCTACACCGGCTCATGGGTTACCAGTTTTGTCTAACATTGTCCCTTCCCATATTCGCAAACAGACTGCAGCTCCGAATTCTTCAAGTAAATATCATTCTAATTTATTTCCAATTATTCCGTATATTCCACAAAATAGAATTCCAAGATTGAAGTCACGTAAACCATTCTGGTAGAATAAGTTCCTCAATATTACATTAGCAATAAAGAATTATGAAAGATTGAGCAAACTCTTATGAAATGTTCAATAAAAATCACATTTCCGGGTTTTGATCTTCCAAGAAAAATTTGGCAGTGCTAAATCGTATGAGAACAGGTCATGGTCGTACCAATAGCAAGCTATATAGATGAAAGTCAGTTCCAAGCGCAAGTTGTGAATGAAGGTATGCAGAAGAAACAATACCCCATCTCATCAATAATTGTCCAATATATAAATTTCAAGATGGTATTTGGACTATTCTCGATGTTTTCGATTCTTTCTTGGATTGGGTTATAAAATTCAAACAAATTTTATACTTATTTTTTTGTATTCAGTTCTTTTTTCTGCTTTTGTCCTTTTATTATCAGATTCGATATGTGCAACTTGAAGAAGCCTCTGTGTTCATTAATAGAAGACCCTCAAATATATTTAACCTCATTTTGTACACACAACAATAATTATGTGGGGAGCCAGTGTTTTTTTTTACTGGGTTTTTTTCTCTAGGCTTTCATGTCTTACACCGAATTGTATGGCACCCCATCACCAACCCCAGCTAACATTTGTTTTGTATGCCAAAAGTTCGAAAAAATATACAAGGTGTTCCTAAATTGAAGTTGAAGAAAAAGTCCCATAAACATGGGGTCGCAAACGTTTCGTTTTCGAGGTACAAGCTGTTGAAGTTTGAATTTTTTTCAAGTTTTTTCTCATAGTATCTACACTTCACAAGATATTCAACTGAAATTTGGTATAGATATTACATTTGAGAGTTCTCACCACGTGACATGGCAATTTTGATAGATGATCTACAGGGGTGATATTTTTTCTGGAACAATGAAGAACTTTTTTTTGGTGAGCAACTGTTAATTTGAAAAAATGTAGAAAGAAGCTTTCTTCTTATACTAAACTTTTCGGTCTCATGTAGTTACATCTACCAACGATTTCGAGAAAAAAATTTGAACGATTCTCTCGAAATTCCCGTAACTATGATAGGAAGGCCAGTTTGTAATCTGTGGTGAATGAATTCAGTGCCAGTTTTGACACATCAAATTATTGAACGTTTGTTTTTTAAAAAGTGAAGGTTTTTGCATTTGTGGCTATTTATTTTTTTGAATGTAGTTAGAGTACTATTTTCATTACGATTTTTATGACTGTCACAACAATAATTTGATCAGAAATTAGAACCTCTACACATTTCAATATCAAAACATGCCGAATTTCACGAATTCCGAAATGACTTATATGCATTTCATGTATGGTCTTGCAAATAGAAATGCAAGAGAAGCTTCACATGGAACGCTATCCCAATACCAAATACCAAATCATCGAATGTTCTCTGATATTCATAGGCGTCTTTCAGAAGCTGGATCTTTTTCCACGAAAAGAATTAATGCTGGGAGACCATGCAGTGTGAGAACACCACAACTCGAAGAGGCAGTTATGAACGAAATAGAACAACATCCAAGAACCAGTACAAGAAAAATTAGTGTACTTTTGAATGCAAGTCATCAAGTTGTTGGGCGGATCTTGCGGGATTCTCTGCTATATCATTATCACATTCAGAGGGTGCATCGAGATTTTCATCCGAGGTTTATTTTTTGTCAGTGGTACCTCAGTAGACTATTGATGAATCCTTATTTCGATTGACAAATTCTATTTACTAATGAAGCCTGCTTCTCAAGGACTTCAATTAACAGTTTTCATAATGAACACGTATGGACTGAGGAGAATCCGCATGGATATGTAGAAACCCATTTTCAAGAGCAATTTTCACTACATGTGTAGGGTGGTAATATTGGTGATGATTTGATTGGTCCTTTCTTCTTGCCAGGTCGACTGTTAGTCGACGATCGACGAGGTCAATCATACAGACATTTTTTAGAAAACGATTTGCCCTTGTTATTGAAAGATATACCTCTTATGCTACAACAAGCATGACGGTGCTCCTGCTCATTTTTCAGTTTTGGCAAGGGAGTATTTGGACGAAAATTATGAAAACAGATGGATTGGACGGGGGGTCCTCAGTCATGGCCCACCAGATCCCCAGACTTAAATAGTTCAGATTTCTTTTAATGGGGCCACCTGAAATCTCTAGTATACTCGACACCCGTGAACACCATAGAAGAAATGAGTAATCGTATAATAGGCGCATTTGATACAGTTAGGATTACTCCGGGAGTATTTGAAAGAGTTCGATCGTCTATGAGACGAAGACCAGAAGCTTGTATAAGAGTTGGGAGAGGACATTTTCAACATTTGCTGTAGTTCAGTTCTTTACGGTTACTTAGTTTTCTTGTTATGATTTTTTTTAGTTTTACGTTTCTTGTTGTAATACATTTTTTGTGTTGATTATACGAGTTTATCGAATCTTTATGAGTCATCGATACAGATGAGGAAACTTTCCATAAAAACTGATACTGATTTCATTCACCACAGCTTACAAAGTTGCCTTCCTATCATAATTTGGATTTTCACGAGGATTTCGAGAGAATCGTTCAAAATTTTTTTTCTTGAAATCGTTGGTAGACACGACAAAACTACAGGAGACCGAAAAGTTTAGTATAAGAACAAAGCTTCCTTCAACATTTTTTCAAATTAACAGTTGCTCATCAAAAAAAAGTTCTGCAGAAGAACAGGTGCAGTGTTCCAGAAAAAATATCACCCTGTAGATCATCTATCAAAATTGCCATGTCACGTGGTGAGAACTCTCAATGTAATAATTATACCAAATTTCAGTTCAATATCTTGTGAAGTGTAGATACTATGAGAAAAAAACTTGAAAAAAATTCAAACTTCAACTCTCTGTATCTCGAAAACGAAACGTTTGCGATCCCATGTTTATGGGACTTTATTTTCTTAAACTCACTTAAGGAATCTCCCCTTTTCGTTTGTACGTTCAATTTAGGAACACCCTGTATATACAATGATTCGAATATATCAATTTCAATTAGGAAGTTGAAAATTTTCTTATCGAGAAGTTTTAAGTAAAATGTATTCCGTTAATGATTTTTTTCTCATTTCACTGCACTTATTCTGAAAAATTATTTGATAGTATCAAAAATATTCTCCTTCAAGATATAGTGACTATGGAATTAATTATTTTGCTAGGGAATAGTCTCAAACGATTGGGTTAACTATTTGATAAAGAATCCGTCGTTAAAGTTGGCCATGTCTGGACGCCCGGTTAAATCTCCGTATATGGGTAGAGAAGCGTTAATTGCTTAAACTTTTAAAGAGCAGACTATGTTTTTCTTATTACGTTTTTCTAAATTTTCACTGATTGCCAAGATTGATAGAATTTTGAAATTAAATAAAATTTGTAGGTACTTATCTCTCTTTAAGATGAATGGAACGGTTCGAAAACAAATATCTCGAACTCTTTGAATCGTCAATCCATATAATCCTTATTATAAATATATAATATATAATATATCGTTATATTGCGCATGATTTTCTTGATTATGAATCAACATTTGCCCGAACTGCCTATGATCAAATCGTTAATCAAGTGGTGGGTTATGTTACAAACTTTATTGAATAATACGATCTTCAAACTATAGTAAGTTAAAGCATCTATGCAAACCCATGACTGCAAAGATATTTCAGAGTCAAAATATAGTTCTAGATTTTATCGAACTTCCTAACTCTAGCCAGTGCTTTACAACAAGTTTTATAGATATTAGACATATCGTTAACCTAAAATGTTTGGCAAATATCTCGAAAATCTATATTATATATCATTGAAATCAACTTAGGAAAATTTTCTTCAAATTGAAATTAACAAGGAAAGTCATCCATCGATGAATTCGTGAGGGAACATCCTGATAGGGGTTCAAGAATTCAATACCTGATCCTGTTTCCTTATCTTTTTTCAAATCACGAGTACCTGCTTCGGAATCTGATAACAAAGCAAAGTGATACCAAAAATGAGGTTTACCCCGAGAGCTCTTCAATAAAATTGCAAGAAAATATCTTTATATTTCCGGTCCAGGATATCCGGTTATAGATATTGGCAATAAATTTTAAGTATTTTGATGCTGAATATGTCCGTTGAAATTGTTTCATAGTAGTCATGATATAATTGTTTTTCAATATTTTCATTAAAATAAAACCATTTTTGAAGTTAGCGTATTTACGGCCGTTGAATGAAATGTCTAGATCGTGGCTAATCTGAGAAATAGCAAAGGAATAATTGCGGATTAGCCGCTATCTAGGAATCATCTATGATTGAACAATCAACTCTTAGCTGCTGATTATTGAATTTTCAAGTAACTGAATTAAATGTAATGGTATTCAATATCCCATATTGATAAAATTTTATCTTGATTAAATTTGACTTAAAAATAACTTCAACTAATAATGAAGAGGCTTTTGGCAATTCAGTGATATACAAAAAAAGGAGTGTTGAATGAATGATTTTCCATGAGGAGAAAGTTAAAGTCACTCGCTACGGAATCGCGGAAATATATTGTTAACAAACGTGACCCATAAATTTATTCTATTTTGTTGGAAATTCGAAGAATGAATACTTTTTGAAAGGAAATATACGGTCAAAATATGTACCGAGTGCTCTGGGAGTGGTACAACACTGAAATATTGATATAGTTCGATGGATAAACGCCCAAGCCCAAGATGCTTAATGAGGGAGCTCCTTCCAAAGACGATAAAATAAAAACATTTCACCGCATATTGATATAAAGAAAGGTTTTACAGGGTGATGAACTCATTTTAGTGAAAAAATTTACAGAACAAAATTGAAATGTTTCCGAGATAATTGCATTAATCTTCTTTTGCATTAATCTGCTGATATAATTTGTCTGAAAAAATCTCAAATATCTTGAAAACTCATAAATTCTTAGTGTTTCGGTAAGAGTACCTTTTTCATGTCATTTTGTTTACTTCATCAAATAATAATTTTTTGTCAGCACAGGAATACAACGAAAAGAATTGTAATGAAAATTCATGATGCCGCCTTTTAAACAATATTCGATATGTAGAAGTGTTATGCTAGAATATTTTTCAACATATTATCTAGTGAACTTGTATATCTGGACCATTTTTGTTCGCCTGTTTTAAGCCCAACTGTCTGTAATTCTCGATTATTCAGATGTTAATATTCCTAATCAATTGACTTCGACTTCCTGATGAAGTATCCGTGGTCAAACTTGAGCCGTCCGGTGGACCGTATACTCTCTATCTTCCGAAAGTAATGAGCTAGAATTTTTATATAGAATAGGTAAATCATATCAATCCTATTGAGTTGTTTTTTAAAAGATATATAAATAAGATTCAAACAAATGAGTTAACAAAATTTCAAGCTTAAAGATTTTTTCAAATACTTCTCAGAATCTCAGAAGATATTCGTGGGATCTCAACAAATATTTATCCGTATATGGAGGATAATGATTTCCTGCATAATTGTAATTACCACTATTGTAGCGTTCTATCACGAGAAGATGTAGGAGGTTTTTAATTTATATATATCATGATGTCGCAAAGGTTCATAAAAAAACTAAAGAATGGATATTTTGTCATATTTCCACGACTGATAATTGATAGACACCGAAAGGTAATGTACTAAAGATTGAGAATTTTTATTCCAAATTACCATATATATCTCTTTACTTCTCCGAAGAAAGGAATATCATTATTAATTGACATTGCTCTCGTGCCATTGAATTACGTTATCTCATCTGAATAAACTTTATGATACATATATGGTATAATAATAATATTTTCCAAATACAGTTCATCTTCATGTAACGTATCTCATTATAACGATTTAACAAATTCTTCTTAATCGCCATGAATTGTCCATTACAGTTAATGTGAAATATACCTTTATACAGGGTCTTCCACGCGGAACCTCACCCATATTTATACGGGAAACTACTGAACGTATTTTTATGAAATTCAGCACTTATAAATATTTCACGATGCTGATGAAATCTAATATATTTTTAAGGCACCTCCGTGTTTTCCAGAAATGACGTCAACTACCGTTTTTCAAATTACAACACGATTTTTTTTATTGCAGAAATAGATTTCTTAGAAAATTTCAAGTTATTTTGATGTAACATTTTCCAGTTTTGGTTGGAAAACTCTCTCTGAGCGGGAAAATTCTAAAAAAAAATCGAAAATAGAGCTCCGCTGAAACAAGAATAACTTCGAGGTTTTTGGATGGAAAATTTTCATTTGTGGGATTTTTCAAGATGTAAGATTGATGTATCCACTTTAAAAATCGAAATCACGATTCATGATACAGGGGGTGAAAAAATCGCTTTCAAAGTTAGGGATGACAAAATCGTGAAAATTCATTTTTTCAAATTAGAACCCCATTTTTTTATGGCAGATATTGAATCTACGTTAAAAAATAATGTGAGTGTATGCATCACACCCTTGCCCTAAAGTGGATATTTTCTGAGTTATTCACAAAAAACTGATTTTCGTCTTGAATTTTCAGGTATTTCTTTTTCCTTTACGCCAAAAAGATGAAATTTTCAGGAACTGTTATTCGAACCATGCTGTAGATTTTCCACCCCTTCTTGAACCGACTTCAAGTTACTATTAGGAGAACCATGGCAAACTCTCGCAGTTATAACTAGAGAAGATGCTCAAAGTTTTGACCGTTAATTTCTAGACATTTATTTATACGTCTCAGGAATGCTTCGTGCGTTGCTCTTCTTATTTCATTGGGAGGAAGAGATCTGCAAAAGTGTTTAAAAACCAAATTGAGTTTCAAAACTATCAATCTAAAAATCTAAACAAACCTGAACGCATTTCTGACTCGTTCTATGCAGTCCTCTTTATCAGTCAGGGGAGTTGAGTAGACAATATTTTTTATCCTACCCCAAACATAATAGTCTAAAGAAGTTAAATCGGGAGAACGTGGTGGCCAAAGATGTGGACCATTGTTCCCAAACCATCGATCTTCAAATAGCCTGTATAGGATATTTGACACATTGAGTGAATTGTATGGAGGCGCGCCATCTTGTTGATACCATAAGTCATTATGGTTATGTACTAGCGGCTCAATTATTTGAGTCAATATGTCAGAATATCTATCTCCTAAGGGAGAACATTCTCTAAATAATGCAAACATGTGTAGTGTTCTATCTCACCAGTTAAAGTCCCATCATAAATGTGAACATCGAGAATTGCATTATTTTTGATGGCGCAAAAAACATTGAAACTCCAGGTCACTTGAAAGTTCCATTGTTTGAAGTCTGAAGTGGTGGTTGTTCTCTTCATCCCAATAATGACTGTTATGCCTATTGAAAGAACCATTCTTTGTGAATTTAGATTCATCTGTCCAAATTATACAGTCCAAAAAGTTTTCATTCTCTTGAAATCGAATCATCATAGCTTCGCAAAAGTCTGTTCTCCTGACGAAATCAGTTTCCTTCAAATACTGTACCCTATTGAATTTATATAGGCGCATTTTATGTTTTTTGAATATTCTCCAAACACTTGATTGAGATAATCCCAGAGCGTTCTCGGCATCTTTGAGAGAATTTTGAGGATTCACACGAAAATATGCAAGAACTGAAATTTCGTTGTTCTCATCTTCTACAACACTTTTTTCTCTGTGTATAGTTTTCTTAACGAAAGATCCGACATTTCTCAAGTTTGTCATGGTTCTGTTAATGGTATCTCTCGTTGGTCTGGGTCGGTCAGGAAACCTCTCAATGAACAGTCAAATCATTCTATCTACAACTTTATTACATTCTCCATGAAGTAGAATGAGATTTAAATAATCTTCATTGGTAAAATTAGGCATAGTTATCGATTTTATAACTTTATACGAATTATCACCAAATTAATAGTAAACACAAAATGCTACTGAATAAAGAGGAATTTGGCAGACCCAATTAATGATATCTATGATTGAAAAAAAAGAATGTAAAAAATGGTAAGTTTTTGCATATGGTTCATAAGGAATTATTTATTTATCACTGGAGAGAAAACCGATGGCCGATTAGTTGAAATAAAGAGGTTTCCAATACAAATTCGAATCCAAAATCGCCATCTATTTAGGAACAACCTGTAACTTTTTTCTCTTGCATATTAGGGTAGTAAAATCTAAAACATGGTTTAAGTAACAGTTCCTGAAAATTTCATCTTTTTGGCGTGAAGGGAATAGAAATAGCTGAAAATTCAAGATGAAAAACAGTTATTTGTGAATAACTCAGAAAATATCCACTTTAGGGCAAGGGTGTGATGCATAATACACTCACATTATTTTTTAACGTAGATTCAATATCTGCCATAAAGAATGGGGTTCTAATTCGAAAAAAATTGATTTTTCACAATTTTGTCATCCCTAACTTTGAAAGCGATTTTTTCACCCCCTGTATCATGAATCGCGATTTCGATTTTTAAAGTGGATACATCAATCTTACATCTTGAAAAATCCTACAAATGAAAAATTTCCATCCAAAAACCTCTAAGTTATTCTTGTTTCAGCGGAGCTCTATTTTCGATTTTTTTTTTCGAATTTTCCCGCTCAGAGAGAATTTTCCAACCAAAACTGAAAAATTTTACATCAAAATAACTTGAAATTTTCTAAGAAATCTATTTCTGCAATAAAAAAATGGTGTTGACGTCATTTCCGGAAAAACCGGAGGTGCTCATGCCTTGAAAATATTCTAGATTTCATCAGCATCGTGAAATATTTATGAGTGCTGAATTTCATAAAAATACGTTCAGTAGTTTCCCATATAAATATGGGTGAGGTTCCTCGTGAAAGACCCTGTATATTTTATAACTTAATTTTTACTATCAAGAAAAACAAAACTATAAATACCCCTAATTACGAATTGTGCCAACCTAAAACCTTCATTTAAAATTTTAGTGTTACTAATTAATAAATCTGTGATTCATGTCGAAACATGTTTCGACACCCTTTGATTTGTTCCTAAAACAATCATTGTGGTTTGATAGAAAGTAACACTTCTGCTCTTCACTATTGTTAAAGACTTAAGGTAAATGGCTCAGAAAAGTAAAAAGTGTTCCTTATTGGTTGCATAAAAGCGAAACATCATTAACTTCATTGAAAAAATCCTATAACGAAAAAATTTGCCATAGCATAATGCGGGATTTCCGCAAGTATATTGGCTATAATTTTAAAGATGAGTTTTCGTGAAAAAAGAGTTCCTGTGAAAAGTAGAAGATTAAAATTGTATATTGTTGAAACCAAATTGTTGATTGTTTACAATTGATTCTTGAGTTTCGTTGTGCGAATGCACTGTTCCAGCGTCAGAAGAAGTGATTTTCTACACTTTTCTTCTCTGTGCACTTGTTCAGTGCATTAAAACCCCTGCAAATTATATCAGAGTTCAATTCCTAACCAGTAATCGAGAACCATTACTGACATAATTGCGTACCAACCCCTTCATGCACACATGGCACGTTTACATGCGGGACCAAACATCACCCCCTTATTCACCCCATCTAAATTTCATTCGAAATATGTTTGCGTGGCTGGTGGAAAAGACACTTTAATAAGTTCCACGCAGGAGACAGATTGAGTCCGCTTGTTTGTTTTTAATCGAATACGAACGAGAACTACGAGACATTCCATTCTCTGTTGTCTTTTAATTATGAACCGCTAAAAATTTGCTACTGTTTCTATTTGAGGGAGGATCTTCTACAGCGAGATCGCAATTAAGTTTAGGTATTATCTCTGTTGGGTCGGGTAAATGTAAATGATTTCTTTCAGCTAATTTTCCTGATGAGGTTTTAGATGGAATTTCCGGAAAATTTTGTTTGTAGACTGTGTTCGGGTCTTGATATATTATGTGAGAGGTGAAACCTATTTGAAAGTTCAAAATATTTGGGGTTCACGTTACAGAAGAGAATTTTATTAGTTAAATCTGTTTCTGCTTGTAGCACCATGATTTACCAATTTCAATTAACCGCAGAAATCCGCCTTAAAACTGTCTGTGAGCATTTCATTTGTCATTGGAATGATCTACTTAACGCGCCGAATCGGTCGTTATCGCATGGTCGATGTTCTCGATCCAGTTTGTCTTTTCACTGTCGAGAAGCTGCTGAAATAACACGTTTGAAGAGTTTTCGTAGATTTTATATGCGAATTTTTCCTGGCGGAAGAAATTTTCCGGTAAGTTTTCATTTATGATCAGACAGGGTTCATTCGATCCTAAATGTCATGTTTATTTAATGCATTTAATTATTTTTTGTGTAGATGACAAAAAGATGTCGTACAATTCTGGTCGGACCGCCATTTTTTCACTTTTCCATTTGAGAATATCTGGTGGATCAGCTCACCTTCATTTACTTTAATATTGTACTTAACTTTATTATTCAATTTCAATTTCAATTATTTAATTTTTTTTGTTTTCTCGGTGTCCAGAGTTCTCTGAATTTTTAGTGTCGAACTATCTGCGCCATTGGGTTCTTTTCTGAACACGTGGTTATTTTTTCTTCTTTTAAAAGATTTTCGTTTGTAAAATGATGCATTTAGAGAACGATGGAAACTAAGAGATTTTTATCAAGTCAAAACTCATAAACCCGATTTTCACAGCCAAACCCGTCGGGCTATGGAATTTTGTCGTCGACCTATCAAGTACAAAATTCATTGAAGTTGAGAGCTTGTTGCCAACTTGCAGCAGTGGCGTACCGAACGTTTCTTTGACTGAAAAACCACCAGAGAAGATAATTACCGAACGTTTCTTCGACTGAAAAACCACCAGAGAAGATAATTACCGAACGTTTCTTCGACTGAAAAATCACCAGGAAGATAATTACCGAACGTTTCTTCGATTGAGAAACCAAGATAAGTTCCAGTAAAGGGGATAGTGATTACCTGTGAAACATACATGACCGAACATCTTGTCAATTCCACTCAATTTTGACTGTACATTTGTGAATAATTGATATTTGTAAAAAGTGGAATAAATGACGACTGTTCTATTTCGAACTTTCATTGATTAGGGTAGAGGCATCAAATCATTTTACCTGCTCTCCAGCTAGCCGGCCAAAATTATTCTATCTATATAATTAAAGTTTCTTAGTTACATGCTTGATAAAGGAAAATTGAACGGGTGAAACAATACAAAATTATACAAATAACCTCCCTTTTATGTGATAAAGCTTGTTCTGCCTCCTGACCTGAGATATTAATATGTATCTTGCCTTTTCAAATACATCACAACATGAAAGTGGTGTCCTTTATGAAAAGGCGCAGATAGAGATCTAGGCAGGCAAGTTTCTTTTACATTCTTTAGGACGGGGCATGTTCGTGACAAACTCGTAGAAATATGTGATATCGTTTTCCCCAAATGTCTATTATTTTCGAATATCGAGTCATAAAAACTGATCTCACGTCAGTGATTTCCTATATATTATTTTCATCTCAGTTTGCTAATTTATCTCTATTTTTCACTGTTCTGAAATTGCTGAATAGACTATATCTAAGATGCCACGAAGTTAACGCCTAGTTTCTCTTACAAAATTCAAATTACCACCATTCATTCTAATTGGACCAGACAAGAAATAGTACGCACCAATTATCCACAGATTTTTTTCTAACTGTAGCGAAAAGACACGATCAAGTGAACCATTCTAGTGGTGATTAAAAGTGGAGATATAATCGAAAGGGGTCTCTCTATATGTTAATTGCATCCGCTCTGAGCCGGAAGAACGCCAGAAGTGTAGAACTAATCGGTGAACCTTTTTTTATCGGCATGGGCCTATTCTTCTATTCTATCGATCGGGCATTTGATTTGAATAGTGGGTTACGTTGCAAATGTCGACACGCAACCGTAAATCTTTGATAGTTTGATTTATTCATGTCCTATCGGATGATTTTTTTTAGGAAGGCATGGAAATTGGATACACTTTTTTCGTCCACCGCCATTTCGTCATTTGGAGTGGAGTACGGTTCCGTTAGGTATGAATATTGCAGAATCTAGAAATCCGAACAACAAATGAATTCTCGTGGAAATTTTTGATGCAATAAAATCCGAAGAGATGATAATAGATATTTCATTTTTTCTCGCTTTTTCAATTGGAAACGGAAATTTTAATAATAGAATATTTCAAGGATGGTGTCAATTATTCATCATGACTATTTTTGGAAAATCTGAGGTGTCTGTGAAAATTATTTCATAGTCAAACTCACATCCAATGTCATTGAACCAAAAAACCTCCCGATGCTATGTACAAGTGAAGTTCACACTCAAAATGATTTTTCATTCGTTTCGACAAGTATTCATTTGCATGTAATCAGGGTGGTTTTGTTGTTCGGTATTGAGAAGAACGTATATATGACCACTTTTTGCTAACTGCCAAGGATTGCACCGCAATTTCTTAAAGAACTGGGAGTAGGAGTCAAATTGGATATTACTAAAATAAGCCGGACATGATTTTTCTTAAGCTGACCTTGTTTTCCATACATCTTTTTCCAAATATGGGCTACGAATAGGAAATTGAGTAATGGACAATTTCCGTCGTTTTTTTCAATATAATCGAAGTCTATTTCCATTTGATGTTATGGTCAACATTCCAGATCCTGCACTGATGAAATGTCCTCTCATAGTCAGAATCCAAGAACACCAAACATTGACTTCATTGGAAATAAACAGAAAAATCCTAACAAGCTTACAACAACGGAGATAGATAATATGAAAGAATCAACGAACAAATAGCTTGAATAAAAAATTAGCACACCACCATGTGTAATGTAATAACTGTAATATATTATCCTACTAAATATCCAAACACGGGATTAGAAGATGTCATTCATTGAAACTTCGAACCGGATAATTAACTTTATTTAATCACCATAATCTATACAGCAAAATTAAAAACAGTAGGAGGCCGAGGAATCAAGCTGATCTCTATTGCAAAATCAATGCCATGAATTTTTCGAAAGCCCTTATAAGGGCTCTATTGAGTGTGCTTTCCAAATTGTATTATTGCCATCAACTTTTATGGAAAATGTTCTTCAAAATTTGCAACGAGGTTTTAGGAAAAATAGAAATTGATCAGATCAGGTTCTCAGTCTTACAACTTTCAAAAAATCGGGCTTCGATAATAGGTTGAAAACAGTAGCTGCTTTTATGATTCATCTTCTGTATATGACACTGTCTGGAAAGATGGATATTTCCTAAAGCCTCCTGAATACTTTGTAGAGCATTTTCTATAGAAGATTTAATTCTTAAATGAATTAACCATTCTAATATCTTGAAAAGACACTCAATAAACTAATTGTTCAAACTCTATACCCATCTGAAATGTGGGAAAATGGTACGATTATTAGAAAATATGTTATCTGATAGAAGGTTTCGTGTTTTTAGTGACAATAAGAGAGCAACTTCAAAACATTGAAAAACGGTCTTCCTCAAGGATCAGTTTGAGCTCCTTTACTTTTCAATTTATATCTAAGTGATTTGCCCACTACATCATCTCAAAAATTTGTTTATGCTGACGACATTGCTATTGCTTACCAACATTCGGATTTCCATACTCTGGAAAACATACTGTCATCTGATTTGGAAATTTTAAAGAATTATTTTATCGAGTGGCGATTATGTCCAAATCCCAACAAAACAGAGGTATCTTGTTTCCATCTGAATAATCATGAAAAATATAGAAAATTAGCTGTAACTTTCAATGATTCTCCTATCAAACACAATTTCTATCCAAAATACTTAGGAGTTAAATCAGATTCATCTCTCAATTACAAGGCTCATGTAAATGATCTGAGTCTAAAACTGAAAACAAGGAATAATATTGTTCAGAAATTAGCTGGATCGTCTTGGGGTGCTGATGCTTCCACTCTTCGCACAGCATCTCTAGCCCTAGTCTTTTCTGCAGCTGAGTATTGTTGCTCTGTTTGGTTTAATAGTGCACATACACAAAAAATTGATGCACAATTGAATACATCCATGAGAATAATTACTGGCACCATAAGATCAACACCGGTTCATTGGTTACCAGTATTGTCTAATATTGTCCCTCCCCATATTCGCAGACAGACTGCAGCTCTGAATTCTTGGAATAAATATCATTCTTTTCCCAATTTATTCCCAATTATTTCATATTTTCCACAAAATAGAATTCCCAGATTGAAGTCACGTAAACCATTATGGCATAATACGTTCTTCAATATGAACATATGTGATAAAGAATTATGGAAGACTGAGTGAAACTCTTACGAAATGTTCAATAAGTATCTCGTTTCTGATCCTTCTGAAAAAGTTCCTGGTTTTGATCTTCCAAGAAAAATTTGGACAGTTCTTAATCGTTTGAGAACAGGTCATGGTCGTACCAATGGCATGCTATTTAAATGGAACTCAGTTCCTAGCGCAAGTTGTGAATGTGGAGAAGCAGAAGAAACAATACCTCATCTCATCAATAGTTGTCCCATATATACATGTCAAGATGGTTTTAGGGCTATTCATGATGTTTCCAACTCTTTCTTGGAATGGGTTATAAATTTCAAACGAATATGATACGTATTTTTGTTACTCAGTTCTTTTTTCTGCTTTTGTCTTTTTATTTCCAGATTCAATGTGAGCACCTTGAAGAAGTCTCTTTCTCCATCAATAGAAGATCACTCTTGAAGAAAGAAGTCCCTGAAATATATTTCAGCTTATTTTTGTATTTTCACACTTAGACGGGGAGCCAGGGTTTTTTTTTACTGGGGTTTTTTCCCTAGGCTTTTATGTCATACGCCGAATTGTATGACACCCCGTCACTAACCCCTGATCTATATGCTTTATTGTTTGCTAACTAAATATTGTCAGCCAAAAGTTCAAAAGAATATATATATATATATATATTGCACGATAACTAGTAGGATCATAAAGAGTTTTTCCTCGTTTCAAAATACCTATTGCCTTAGAGAATTCGGAAGGAAAGTTTCCTGAACTCAGAATATTTTTATAGAAAGGCAATAACCAAGACAATGCCTTCATTTCCTAAATGTTTGATGAATTCAAGATAAATTCCGTCAAAACCTGCTGCTTTCTGAGATTTGGTAGACTTAATTATAGCCCTCAATTCATCTATATTAAATGGATGTGACTCAAGTTCTAAAGTAGCTCATCCCCTGAATATGTGTAATTTTTTCTTTATATTCGTCATTTTAGATTGGGATATATTATTAACTGAATCAGATACATCAACTAAGCGGCGAGCGATTAATCTTGGATCAAATTTTGATGATGATGAGGCAAGGAGAGTAGCTTCACCTAATTTTCTCAATATATTCCATGAACTTCTACCAGAATGTGTGAAATTCATTTTGATACAACACTATTCAATTTCTCTTTTCGGCTTGTATTGATAGAATTCATAAGCCTTCCACATTTATCAACGGATGGTGGTTTTTGATAGTCCCTATACAAATTATCGATTTCTTTCGACCAACCTGGATTATAATCGTTCCGGGAACCTTTTGGAATGAGCTTTTTCACAGCAGCTATGAGTCTGTGATAGTTATCATGAGTGGGTTTAATCCACCTAATATAACTGTCTACTTTCTTGGCAAATTCTATCCATTCAGCATAGTGAATGAAATCCAGTTAATTCATGTTGATAATTTTTTTGTGATCGATTCTTTCTTTTGAAAGTGTCAATGCTAATATTTCAAATAGGAAAACCATTTACAAGCTCAATAAATATGTACGACAGAACAACACATATAAAATCATTGAGTAACTCGAAACTCATTCACACCGTGTCACCCGATAAATTCAACTTTATTGCAAAACGAAAAAAATTCCTCATTCACCTGGCTTTCCTACGCTCTTCCACCTGTAATTGGATCTGTCCGAGGCAGCAGCTCACAATTTTCCATCGGATTTCCACCCCTTCAGGGTTGTCGTCTGGCGCCCCTATTCATTTCAACCCCCCTCTCTGTCTGCTCACGAAATCGCTGTTTCCAAATGAAAGCATTAAATATAGATTCAGACAAATATCATATCCGATTGGTGTATTAATAACTCATGAGCTGGGCAGGAATTTATTCGAGAATTATGCGGAAAGTGAATGCATAAATGATAGTTCCTTGACATGGATGGTACGTCTGGAGATGGGACTGGGAAATATTTCCATTCATCTCATGTAAATGATCCCTTTGTTGCTGGAGCTTTGTTGTTACAAGGTGTTTCGTTCCAAAAAATAATCGATTTCGAGAATTGAGAATGAGGGATGTACATTATATACACCATATGTAACAGCAACGTTTGGGGGCATAATATAAGCATTTTCTGTATTTCTGAATACAGACAACTGGTGGCGACTTTCGTGCCGAATTGCTATATTGTAAATAGGTTAGTTTTGTGTTGTTTACAGTAACTTAAAAATTCATCCCTCCAAAAAAATGGAATCAAATCGTGAACATTTTCGTGACTGATGTGAAAACAGCCGAGTAAGATAGCCGAGTGTTGTACAGAATTTTTCGTACGCCACTGGAATATTGGCCGGATGGCGATGCAAAAAATTTTGATAGATGATTTGGCAGGAGTTTGATGGCATTCTTATGTATGGTTGATTTTTTATGAATTTTTAAAGATCAGGCCGACTACCTACTGACTCCCTGGGGGGTGCAAGTGAATGAGGCATATGCAGAAATTGTGAGTTGATGCTTCTTAATGTTATTGTGAAATTTGACCTCAATCCTATGTCTAGTTTCCCAGGTATGAATTACTCACAGAAAACTCGGCTGGAACTCGGCTAGCCCCTCCCTGGGGGTGCAAGTGAAAGTGAGTCATAGAGTTATTCTTTGTATTCAGAGAAAAGAATTAATACCAAATTTCGTGTCGATTCTATGTCTAGTTGTCGAGATATTCGAATCTGATTGAATAATCATTAAGCCGTTATTTCAGCCCCCCAAGGGGTTGCAAGTCAGAGATAACTACTGAATTATTTTTTTGTCGACATGTAGATGATTCTGCAGGAGTTTGATGGCATTCTCATGTATGGTTGATCATTTATGAATTTTTAAAAATCAGGCCGACTACCTACTGACCCCCCTGGGGGGTGCAAGTAAAAGTGGCATATGAAGTTAATCAGGGCTATTCACTAACTCAAGTTGCTATGAATAGCCACCGAAAATCGTGGTCATCTTCAAGGTCAGTTGCTAAGCGCGAAATCGGTATTCACTATTCAAGAAAGTGGTTATGAAAGTTACTTTGCATAACGACTAGTGGCTATCCCTAGTAGTTTACTGGCAACTGCTTTATAGGTGTAGCTATCGATAACCACTCTTGTCGGCTACTGTTTGTTTATTGTTTTTTTTTCATTCATGTGAACAATTAGAAGTTTTAATCGAATAAGAATGACATTTTTAGTGCAAATGAACTTTTTAATGAATTTGGAATTACAAAGGTATTAATATAGAGTATTGTAGGGTAAATGCGCCACTGCTGCAAAGGCTTAACGCTGTCTTCATATTATTAAACTCTTTTGTGAGTTGCATTCACAGTTCTCCAACTTTTACTGATTCAGCTGGCGATAGTTTTACTTTCATCATCACTTTATGTTCGCTCAGGAAATTCATCATAAATTGATATCTTCATTGCTTGCCTTTTTAAACCTGTTATGTCTAAAATAAGAGATGTTAAATTAAAAATACCGAAAATTGTCTTTTATATAACCTCATCCTTCTTGCATAGTTACAGTACAGATCCCTCGAAAATAATTGAAATCTTTTCCCAACTTTATTTAACGGTCATTTTTCGTGATTTTGAAGGCTATGGTATGTGCTTATTCCACAGACAAATCCATATCATTTGTCTATGGTTGAATCGAGAAAACGGACATTTGAACTATTTTGCGGTGTTGCCATGACTCTCTTCACAAAAAGTTGTTATGATAACAACAGTTGTTAATGGTTAGTTAGAGAATAACAAAAAAGGGTAGCAGTGGCTATCGAAAGTTGTTCTACGAGTTGCTTTGGATAGCCACGGCGAAAGCAACTTGAGTTAGTGAATAGCCCTGAATATCTGTTTATTTTCCTGGACGCTATTGTCAAATTTTACATCAATCCTATGTCTAGTTTGCCGGATAAGAATATTTTTATTGAAGACTCGTTCGTCATTCGGCATATTCGACCCGGGGGTGCTGTGGAATGAGTGCTGGTGATGGATTTATCATGGGTCATCGTAGTAGAGAACGTACCGTATCCAGATTCCAACGTGAAAATAGAAAAATCCCAAATTATCTCGGCGAATCAAAATTTTTTGCATCGCTATCCGGCCAATATTCCAGTGGCGTACAAAAAATTCTGTACAAAACTCTTACTCGGCTGTTTTCACATCAGTATTTTCGTGGGATTAATTTTTATAAGAGTTGACGAGGATTAACTCAACAACAGTGCATAGATGAACTTAATTAAATTTTTGGCGATGAAGTTTCATTAAGGACCAGTGTTTATCGATGGTATGGTGAATTCAACCGAAGTTGTAGTTCACTACAAGACATATTTCGTGCAGGTCGTCCAAAATCAGTTGTTGTTCCGAAAACAACTGATGCTGTGCCCCAACTAATATTTCAAGGTCGTCATGTGACCTATCGTGCGATTGAGACAACCTAAGGCATTAGTGGGACCAGCATACATTCAATATTGCATGAACACTTGACCGTCAAAAAAATTTGTTCGCGTTGAATCTTACACAATTTTTCAATCGCTGAAATAAAGGCTCGTGTCGATTGGTTGAAAGAAATGCTTCAAAACTACGATCGTGGTGCTTCGAAGCACGTCTATGACATCGTGACAGGTGATTGAAAATTCTCTTGGTAATCATTTACGCTTCATTCGTTTTACCTAAGGGTCCTTATTTACAGATGATGGATTAACCATAAAAGTAAAGTTGGCCCGGCACTCTTTGTAAATGAATAATTCATTTATTGTGTTGAATTGTGTAAGCTTTGTGTTGCTTTCCACTCTTCGAACATTATCTTTATTCCATTTAATTATCTGGAATTTCCAGAAAAGGAAATAAATGGGCCAAACCAGAACTTTTCGATCATTTGAGATTCAAATAGTGAAATTAATCGTGATACATGACCACTGAGTTGTGTTGTTTGAATTTTTCATACAATAATTATAATTTCCTCGAAACTGGCAAAAAAATTGCAAAAAGTTGGCCTAGCAAATATGAGTGCAAAAAATTACCCACCTCTTCTGGCAAATCCCAGAATATATATTATTTATTTATTAATTAATTAACGATACATGAGCTTTGTATGTAAAATAAAACACAAAATAATAATCTAAGTAGTATAACACGATAAAGGGTAGATGTAGAAGTAAAGCAAGTATAAGTACAAATATATGTGTAATATGAAACAGAAAAACAATATAAAGCACAAATAAAAATTAATCTTAAATATCACAGACTTATCAGGTACTTCAATTCTCTCCTCAACTTCGAAATAGATACATAAAATATATCAACTCCTAATGAGTCGACGACATTAGCGTTTCGCATTAATCTCGAAACCGGGGAATGAAAACAATAATTGTTTCTTGATTGGGCGAGTCGAAATAAATCGACCCGGATGGGTCGAGGTGGAACATATATGTTGAATTGTGACAACAAGTCTGGGGAGTACAGAAGACCCTGAAAGAGCTTAGCAATGAATATCACATCCGCATGAAATCTTCTCGTCCTCAAGGAGGATAGTCCAAGGCGTTCCCGCATTCGACTGGCGGAGAAAGTATAAACTGAAAACGTTCCCGTTCTAAGAGCGGCATATTTTAGAAATCTGTTTTGGACCCTCTCTAGGAAGGAAAGGTCGACCGATAAGTATGGAGACCACACTACAGAGGAGAACTCCAACATTGGTCTAACGAACGAATTGTAAAGATGGTGAAGAGTCTCGACGTTGAAGTCCCTAGTATTCCTTATTATGAACCCCAGAGTCCTGAGAGATGACGCAGAAACGTCCCGAATATGTGCCCTAAAAGACAACGCGCTGTCATATGAAACACCCAGGTCTTTGTAAACAAATACTCTATCTATAGGCTTACCAACAATACAATAATTCATCGTAATAGGGTGCTCCAGACGGGAAATCGTCATGAACTTACACTTATTGATGTTGATAGTCAGGCAATTGGCAAGACACCTTTTCTCAACCGCCTGTAAATCCGATCTCAACCGGTCAACATCGAATAATGATTCTGATGAGAAGAAAAGTTTTAAATAATCCGCAAACAGCAAAAACTTAACAAATCGGATAACATGACTGAGTCATTGATAAAAATAAAAAATAATAATGGATTAAGATGACTACCCTGAGGAACTCCCGAAGTTACCGGTATCGAAAAAGATAATGTTCCACCAACCTTAACGGTTTGGTGTCTGCCTGAAATATAAGACATCAACCACCGACAAAGATTATCATGGAGACCAAACATCCCAAGCTTTCCACCCAAAATATTATGGGACACACTGTCAAAGGCCTTAGAAAGATCAGTGTAAATAACATCGACCTGCTTGTGATCTTCTAAAGCTTCAAGAACATACTCAGTGAAAACCAGAAGATTGGTTTCGACGCCCTTATACCGGAAAAAACCATGCTGCTCAGGAATGATCCTTTCATAAATTCTCGATTTCACTTGCTCATGAATGATAGATTCAAACAATTTGGGGATTATGCTAAGCACAGTAATCGGTCTGTAATTGGAAACCTCCTTTTTGAACCTGACTTAAAAATAGGCTTGATGAACCCAGCCTTTCAGGTATTCGGGGAAACACCATCATTTAAGGACTTATTGAATAGGATCTGAAGTGGGAGAGCAATGAATTCTTTGCATTTCTTTGAAAACGAAAAGTTATCAAGTCCAGGACCCTTATTTATGTCTAGAGATTCGATACCGTGCAACACCTGGTCAACATGAATCATCGAGAAAAAAATGGTGTCACCACTATCACGAAACAGACTATCAGAGGCGTTTTAGGAGATGTTGTCATTGTCCGGTTTATAAACTGATTGAAAAAATCCCGCGAAAGCATCGGCCATCTCTCTCTCGGTACTACATTCGCTACCCTCGTACTACATAACACTAGGTAGACCATTATCCTTTTTCCTAGAATTCACAAAATTCCAGAATTTTTTAGGACCACTTTTAATAGATTCTTCGGTTTCCCTGATAAAACTTATAACATACATTAGTTAACTTTTTACAATAAGTCCTGAGGCTACAAAATTGCAGATAATCCTCCCATGTATTAGAAAACTTATATCTTTTATGTGCTAACTTCTTTCTGAAAACAAGATCTTTCAATTCTCTCGAAAACCATTTCGGGAAATTTGAGTGTCTGATTGCAATTTTTGGAACAAATCTTTCAATGGCATCATTTAATATCGTGTAGAAAACATCAACCTGAGAGTCGATGCTTTGGCCAGCCGCCCTACTATGCTCCGCAGTCCAATCTATGCCCGACAAACGCTTATTCAGACCTTCATAATTCGCGGTCTTGAAATTAAAAGTAATAATTTCTTGAATTTGCCCGAGGTTTTGACTAGTGGGAACAACAATGAACAGCCCTGGATGATGAAAGTTCAGCCACAGGGCATCAACCGCAGCATCGACCCTCAGTGATTCATAGCTTGAGAATACTAAATCTAAATTCTACCCCCGACATTTAATATACCGTGTATGACAAAGCCATCTTGGCACTTTTGATTTTAGCGCTCTTTGTTCGAACGGAGTGCTTATAGATTTGCCTAAAAGTCTACTTTTCAACTATTCGGGTAAAACTAAAATCAATTGTTTTTTTTTATTCGTCGATGAAGAATCCGTAGTCAAAATCAATTCTGTCCGTCCGTACTTAGGCACGCTTACGCCTTAAAGGAATAAGCTAGAGAGCTGAAATTTTCAGAGCAGGTTAGAAGAATGAATATCTCGGACGAATCCGTTATTCGGTCAAAAGAGTTCAGTAGTTTCGAAGTAATGACAAAAGAACTTTATTCTCAAATTACTCTCATTGAATAAAATTTTTCTTTTGATGCAGTGTTTTCATACAAATACATTTATACCATTTTTGTTCTTGTGAAACTAATTCTTCCAGAGATATGATCATTTAAAAATAATTTGCAAGAATTAACTGCAGGAATAACTCTCGAAATACAGAGAATTCCACCAGAAGTAATGGCTAATGTTATTAGAGAATTTACAAACCGACTTGTTTATTGTCAATAAGTAAACGGTAAATTTTGAATATATAATACATTAAATTTAGTTTGATTCAGTTTCAATATTTTGAAAATCACTTATTTTTAATTAATAATTATGATTATTCATTTCTTTAATGGATATCAGATTTTTACTTTCTTTAGTTACTTTTCTATTGATATCTCGGTAAGTATTGAAATAAAAATTATCGAAGCCGATATTTTTGTAGGTGCTATTAATGAAATATTTCATCAGAAACTGAAATAATATACAGGGAGTTCCAATGCCAATTTTTAAATTGACAATACTTCCGGTAAAATCGGATGCTCAAAATTGTTAAAAAATATGAAAATAAACATTTAATCTACTGCAGTATCTATCTTCCAAATATCATTTGATATCTCTATTCCAGAGATAGTTGCCTACTTTGTTCCACACATTTGCCCATCACTGTATAATGCTCAAACTTCGCGTTAATAAGGGAAAACAAAATAAATTGACGAATTTCTCCAGGCGGACTTTTGAAATGATCGATTCTCAGTATTTCCTAGATAGACTATTACCAGACCGATAACCATTGATATCTGACATGGATTGCTGAATTAATTAAATTATGCTTGATTGATGGCAAATTCCACCTAGTGCTAATTGAATTCAATCTGTTTGATGTAGATGTAAACAAGTACTTAAGATATTGAATTGGAGCAAATTGTATCAATTTACCTTTAGAGATTTACCTTGTCCACTCTACAGGGTGTTTCATAATTTATCCAAAAGATATTTTATCTGATTGTTTGGTATTGAGACGACATGGCTAATAAAAAGATTAATGTTCATAATAATAATTTACATAATTTATAATTACCTAATAACTAGATATCTAAACATGTAATGAAGGAAGCGACATTCAATGTTGATAGTTAGGATGTCACTCAATAACATTATTATACATCTTGACTTCATTATTATACAGAAATCATGAAATTATTTGCACAGTATAGGGACCAAGCAGTAGTTGCACTCCGTGGATTTTCTTACACCAAATCTGACTCGCGCATTCCTCCCTGCGCATAACCTATCGACCGCGAATGTAAAAATTTTCATTGTTTTCATCAATAATTCTAAGATCTGGAAGTCTGGAATAATGTCATTATCATTATTTTTGACATCTTAAATAATTCCTTTGTATAATTAATTCGTTCAATATATGGAAGAATATAATTTTATATAGATATAGATTTATAGATCTATTTAAAATTCAAAGAAGAAGTTGAAGAAAAAGATGCAACCTAACTTATAAATTCAGGGGAATTTCTTTGAGTCAAAATCTACCATAAACCAGCAAAGCTCATTTATTCAATAGTTTATTTTCATTCAAGTAGGTATACTGTTTCAATTATGTGTTATTTTCAAATTAATTCCAAAATGGTTAACAATTGTAGCGTATACAACTGCAAAATCAATGGTCTCAATAATCCGAAACTTTCTATTTTCTCAATACCATTAGACACTGCCAGGTGAGTGATACATATAGTATTGTAGAAAATGTTGTTTATTAAAAGTTCTGTTATTTGAGTAGTGCTTCATTCAACCATGGAGATTCAGTAGCCTAACTTACTTACGAACTTACGAATGGTATCGATATTGACCTTCATTATGCTATTAGTCCAAATTTTGTATTAATTCTTCGCAGACAAACCGTTTGGGTTGTAAAGATAGGTAGGTCAGAATGGATCCTAGAACTGCCAGAAGTAGCTCATAGAAAAAGGATTTGTAGTGAGCACTTTTCAAGTCAAATGAGAAGTGGAAAATTGAAAAAGGATGCATTTCCAGATATATTCCAAGAAGGAACAGGTGTAAAGGGTATTTATTGAATAAATGTAACGTGTAACAAATTCTGATCAGAATGTGGATGCTGGGGTTGAAAATACTGAAACTTCTATGAATTCAAGTATCTGTACAACACCTGGTAAGAAATGAACATTATCTTTCATTTATTTGTTGAACTCTGAGTCTAATGAAGGATTATCTTTACTCAGTGAGAAAAACTAAAGTGACTCAAACATCACCAAGTTTGTCTGCCTACACTCCAAGAAAAAAAAGGTTGCAGAATATGGTGAAGAATTTGAAGAGGAGAAAGATTTCAATGAAGGAGAAAGAAACTGTAGAAATTGAGGATGAAAGTTTCATTCGATTTTGCAGGAATGCTGTTTCTGAGTACACCTTTGCGTAAATTTAATCACTAATTACTGTTTCTTTCAAAGTGATATTAACACCACAATAAAACAATATATCTTTTATTGAATGCGTTCTGTTAGTGAGGAAATGTGATTACATTTACGGTTACATTATGAGCGGAGTCATAATTTTTATATGAATATAGACTAAACAATGGTCCATACACTCTAAATATCACTGTTAAAACTTATTACCAGCTTAAATCAAAATATTTAAGTTTTCAGATAACGCAAATAACCTTTTCGAATCAATTTTTACATTCGCGGTCGATTAGGTTATGCGCAGGGGGGAATGCGCGAGTACCCTTTGGTGTAAGCGATTTCAGTTCAAAATCGACGGAGTGCGAATACTGCTTGGTCCCTTTACTGTGTTATTAGTTCGTTCACAGAATCATAGATATAGTGACCCGAGATTACACCGTGCAGATTCTTCTTCTCAATAATCTTGTACTAAATGTGTGCAACTGATTTAACGTTCAAACAGTTCAACAAATGAAGAAAAAATTTGGTTGAGATATGAAGCAATACGATTGGAGAGTACGATGAATGGAAAAATATGCATATACAATGTGAATTTCATAACATTAGCAGACTTTCTAGATGCCTAGTTGCAATAATGGCAATTAAGATGCACTAATATTCATTCAAAAAATAATGAAAATTTGGAAAAATCTAATATATGTCGCTTAAACATGAACACTGAAAGGAATCTTCAATAATTAAATTAATTTTATTTTGTCAAATAAACATAGAATTATGGAATATTTTATATTATAGAAACTGTTCGATCAATAAATGTTAAATTCTACTTCCTCGTTTATTTTTTGATATAGATTTGGTCCCTCAATACTTTGCTCTAGTAACAACAATTTCCTTTTTGTTCAATCAATATAAATTGACGGAATATTCTTGAGCATTATATGAACTATCTCAAGAATAATCAATTCTAGTTCCTCGACTATTTTGCTGTGATACAAACGATAATCTAAGAGATCGTAGAAAATGTTAGGGGGTTCATAAACAATATGAAATCTATACGTTATGATATTGTTATTTGAAAATGTTAATATTTCAATTAATATATTCATTTTGATTATGATCAATTATGTTGAATTGCTCTTGATTATTATTTTTTTTTATTATGTTAGCTATATGCAGGTCATGCTCGGTTATCTCAATTTTCAGTTCAGTTTTCCAGTTCCAGAATGTGATGAATACACTCAATAATTCTAGGTTATTTCCATTACTAGCTAAGAGATAAATTTCACATATTTTTGTTTACCATTTCTCAAAATATTTTTTGGCTGAACTAGATACATCAATAAGGCGGCGAGCGATCAATCTTGGAACGATTTTTGATGATGATGAGGGAAGGGGAGTAGCTTCATCTCATTTTCTCAATATATTCCATGAACTGCTACTCGAATGTGTGAAATTCATTTTTGATATAACACTATCCCATTTCTTTTTTCGGCTTGTATTGAAAGAATTCATAAGCCTTTCACATTTATCAACGGATGGCGATTTTTGATAGTCCTTATACAAATTATCGATTTCTAATGACCAACCTGGAATACATATAATCGTAGGCGAAACCTCTTGAAACGAACATTTTTGCTGCGGTTTTCACAACACCTAAGAATCTGTGATAGTTATCGTGAGTGGGTTTAATCCAACTAATATCACTTTGCTTTCTTGAAATTCCAAAACGTCTTCTTAAACATTCAGCATATTGAATGAAACTTTTCAAAGTCAACAGAAAATCATTTTCGTCTCGATATTCGAATATTGCAAACATTCGGGCAAAACGTAGCACGCTGTTCTATTAGAACAACACACACATGTTATATATCATATACACTTGCACTGATAGTAGGAGCGGCTACCGGTTTTCAAAAATGTTAATATGCAAATGTTGAAGAGCACTGACGTAAGGTCAGAATGTTTTACGCGCTAGTTCTAATGTCTGTTCCAGCACTCTGGAACAGTGTGATACTAAATGAAACCTCATCAATAAATGTGAAAGAATCAAGAAACCACTCATGGTTTTTCGTAAGTTTTGTTCGAAGCTCGAAATTCCCCATCCCGAAAAAAGGACCATCCTATCGAAAATATAGTAGTAATCTTTAGTACTTTGAAATACCCTATTTATTCTAGTACAAATTACTTGCTGTGAGATCTTCTTGAAGATAAAGTTTGAAATGATACACAAATATTTAATTGACAGCTCATTTACTTCCTCATTGAAATATCCAGAAATAACCAATCTTTATCCCATGAACTCCTAATGAACTTCGATGACTTCACTTACTTAAAAAAAAATCCGATATCTTCTCGTAGGTTCAAAATGCAGAGTCGAATTTTCAGAATATTTAAGATATCAATAAATTTCAAAGATACATAAATTGTTGGTGAAATATGACGAATACCTTATGAGTGATCATATACTTTCAAAACCGGCAGGCCGAAAGGACATACTCAGATTTGACCTTGGATTTCAAATCATGTTGTCGACCCCTATAGGTCGCAAACAATTTCGAAAATATTCGAGAATTACAGTAATTTAGGCAAAATGATAGTACGTTCTTCTAGTTTTCAAACTAGAACAAGCTCTCAAAAACTGTCGAATGGACATATTCGAGAGCGTCAGATATGCTGATAGCATCCATGTTTTACGTATGTAGGTATCGGACTATTTCCGTGATATTGGCGGTGGTACGTAAGAAAAGTAAAGAAAATAAAACAATCGAAAGAGTCAGATTTTCGAAGGGGATGTTAAGTGAACCCAAAAAGAAGCTATGTATAATAATCTGACCATTTGTATGCTACCCAAATTCGCGGCCATCAGAATGTACTGAAAAAAAATCGCCATATTAAATTCGAGCGCGTCAAATAAAGTTAAATAAAAAAATTTGACGATTAATGAAGATAAGTTATTGGCGTAATACGAATGATTTTGTTTTATTTTTTCATATTTTTCAACTTTGCAACTGAAAAAGCTGAGAAATTTATATAATTGATGAAATGAATACTTTAGGGAGTACAATACTTGTATTTATTTATGAGAAAATAAGCATAAAATATTCAAGTTTTTTTGCATTCTTTTTTTTTCGTCATATTTTTCGGCAGAATTATCTTCGATAGAGTTTAACAGTTGAGTTCATCAGTTCTAAATTCTAAATTATTATGGAACACACAGTATCAGAAGAATTTTAGCGACTTAGTCATATTTCATCAGTTTTCATTAGGAAACTCATTTCGATGTGGAATTCAAAAATAGGTATAGACTGTCCAAGGATATTATAACATTACTTCTGAATATGATAGAGGATAAAATAAAGCCCTTAACATCAAGGAACAAATCAGTTACTGCCTTGGAACAAGTACTTCTAACAATAAGCTATTTTGCAACAGGAGCATTCCAAATAACAGTAGCTGACCATATAAGGGTCCATAAAACTACAGCATGTAGAATAATTAAAAAAGTATCTGAACTTCGACCCCAGTTCATATCTATGCCAAGAACAGAGGATGAACGGAATAGAATAAAATCAGAATTTTATTCTATAAGTTCATTTACGAACGTGATTGGATGTGTAGACTGCACACATATAAAAATACAGTCACCTGGAGGTCCACAAGGTGAGCTTTTCAGAAATATAAAGGGATACTTTTCTCTTAATGTTCAGGTGATTTGTGATCCCGCAGGGATTATTTATTGGAGGATAGTGGCTACCCTTGTCGCTCATATTTATTGACTCCATTTCTGAGGCCATCAACTCCCGGTGAGCAAGCGTACAACAGAGCACAGATCAAAACGAGGAATACTGTTGAAAGAATATTTGGTGTCTTGAAGAGACGTTTTCCTTGTTTGTCTATGGGAATTAGGCTGAAAATGGAGACAACCATGAATATCATAGTGGCATGTTGTGTTCTGCACAATTTGGCATTAGTTCATAATGAAGACGTAGCAGACTTTGATATCGGAGAGAACTTCGCAGATGATCCCCCAAATACTTCTACAAATGATGAAAATATATCAGTCAGATCTTTGTTAGTATCAACACATTTCAATGTTCAATAATAATTGTGGAAGAAGACTCGGATCAAAGGTCATACAATCCGTCACAAAAATCCTATGAAGTAAAAGTAGTGCGTTGAGGAACAGTTGTTATAATAGCTCAAATAAATTTATATTCTAATCTACTCTTATTTATAGACTGAAAACATTCTATAAATCCAATTACACCAAATTTAATTTCTTTTCGCATGCAGTGCATATTTATTCCTTCACTAACACACATAAGTACTCGGCGTGAAACAACTACATGTGATTTATTGTACATGTCCGCATTTGTATTGAAGACATAGTTCAGATAAGTACCTCTTTACAGTTACAGCCACTTTCGTGTGTTCTACATGATCGTCGTTGAACTGGTAACTATTCTGGTTGTTTACTGCCTTAATTTCGGGTTCTAAAACGTGTCTTTGTTGAATTTTCATTGTGTAGCAACGGCTATTAATTGTCGTTTGCTCCTGTTAACTTACATATTGATAAGAACTTGTTAAATGCATAAATACGGTACTTGGTCGTTTTAAACCTTTTATTATTAACAGGGGCCAAAATTTTAATGGTGGTATCGTGAGAAACTGAAACAATTATACCTGCTCTGTTGTTATGCTGAATTGTTAGCATGTCATCTTTTAAAGGCATTGAGACTTCATTTCTAGTAGTTATATACTCAAACGTATACTGAACGTTTCTAAATTGTATCGGAGGTTTATTCTTACACGTTGGATTTTTCGAACCTTAGAAACATAAATTAAACCAAACTTTGACTATACGTATAATAAAAGTACACGGTTGCTTTATTCAGCCTTTATAAAATGTATCCTCACTGGATTTTCTAAAAGTTCAATCAATAAGGGTTGATCGACATTATATAAACGTTAAAGAGTCCCTTTTAATCAACTCTACATCATCAACATTTACAACTTAAAACTTTTCAATGTCTATTGCAAAATAATTCTAAGTCATCATTTTATGTGTTTTATGAAATACTTTTAGTTCCATTTGAACTCAGCAAATTTTTCATATGAAATACGACATTTGAACGCATTTTCGCAGTGAATTGTCAACGTTGAATAGTCCTAATGGTAGTACGATTTGAAAACCTGATTTCAATTCAATCTGCAGTCTGTCTTCGTATATGTAACATTAGTTGAACAAAACTGATAATCAATGGACTGGTGTAGATCTTATGGTTTCAGAAATTATTCTCGTGGATGTATTTAATTTTGCTTCGATTTTTATTTTTGTACAATATTAAACCAAAAAGATCAACAATACTCAGCTGCAGAAAATACCAAGGTTAGAAATACTGTGCGTAGAATGCAAGCATCAGCACCTCAAGATGATCCTGCTGATGTCTGAAGAATATTATTCCTAGTTTCCAGTTTCAGGCGCAGAACATATGAGCCCTGTCATTGGGAGATTAATCTGAATTAACTCCTGAGTACTAAAGATAGAAATTATGCTTGATAGAAAAATCATTGAATATTGCAGGTGATTTCCTATACTTCCCATGGATATTCTAATGGAAACAATATACTTCTGATTTGTTGGACTTGGGACATTATCATATTCCTGAAAATTTCATCTTTTTGGCGTGAAGGGAAAAGAAATAGCTGAAAATTCAAGACGAAAAACAGTTTTTTGTGAATAACTCAGAAAATATCCACTTTAGGGCAAGGGTGTGAGGCATACACTCACATTATTTTTTAACGTAGATTGAATATCTGCCATAAAAAAATGGGGTTCTAATTTGAAAAAATTGATTTTTCACGATTTTGTCATCCCTAACCTTGAAAGCGATTTTTTCACCCCCTGTATCATGAATCGCGATTTCTATTTTCAAAGTGGATACATCAATCTTACATCTTGAAAAATCTCAAAAATGAAAATTTTCCATCCAAAAACCTCGAAGTTATTCCTGTTTCAGCGGAGCTCTATTTTCGATTTTTTTTTCGAATTTTCCCGCTCAGAGAGAATTTTCCAACCAAAACTGTAAAATGTTACATCAAAATAACTTGAAATTTTCTAAGGAATCTATTTCTGCAATAAAAAATGGTGTTCTAATTTGAAAACCGGAAGTTGACGTCATTTCCGGAAAAACCGGAGGTGCTCATGCCTTGAAAATATTTTAGATTTCATCAGCATCGTGAAATACTTATAAGTGCTGAATTTCATGAAAATACGTTCAGTAGTTTCCCGTATAAATATGGGTGAGGTTCCTCGTGAAAGACCCTGTATAATTAATATCCTGGGTAACAAGCAGTGGAATACAACTTGAACCTAGCCATGTAGTTTCACCAATTCAGACAACAAATCTTGGAGTTCGCATGTCAACTATAACAAGGAAGGCTCTACCTTCAGCTTACCGCAAAATCTACGTAATTTTACCCAAAGCAATTATATTCATCGTTCTCTATTTTGCAGCATAAATTGCCAGGGCCTTTATGGGCTAGGATCTGTGGTTGAACTACAGGAACGTATGATAACGTCTGAGATCATCGACTAGTAGTGTTACTAGTATGCATGATGCAAGGTAGTGGACGTAGTCCTTTTAGTGTAGCACCATAATGTTGTATCGAGTGGTGAGAAAGCTTTTGTCCAATTACTTCTGTTCTCTTGCTACTATAATTATGTATATCTCTTATTGTTGATTATGTGTATTTCTTACTGTCGATTATGTAAGGTTCTTAGTATCATTTTGTGCTCATGTTCCTTACAGTTATTCTGATTTTATTCACTTATAGTTACTATTCTATCAAGTGATGAGAGATCCTTTGCTTATTTAATTGTATGTTTTCTTGTAATCTTTGTAGAACTTGTCTTATTATTATTCATGTTGTTCTCTTGCTGTTATTTATGTCTATGCTTTCTTTTTGTTGATTTATATCTTTTATATTTATATGTTTTACTGTTTCATCAAGTGGTGAGAGCACTTTCGTTTATTTATTTCTATGATCTCGTACTGCTATCTATTTATCTATATGATCGTATTACATGATATTTCATTTAGGGGTCTCGAGATTGTGGACCATTACTATATTGTTGTATGAGATTTCTTAGCTACCTGGATCGAAGGCCTTGAAGGGGCGGTTCCAAGGCCTTAAGGCAGGAACCGTTACTAACATGTGCTATAAGGCAAGAGAGAATATACCTTTTTTAATCAACCGCGAAACTTTCTGTCATTTTTTCAGAGCCGCCGCTGGAACTCCATAACCTTCCCCGTGTTCCCAATTCCTTAGCTCATACAATATTATAGTTATAGCTCACATACCCTGGGGTCGTGACCATGACGATGGTCATAATTAGTCCTTTATATATTTGCCATGATTATTATCCTGTTGCATTATTGAAGTATATATTTGCCGTAATTATTATCCTTGTTGTATTATTGAAGTTTACATATTTGCCATGATTATTATCCTGTTGCATTATTGGAGTATACATTTACCATGATTATTACCCTTGTTGTCTTATTGAAGTATTGTTGTATTATGGAAGTTGCTCTGATTATTATGATTACTATCTGTTTTGTATTGTTATAGTTTTCTCAGAATTGTTATACTTGCTTTTGCTAGCTGTTAATGATTAACCATTTAGTTTTAAACAAGTGCCCTAACATAAGGGGTTTTCTGCCTGAGGCTTTTCCCTATATTTTTTTAGACCCTGAATAAAGAGTTGATTGTTTGGATCTAAGTGTTGTGTTTTATTTACCATCTTTGTTTCCCAATTATTTTCACTAATCTCAATTATCACGAACTTGAATTATTTCGTAAACATAACGTAGAGTCCTACCTTTGCTAGACGATCACCTTAAATGGCCAAGTTTTTGTATCTGGAGTTATTCAGACTCCAGTGTCGTAGTTAGTTTTAAAACTAATATTTGTCATTCTTTTCGAAAGAAAAAGTGGCAAATGTTACAGTAAGGCTAAGAACCTGATCTGAACATTTTCTATTTTTCCCTAAAATCTCCCTGAAAATTTTGAAGACACAATTCTGGAGATCATTCAACACTATACTACATCGTCCAATGAAATCGCTCAATTTTTGAAAACGGACCAATAGAAACACTGTATCTCACAATGTTTTCTCACAAATTTGTTTTTATCAGATGCCTTATTTGCATAGGAATATTAATACGTCCGGATAGCTTTGGCCGTTGGTGGAAGTAGCGGTTGTCATGGTTGCGATAAACAAGCAGTTGTTAGCCATAACTTCAACAGCAGATTTGGCAGTTCTGTCAGTTTATTTTCGTATTTTACCATAAAGTAGATAAAAATGAAACGTTTTGGGAATTGTAATATTACTTCAATTGAGGAAAGTGTGAAGAAAAGTGTGCCGCTTAATACAGTGAAGCCAAGATCCTACATTTGGAAACAATTTGAAGAATTCTGTGCTACCCGGGAATACTTTGTAAATGAAAAAACAAGTTTGTCAGAGCTCAATAATATTATGCTAGACTGGGTTTTCAATATGAAGAAAAGAGATGGATCAGACTAAGTGTCGTAAAAACCTTGTGGAATAATACTGCCAAACAGCTGCAGGAAAAATTCTATTCCGAATGGGGCGTTAGGTTCGATCCATTCACAGACGTGGCTATTAAAACGGCGTGGGATGCACGAAATGCCAAGAGGCGTATTTTGCAAGTGGACCCTGAGAGAAGAAAAGTTAGTGCCAAGGCGCTGTCTTTGGAGCAACACAAAAAGATGGTCAACT
Organism: Micraspis discolor; assembly: GCA_030674115.1. Classification (NCBI taxonomy): domain Eukaryota; kingdom Metazoa; phylum Arthropoda; class Insecta; order Coleoptera; family Coccinellidae; genus Micraspis; species Micraspis discolor. Next base: position 467,041 of record JARTUT010001320.1, on the reverse strand, counting down.
TATGTAAAGAAGATAATCCAGACGGTTTGAACAGAACATTTTATTTTATTGCTGCATTAGAGCTTGCTTGGCGCGGAGGAGAGGGTTCATCATGCCTAATTTCGCATTTCCAATTCGAAATTGAAAACGATGGTAATCCCACGGGCCGACTTGCCTACAATCCGATATTTTCTAAAACAAGACAAGGTGGTACCCAAAAATTTGCGGAAACGAAATGGATGACTCCTAATATTGAAGAAGATATTTGCCCGGTGAGGTTATATAAGCTACTTGTATCCAAAATAACTGCAAACATAACCACTGAAAGACTATCCTTACTCCACATAATAATTGGAAATATGGTTCATGGCTCAAAAACTTCCCAGTCGGTCCCAATACGATAGCTAAATGGACAAAAGAATCGGCAGAACTCATTGGCATCAACACAACCAAGTCGAAAATAACCAACCACTCGCATCGAGCTACTGCTGTCAGCCAATTAGCCAAAGCAGGGATTGACGAGGAACAGCTGATAAAGGTAACAGGCCATTCTTCTGCAGCGTCAGTGAAACCGTATCTCCAACTGGACCAACAACATCACAAAAAAATTATCACAGCCATAAGGAATAAAGAAAATGTCCTTCAAGAAACAACATCATTCGAAAATAATGCTCGTAATGTGTATAATAATTGTACTAACAATAATTATTATTTTGAGAATAAAGATTAATAATTTCTTGTTATGCTTCTATCTGGTTATTTTTGAATAAAAAACTATTTTTTTTTCGTTTTATTTATAGTGTTGAATGATCTTTCCAAATACCACACGAGATTCGAATTTTTATTGAGAACACTGTGTCGTTTTTTGAAAATTATACAAATTTCACTCAACAAAGTGATCCCGCCTTCGGCTCGTGGTATTTTAAGGATAACTTTGTTTCTTGAAATTTAAACGCATAATTTCCAAAAAACAAGAGTGTTCTCGAAAAGTTCTCACCTATAGTGGTATTACCCTTGAGAATTAACCTATATAATATCTTGAAATGAACACTCAATATACTATTGGTCCATAAGTATCAGGATCACAAGGATATTTTTCTGCTTTTGAAATAGCTATCAATTTAGATAGTTTCCAGAATCCAGGATATTGTTATAGAAAGACAATACCAAGGTGAACTCTATTTTTCTAAATGTTTGAATAGTACAGGAGAACTTCCTTCAAAACTTGTTAGTCCGAGACTTGGCAGACTTAGTTTCAGCCCTCAATTCATCTATATTGAATGAATATATCTCCCTTCATAAACATTTTGTGTCATAAGTATATCAAACCATGCTCGTTTTCCAATCGAATCCCTTAGATATCCAGAGCGGAAAAGCTTCTGACCTTATGTCAGTATTTTCAAATTTTTTCAACAATAAATTTATCATAATTATTATTTCTGATTAGTCATTATCTGTGCAAAGCGAATATTTTACCCTGCAAAATGTCAGTACCGAACTCACAATAATTCCCATCACATGTTCCCATCGGTTCACAAAGTTCCACTTTGTCACACATGAACAATCCCGATCGGCTCTTGTATCCAACGATTACCAGTTGTGAGCCGCCATCTGTGACGGATATTCGATTAGTTTCGTGTTTTAACATAAGAACTACTTCGATGAATTGAACTACGTCCGATTCTCACACCGGCCAAAGGAAATTGATCTTTGTTCAGAAGCGTGCCAGTTTGATGATTGCGGGATAAGGATTTGTCGGAGGATCTGTGAGAGTTATCTATGACACGTGTGTGGCTCGATGACCGCTTAGGGGCGCCAATATTATTGGGGATGGTTCGACGCCGTTGAATCAAATCGTATGGTTTGGATATTTATTGTCAAAATATGGATGTGGAGGGTGGGGTGTGGTGATCGGTCTTTAATGGATATTTAATGTGGCTGATATGTGGTTGTTCATGTTAATGCTGCTATTCGAGAGAAGAGTACTTTGATGAGATCCGCACAGCTGGTCTTCGAAATAATGTCAAGCTGTTGTATTATGAATTTCTCATTGCATGTATTGAGAATTTGTGTGAATTATTTGTAAAAGAAGTCTCATCACAACAGATCACCCCGAAACAGCCGCTGATGTAGGAACTTACCATATGGCCTCGTGATGCTGGAATACGAGAGTTGCATTTTATATTTTGGGATTAGAGAACAAAAACAAATATTAATCATTGAAAATCGCTTTATTGTTATTTAAAATATTTCCCATTAAGATCTATACACTTTTGCACTCTGATGGAGGTATCTCCAAAACATGCATTCTGAACGCATCAACCGGATCTTCAGGTGACGAAAAACGTTGGCCTCTCATTGTACGGGAATAAAGAGAAGTCATTCGCTGCCAAGTCAGGACTATACGTCGGATGACTCGCCAAATCCATGTTTTGAGTGATCAAAATTTCAGTCGATGTGTGAGATCTCGCATTTTCGTGGTGCAGGGTGATCCGTCTGTCGTTTGGTTTTTCCTACTTTCGTGTAAGACAACTGACAAAAAAATGGTTGTGTACTACTTAGAATTTACTGTTCTGCGTTGATGTAGTGGTACGATTGTCCAGTATTTCCGAAAAACAGGCGACCATTTGCTTGGAAGTGCTTCGTGCGCGAGTAACTTTTGTCGGATTTGGCCCATCTTGAAACATCCATAGACTCGACTGCTGTTTACTTTCGGGCTCATTCGCGTTAATCTACGATTCATCACCTGTCACGATGTCATAGACGTGCTTCGAAGCACTGCGATCGTATATTTGGAGTATTTCTTTCGATCAATCAACACGAGCCTTATTTTTAGCGATTGACATATTATGTGGGATCCAACGCGAACAAATTTTTTCAACGGTCAGATGTTCATGCAATATTGAATGCATGCTGGTCCCATTAATGCCTAAGGTTGTCTCAATCTCACAATAGGTCAAATTATGATCTTGCAATATCAGTTGGCGCACAGCATCAATTGTTTTCGGAACAACAACTGATTTTGGACGACCTTCAAGAAATTCGTCTTGGAGTGAACTACGACATCGGTTGAATTCACCATACCACCGATAAACACTGGTCCTTGATTTAGTTGCTTCACCAAAAATTTAATTAAGTTAATCGATGCATTGTTGTTGAGACAATCTTTGTCGAAAATGTGTGTCGAAAATAATCGCACGAAAATGTTCACGATTTAAGTTCATTTTTTGGGCGAGATGAATATTTAAGTTGGTTCAAACAGCACAAATAGCTCTCGTATGTCCTCAAAGATGTCAAGTATTACGATAGAGCTGTCAGTTGGCAGATTGCAACAGTAGGATTGACCAATCCCAAAATATAAAAGGCAACCCTCGTGAAGTAAGACTGTAGAACAACAATTCTATAAATATAAATAAATAATTAATCATGATGTATCCAGCGGGTTGTGACGAAATCCCCTTGAGATGTTCTGCACATACGCGACGAAGCGGAAATTGCTCGAGGTGGGAAATCGATGGGAATCTGGTTCTTCGGTAATTTTCATTTTCGTTCTTCCACTTCTACCGATCGTGAAGTGGCATATGATGAATATCTACGAATTGGGAGATTGAATTATCATGATATCTTTGACATCGTTAGAATGAAAATAGGATGATTGAACAGTGAATATGCATTCGATTTGAGGTGATTCGAATTTAGGTAATCCTCTTCGAGAAGAGATTACTGAAAAAACTGACTGAGATGTCAAAAAGTCTGTCAGAAAATTCAATGCTCGCTTCTTTCAGAGAAACTTACACTCTGACAAAAAAAGTATCCGGAAATTTGAAATAAAACGCAGAAATATTAAACTTTTTCAATATTCATTGAATTTTTTCCAAATATGATCCATTTGAAGCGATTGCACAACACAAGTGCTAACGTTTTTTCAAATTACATTTTTTATAGCCGCTTTCGGGATGTCTTTCAGATCCTTCCCCAATTTTTCTTATGGAGTTCAATTAGTCAAGTCTGGTTCCCCGACCAGGCGGGCATTAATTCATCATAGCTGGATCAGAAAAATCTTAAAATAGCAAAAAATAATTTTTGAGTAAACGTCTAGTTCTTTGATTTTTTTCCACCTCGCTGAATTTGAAGGCTAATTCTAGCAAAAGTAGACTGTTGAGTACCATTTTTTATAAATGATTCTGAAAGCTGAGTGTTGAGTGCAGTTTTTAAGCCTACTGAGAAACCATAAAGTAATCTGTTTACATTTTTAATTTAAATTTGAAAATTTAAATGCCTAGTTAATGTATCTGAATCAGTCAATATATCCCAATCTAAAATGAGGAATATGAAGAAAAAATTACAGATATTCAGGAGATCAGCTCCTACTTTAGAACATGTGTCACATCCATTCAATATAGACGAATTGAGGGCTGCAATCAAATCTACCAAATCTCGAAAGGCAGCAGGTTTTGACGGAATTTATTCAGAATCCATCAAACATTTAGGAAAAAAGGCCTTGTCTTAGTTATTGTCTTTCTATAACAATATTCTGAATTCGGGAAACTTTCCTTCCGAATTTCGTAAGGCTAAAGTAATAGGTATTTTGAAACGAGGAAAAAATCCTTGTGATCCTAGTAGTTATCGACCCATCAGTTTATTGAGTGTTCCTTTCAAGATATTAGAAAGGCTAATTCTTTTTAGAATTGAACCTTCTATAGAAAATGCTCTACCAAATTTCCAGGGAGACTTTAGGAAAAATAGAAATTGTTCAGATTAGGTTCTCAGCCTTACAACTTTCATAGAATCAGGCTTCAATGATAGGTTGAAAACAGGAGCTGCTTTCATTGATTTATCTTCGGCATATGACACTGTGTAGAGAGATGGATTAATTTTCAAACTCTATACCCATCTGAAGTGTGGAAAAATGGTACGATTATTAGAAAATATGTTATCTGATAGAAGGTTTCGTGTTTTTATTGACAATAAGAGTGGTAATTTCAAAACATTGAAAAACGGTCTTCCTCAAGAATCAGTTTTAGCTCCTTTACTTTTCAATTTATATCTAAGTGATTTACCCACGACATCATCTCAAAAATTTGTTTATGCTGACGACATTGCTATTGTTTACCAACATTTGGATTTCCATACTCTGGAAAACATACTGTCATCTGATTTGGAAATTTTAAAGAATTATTTTATTGAGTGGCGATTATGTCCAAATCCCAACAAAACAGAGGTATCTTGTTTCCATCTGAATAATCATGAAAAATATAGGAAATTAGCTGTAACTTTCAATGATTCTCCTATCGAACATAATTTCTATCCAAAATACTTAGGAGTTAAATTAGATTCATCTCTCAATTACAAGGCTCATTCAAATGATCTGAGCCTAAAACTGAAAACTAGGAATAATGTTGTTCAGAAATTAGTTGGATCGTCTTGGGGTGCTGATGCTTCCACTCTTCGCACAGCATCTCGAGCCCTAGTTTTTTCTGCAGCTGAGTATTGTTGCTCTGTTTGGTTTAAGAGTGCACATACACAAAAAATTGATGCACAATTGAATACATCCATGAGAATAATTACTGGCACCATAAGATCTACACCGGTTCATTAGTTACCAGTTTTGTCTTATATTGTTCCCCCATATTCGCAGACAGACTGCAGCTCTGAATTCTTGGAACAAATATCATTCTTTTCCCAATTTATTCCCAATTATTTCATATTTTCCACAAAATAGAATTCCCAGATTGAAGTCACGTAAACACTTATGGCATAATACGTTCTTCGATATGAACATAAGTGATAATGAATTATGGAAGACTGAGTGGAACTCTTACGAAATGTTCAATAAGTATCTCGTTTCTGATCCTTCTGAAAAAGTTCCTGGTTTTGATCTTCCAAGAAAAATTTTGACAGTTCTTAATCGTTTGAGAACAGGTCATGGTCGTACCAATAGCATACTATTTAGATGGAACTCAGTTCCGAGCGCAAGTTGTGAATGTGGAGAAGCAGAAGAAACAATACCTCATCTCATCAATAGTTGTCCCATATATAAATTTCAAGATGGATTTAGGGTTATTGATGATGTTTCCGACTCTTTCTTGGAATGGGTTATAAATTTCAAACGAATATGATACGTATTTTTGTTATTCAGTTATTTTTTCTGCTTTTGCCTTTTATTTCCAGATTCAATGTGAGCAACTTGAAGAAGTCTCTGTCTCCATTAATAGAAGACCACTCTTGAAGAAAGAAGTCCCTAAAATATATTTCAGCTTATTTTTGTATTCTCACACTTAGACGGGGAGCCAGGGTTTTTTTTTACTGGGGTTTTTTCCTAGGCTTTTATGTCATACGCCGAATTGTATGACATCCCGTCCCTAACCCCTGATCTATATGCTTTATTGTTTGCTAACTAAATATTGTCAGCCAAAAGTTCAAAAGAATATATATACATATATATATTTGAAAATTTAGATTATGATCCAAAATACGTAATTTTCTCACTTGAGACCAACATTTCCATAATTTTTATCATATTCTGGTTATTTTATGAATAAAAGTACAATTGATGGAGATCTATTTACAACAAAAAAATATCAGAAAGGTCTTGTACTTTTTTTTTTAATTTTTGAAGATATTCGAGTCGAAAGTTCTCAAATTTCATAAAAAAATTCATAATTCGGAAACCATGAGAGATCGGATAACATACATGGGGTGATTCGAATACCCTATGATATGAGGGACCTGTTTTTTTTATGGACGTCAATCGTCCGGCCACCCTGTATAAGGTATTTAAAAAGACAAGAGCTCAATGGAGTAGTTTTCGATGGAGTTTATATGTCTACTTTTGAGTAGATTTTAGAAGAAAGGAATTTCGGCTTCGTACAAAAGTTAGGGAAAACTGGAAGTAGTTATATTGGTTTGTTCATTCATCGTGGCAATTGTATTAATATCACACTGCTCCAGTGTACCGCAAAAGATACTAGAACAAGCGCTCAAAAGCTCCTATCCTCACGTTTGTGCTTTTCCATATTTGTTTATATCGATTGAATATTCATTAGTGAAGTACCTTTTCAAAAAATTAATTCGAAACAAGCAAGGTTTCTCATATATTCGTAAGCCGTGTCCATAATAATATTTTCGATTTTAAGCAAAATAATTGAGAAAAATATTATATGCAACTCTAGGCTTTTCATTTCGAAAACTGTTCGAATTATTCTTACACAATTTCTTGGAAATTTTATTCATCTCATATGTTCTCGGAAAAATTGTTGTTGCGAGTTAGTTTTGGGTTTTGTTACTATTGAGTAGATTCGATAAAACTAATTGTTTCCGAAAAGTTGAAAAGTAATTCATAAATTTTATATCAATATGACTCATACTTCTAATATTTCAAATCGATGTGAATGATGTTCAGTTTAACCCCTTCAAATGTTGGAGTCTAATTACCAAACACCTTGTATTAATTATATTATCCTAAATTCTTAAATTTTCATCGAATTATAACACCAGTTATTCAGTATATATAAATATTATATGTAACTCGAGCTCAAATAAATCCATCATCTCTTATCGTCGGTAATAGGTCTATAATCTTAGACAATCACCTGTCAACTAGTTATCGATTAGTCAACATACCAAAACCCACATCGAAGAATCAATTTCTCTCTGATTATAATCGTCCCCCTGATGTTCTCTCCCTTCGTCCGGACATCCCCAAGAGAAACGTAGAATTTCGATGAGGTATAATCAAGTAGGCCGAACAGGCTCAGCTGGTCCGATGCCCATGAGAGAACTGGTTGATCACAGACCTACCGTAGAAGGAAATTGGAAGTCTCATTGTTGCAGGATAAATCTAGAGTTTTCATCAAATCTAACGTATAACTTGTCGAAAGGAAAAATATATTTTCTTTACAAGAAAAGTATAAATTCTACATGGTGTCCAGGAATTCGAATAATGTAACCTAAAATAAGTGTGTTATCAACCACTTATTCGACAAATTTTTTCCGCACCTTGTATAACCGGAAGTGCCTAGGCTTTAGCTCTGTGGAGTATAGCAAACAATATCCTCATTTCAGTTTTCAGATTTTGATCTTTGTAATCTTCGATTATCGAGCCGAAAAAGGTCTCAATCGATTGGATTTCACTTCCTGATGAACACTTCGTTGCTAAAGCTTTGGACGAAACTTGAGCAAAACCTTGAGTAGATATTGTTAATTTGAGATATAGGGTTGTTCATTCATTGTGGCAGTTATATTAGTTACCTATCACACTGTTCCAAAGTACAGAAAAAGTTTCTAAAACCGGCATCCAGAAGCTTTTCACCTCACGTCATTACTTTTCTGTTTTTTTTTGCAATTAAGTCAATCAAAAATTATTGCGGATATGCGTTTGGATCTTCGAGTATATACGTACCTACTGATTGTCAACCACATAATTGAAAGTTTAGCCCGGGATCGAACCGGTGATTTTCGCGTGAGAATCAAATACCATATCACCCCATGCCAGGTAGTTAAAATTATAAGATTTACTGACAGAATTTTTTCGGGTAATTATTCATACTTTGAGAGATCATATCTCCTTTAGTTTACGTTTCTGGAGTAAGAAATAGTAACAATATGTTGGTATGATAGAACCGCGCCTACAAACGGACTGCCAGCATCCGTTCCAACCTAGGATTTTTTTATTAGTGAGTCTAAACATGACGATTGAAATCACTTTTCACATAAATAATCTAAAATACAGAAATTTAGGCAAATCTAAAAGCACTCTGTTGAAGTGAACAAGAGCGCCAAAACTATAAAAGATAATTTAGACAATTTCCATTATTTGGCTATACAAAATATTCTCGAAAATGTTGGATTACTCAAAAAATAATATTTAGCAATAACCATGCCAAATAATGGAAATTGCCTAAATAATCTTTTTAATATTCTTTCACAATGAAAAAATATTACTTATTAGTTGACACCATTTTCAATTTCTGTTTTATAGCACGAAAACGGTTGAATTCACATGGTTTGACTTTCACAAATTATTTCTTTTGAAAATCAAGGCGCGAATATACCATTCATTTTTGTTTCTAGCTCATTGGAATGCGTAATACATTGGATTGTTCAATGAAATACCAAAACATTGATTACTTTATTCACATATCAACAATCGAAATTTCTCAATAAATTTGAAAGCCTTAGTTTTATTATTTTAAATATTAATATTCCCAAATAAACAGACGAGGATACCTGCTGACATGTGTTTTTGCTATTTGTCTTTGTAGGGCAAGGCATCCTTGAAATCAACGAAATGGTAATAAAAAAAAACAATAACTACCAGTTATTAGTAAACTAGTAGAACAGCACGCAGAATAGAATTTTGAACTAAAAATTTTCATCTTTCTGTTGAAGCATATTGGTTCTTACAGTGAATTAGTAGAAAATCGTCAAATAACCCTTTTGAGTTCTGTATATGAACGTTGAAAGCAACGTATTCAAATGTGAAAGGGAAGTTACTACGTGATTCCCCTCTTCATGAAGTTAGTTTCTGATCACAAAGAAATGGGAACCTATCAGATCTAATTTAGAAATTTGACTAGGTTGATTAAGTCCTGCGCTGTAACAAAAGTCTCCCTTGTTCGAAACCTAGGAATTATGAGTGCAAATGCTGAAGCGAAAGACTAATACCGACTAAATCTCCTCAGACATGATTGATCCGATGCGATGGATATAAAATATCTCACTGGTCTTGCCATTATCTTCCTCTAATCCCTTGTAATTTGGTGCGCACCCCTTGTATTTAGACCTAGTACACATGTCGAACGAATCTAATAGGCGAAGGGAGAAAATGCTCAGGAGTGAGGATTATTCATGGAGAAATTGAAACGAACGGAGGATATTTGTAGTAATTTCTACTACAAGTGAAAGGCACTTATTTTCAATACTAGTTGAAAATAATACGATATTGAAAAGCCCTCAAGGTAGGCGCTGCCTCATATCTTGTGCTATGTTGTGGTATGCAGATAATTCTACTATGTCTGGTCTGGTACTGGTGCTAGTCAGAACACTTAGGTTATGGATATAACAGGACATGTAGACATAGAAATGCCATGATACCAATTTCCTGAATGTCGGTTACAGGACTCTCAAGGGCTCCGAAAGAAAATTAATTTAATAATTTTCTTCTGGGCAATGGAAATTCGATTACTACAAGAAGACCCACCCCATAAAATAATATTACAACGAAGATAACAGCTTACCATACCGTTGTATATATCTTTCAGACGATGAATGGAGTAAAAAGCCCAGTTCACTTTTTTTGCTAGGTGTTCAATATGCAAATTCCATTTCTGAAACTATCTACGTACAACTGAAGGAATCTGATGCATTCGATAGATTTCAGAACTTCTTGACTATTGAGAACCAATGGCTAAACTGATAACGAATCCCGCAAGCGGAATTCGATGATTTGAGTCTTATCCACAATCGCGATTAGTGAATTAGCTCTGCATAACTTATTGATGAGTTTGATCACCATAACACATTTAGATATCAATTGGGTTAGGCTATAGACGTTGATAGCCAAAGAGGTTTCATCTGAGAAAAAATATGAATGCACTCCACAAGATAATCAGTCAACTCATTAATGAATGAAATGAATATAAGCAGTCCAAGAACTGATTCCTGAGGACACCAACATTATTCTGAAACTTGGCGGAAACATATTCCACTACATGGACAAATATGGAATGATTCGAGAGGAAGCTCATAATCCATCTCAGAATTATGCCTCTAAAACCCATCTGGTATAGTTTGTCAGCGATGTAATTATGTTAAAGACAATCGAAAGCACTTGAAGAGATTCCGGCGACATAAGCACCCTTATCCAAATTATCGTTTACAGATTCTACTAAATAAGTGCATGCAGTCTGCTTGGACCTACCAACTCTAAAGTCATGTTGATGCTTCGACAGCACTGTATATGTGATCAAGAAATCACTCATGCGATAGTGCATTATTTGTTCGAAAACTTTTGTTGATTGATTCAGAATGGATATGGGTCGATAGTTGGCAATATTTTCTCGGCGTTATTCTTGGGTACAGTAGTGACCTTGGCCGACACAGACGAATTTAGAAGATGAACCACATGTTCTGAGATGGAATGTGCCACTGATTTAGCGAATTCTCGCCGAGATGTAATCTAGTCCCGGACTTGTGCTCTTTTTCAGATCACTTATAATCGGCAGGATCTAATCTGCTGTTACTGGAAAGAAATAAAAACTGTAGTTCAGCAATTTTTCTATTACGGTTTTTCCATATTTAGTTGCGTTAAAAAGTTATAAGCATTTCAAGTTTTCACATTGGGCAAATACTCCTCTGTAGTCCAGTTTAGTTTGAATGAAAAATACCTTCCACAGCATCCACTATTGAATCTGAATTGTTCAAAAACATTATCTTCCCTCTAAAAAATTATGTACTCACTCATGTTTCATCAGATGAGGTCCATATTCAGAAGATACAAAATACTAATTTTCTGGTAAAAAAAAATTCAACAATATTATCATAGATTTTTGTTGTTTTACCATAATTTCTTTCTACAAGATTATAAACCATCCCTTTTTAGTGAGAAATTCCAAAAAAACCTCAGAATTATTGGATGTTATCATCATACATTCGTAATTTTCTTTTCAGGATTTCCAAATCATGAAAACCATCATTTCTATGGAAACTTCCAAGGCATAAGGTTGTCACATTGCTTTTCTTTTTCACTCAAAGCCAGAAAAAATCATCTATGATATTCTAAACACTGATGTTTCTTCTTTTTGACAGACTTTCTTGAGTATTGACCAGTTAACAGGTCTATGAGGTCTTTTGATATCATACTGTTAAAAATATGAAAATCTTTTTCGAAATCTTCAACAATGAATGATGTCACTACGAATATCTATTTTGTGATATTACTTTGCTTGATGATTATTTTATGTACTGAATCCCAATAACAATGTACTTGGACTGATTACAAGTATTCCCAGATTTAGGTGTGCTTGAAGAAATTGAGTTTGATCACCAAAATTTGCTTCTGAAAGACCAACTAGGTGTTCTTTAATAAAAAAAATTGATATGAATCTATTCTGTTAACTATAATCTTAAACTATAATTAATTACTGAACCTGCGTAAATTTTTGGTTTTTATAATCAGAGTATTTGTTTTGATTCTGTAAATAGAAACATAGATATTGAATAATGGTTATTCATAGATTATGCCAAATTTTAATACCTTACCATAGAATATTAATTTATTACCGAACCCCAGGAGAGAAAAAATTAATAATTGCAAAGTTTTTTAAATGAAAGATAATATCTGTAAGCATTATTGATCTTCAATTATAATATTTCTCAGTATAACTAGAGTGAATAATTATCACATTAAACTGTTATTATAACGTCTCTGTGGTGGGTAGTTCCTAATACAATAGTGTTCTGCGGTTCCTTGTGGTTTTGATTCTATTTGAAACTGTCAACAGTTATTTGTACCTTTCTTCAAAGAAAATGTGGAAAATATTGTAAGGATAATTTCGATAGTTTGAAATTGAGGTCAGAAAATGTATTCTTATCTTTCTTGTTTATGAGCCTATAGCTTCTAGTTTCAATATTGATTGAATTTTAATTATACATGTATTATAACAAACATTCAGAAATATTATAACAAAGTCAAATTCTATTATCTCCTATGTTTGTGAACCAGTTTGAATAGGTGTATGAAATAAAGATGTGAAAAAACTTCTTTAAACGTACAAAAAAAATCTAGGAGACTGGGTTGAGTTTTTAAAACTCATGTGAGCTCAATATAAAGCATTCCTATGTTAGAATAGATATAATTTGATGAACCCTGAAAGTCTGAAGCTATAAAGAACCAGCTCTTTATAAAGACAGTCTTCAATTCGACAGGTCCTGACACAAAATGCATTACCTATTTTAACAATCACCATAAAAATATACCGTAATACCTATGTGAGCGATGGAAATATTTTTCACTATTTATTATGGAATATTACTTTGGATTAAATGTTAAACAAGGTGCTAGACATCATCAATAATGAATACATCAAATGACAATTTAGTTTTTGTAGTGAATTTAAGACAAAATTTGTTCAGTGGTTAATTTCATCTATAGTGTTTAGTGGTGGAACCATAGACTGGAGAGATTTCCCCAAATTCTTGTAGAAATATTTCATGAAGACATAAAATATGGCAACACTGAGAGAATCAGAAAATTCATACAAAAACATATCGATTTAATTCCTTTCAATTCAAATATCTTAAGAATGGTGCAATTTAGGAAAAAAGATGAAGAATGATTTTATCTTCAAAAAAGACTAATTATTCTAGGATGTACAAGATATGAATCTTTAGTTCAAGTGAGATTTGTTTTTCATAATAATAATAATAATAATAATAATACATTTATTCTCAACAGGTTACACCCAATAACAGAGAAAAATGATCAAACAAACAAATGCGATTGAAAAACTTAAACCAGATTACATATGAGACCCTTATAATAGCATATAAAATTATATCCAACAGTGCCTTAAAATTACTACATGACATTTACAAAAAAAAATGTTATTCCCTCAATACTCGAAAAAATCAACAGCATACCAATCACATCCTCATCCCAAGCGTACAAAATAAACTGAAAAAGATCACGAACCCCACCACGATTCTCCAAATGGCACATCAAAATCATTGGTAGTTCATCGTAGTAGATATCACATCGGCCACAAGAACTGTCATATAAGTTACACATGAAGTTGATAGGAGACCGTGACATAACATTTTTCCTACCAAAATCAACATAGAAGGTGTTATATTGCCTCAGACCAGGTCTAGGTACATGAATATTAACCTTACTCAAGAGAAATGAACAATCAATTCCACCACGCAGAATCCCGTAGAGTAACTTCAATGCACTACGCTCACGTCTTAACTTCAATACCTCAACTCCGAGGCTCGCGACGAGGACCGAGTGGTCAAATCCTCTCGAAGGGTACTGTCCGAAACATTTAAAATAAATATATTTCAAACACCTTCTCTGGACGGCCTCCAGGATGACGACAGCATTATTGTATAATGGACACCAGATTATAGAGGCATATTCTAATCTACTACGAATGAAAGAATAGTACAGTATCTTCATAGTATAGGGGTTCACAAAAGTGTTCCAATTTCTAATAAAATAACCAAGAGTCTTAGAGGCAGAAGAGGTTATCTGACTTATGTGCCCGGAAAAGGACAATTTACCATCAAAAACAACACCCAAATCCCTATACTCATCACATCTCTCCAGAATCTGATCACCCACAGCATAGTCATAGTGAACTGGGGTTAATTTACGAGTGAATGATACAACTCGACACTTATTGATATTCAGGCTCAAACCGTTCCTGAAACACCAAAGACCGATCATATCTAAAGCAGCCTGCAACCTCACGCAGTCATCAAGATCCCCAATAGCAGCAAATATTTTCAGATCATCAGCAAAGAGGAGATGGAGACACTGAAGAAGCAGAGACAGGTCATTAATATATAATAAAAACAGCAATGGGCCCAAATTGGAGCCTTGTGGCACACCAGATGTGGCGAGATAAGGTAAGGATTCACAACCTCCATACTGAACATATTGATAACGATCGGAAAAGTAAGATCTAACCAACAGTAAAAACTCCGATGAGAACCCAATGTATGCAAGCTTTGAGATCAATATCTGGTGATCAATCTGGTCGAAGGCCTTCTGAATATCTGTGTATATAACATCCATCTGACCACGATCATCCAGAGACTCTGACAGACACTGTGTAATGCTTGCCAAATTGGTCACCGCTGAACGATCCTTCATAAAACCATGCTGATGTGGTGAAATTAGTGCACGAACTGAGGGATAAATTGAGTCATATAAAATTACCTCGAAGATTTTAGCGAAGTTACATAAGATTGCTATAGGTCTATAGTTAGTTATAAGGGACGGATCTCCGGACTTTAACACAGGACAAATTTTTGTCATCTTCCATACCTTTGGAATATGCATTCTCCTCAAAATTATATTGAAAATTACGGATAAAGGTTCAGCTAGAGAACAAATGCAGTCCTTAACGAGAAAACTAGGTACATTGTCGACACCAGATGTTAACTTGGTTTTAAGCTTCCTCGAAGCCTTAATTATGTCATCCTCAGTGATAGTCGGAAGCGATATTGAGCTACCATTGGAATACAGTCTATCACAATGCTCAGGAATGAAACCAATGTCTGAGGTAGTAAAGACACTGGAAAAAAAAGTGGAAAACCCATCAACAATCTTCTGAGATTCCTTGAGCTCAACACCCAGATATGACATAACTCCGGGAATACGTGATCTAGACTTTTTTGTCTGCACAAAAGCCCAAAAGCTATTTGGGTCCTCTCGAACTCTAGTCTCAACGCACTGAATATATTGCGAATAAGAACTAGCGATATCTCTTTTGATTCTGCCACGTAATATTTTGAGTTGATGAAAATCTGAATCACATTGATACCTCCTATATAGTCTACGGTAACGATCCTTCAGTCGTATATTGGAAATGATATCATGTGTGAACCATGGTGGATAACGGCGACCCCCAGTTTTATAAACTGGCACACAAGTATCAAAGATACTAGCGAGCTTAGCATACATCACCTCACATGCTAAATCAGAATCATCCATTTGGTGAATTACAGACCAATCAACAGAATCAATTAAATTATACAAAAGGGGAAAATTTGCCCTTCTAAAATTATAAGTTTTTTTCTCATGTTCACAAATGAAATTTGGACCAGAATTCGCAGCAATCAACTGGAATGAGCAAACCAGAGCAGGATGATGATCATCCTCTTTTACTAGAGGATGTGAATCGTGAGCAACATCACACGAAAAATTTGTGAATATCAAATCCAAAAATCTATTGTTCGCATTAGGTATACTATTACGCTGCTGAATCCCCAATAAACTACTCATATTTCCCAAAACTCCACACTTTCCATCACCCCTCCCTGAACCATAGGCTGGTACGTTGAAGTCTCCGCACATTAATATACTATACTGTGAGAACGAACTCGCGAAAGCCTCAACAGCGTCAATAAAACCTTCGAATGCCTCCAAGCTGGTGGCAGGTGGTACATAAATACTAAATACTAATAACTTAAGTCTAACAGTACTAATTTTACATACAACAATATCTATAGTTGGAAATAAATCACATATGTAATTGACGTCAACACGCGAAGCCTTCAAGCCACCCTCAAGAGCAACAAGTGCACCCCCACCTACAGATAAGCCAGAACGAGCACGATCACGATCACATCTAAACACTAGATAGTCACTAGGGAATAGCTCCGAGCTGCATACGTTATCAGAAAGCCAAGTTTCAGTTAAACATATGATGTCATATTCGTAAACTGATGTATTATTGAAGACCGCGGTTACCTTGGTGTTAAGACCGCGGACATTCTGATAATATGCTTCGAAACTACTTTTATAGTCATTGGGTGCGGCTAGCGGTTTAAATTCACGATTCTAGGGTTGCCATTTCTATATTTAATAACTAAATTTTTTTCGCCATTTTCGAGTCTTTCACTCAGTGTAGTCTTCAACCTCTTATAATATTCCACCTGCATAGGAGTTCTGTCATATGACAGAGATATGCCCCTGAAACGCTCGGTGGCTCTAATGTCCCTCACCTTAGCCAATATTCCACGCACAACATAGGAGAACTCATAATTACCTTGATCGGTCTAATCCTACCATCAGTGCGTCTCCCCAAACGAATCACCTTGATACCATCGGAACTCATGGACGGAATCACCAACCTGCACATGTCGACAACTGCGGCCTTGTCTGCGGATATTTGCGCCTGTGACGATGTATGATCGCGCTCGTCCAGTCCGAACACAATCAAGTTAGATCTTCTCATCTCTCTGTCAGATATCTCCTGCACAACATTTTCAATTATGCTATCATCAGACTCGGGAGAACCAGATACCGTACTCAGTCTGGCAATATCATCCTGCATATTAGCGATGGCGGACTTCAACTCCATAAACTCCGATTGAGTGGTATTGAAAATGGTCTCCTCAAACCTAGTGAACCTGTCATTTAAATCCACCAGCATTTCTTGAAATCTCCCATGCACAGACCACAATTTTTACACAAAATTTTAATGGACTTAGACTTATTCCTGGTCACACGTACATCATCCGCGTTGAGCCCCACACAGTTCAAGTGAACTTCAACTTTACACCCATCACAAACAGTGCATGGGGCAGATCGAGATGCATTACCACAGTTAGGGCACTTTCCGGTACTCATTTTGGGCACAGTCAGAATTTGTCCGGCAAACTCAGGAATATTCAGCAAAAGCGGCAACACTGGAGAGACAAATTATACAGATCTCGAAACGACAATATGTGCACTTCGTACGGAAAAACAGCCGTCAACAGATAAATGACCTCTTATCACAAGTAAACAGGTGTTGTCTTACTTGTTTTCTCGAAATATTTAAGGATCTATTCGAAAATTCCAGAACAAAACATTCAAATTAGACGAAATTAAAGGATCCGGGACTGCACTCGTGGCACAACGAATTGGTTGAATTCAGGGGTATCTCACGTCTTTACACTCTGGAAAGAATACCGGATATTCGCTCTAAATTAAATTGAAATCATCAAACGCATTCATACACTTGTTGACTCGCGAACGGTCGATCCTTGTGCGATCCTTTCATGCAATTTAACCAATCTGTAGAGTAGTAATGAAAAACAAAAAAGAATTGGAATAAATCTAACGATGCCAAAATATGCATGACTGTTTTCAAAAACCTTCTACAATAGATCATTTCAATTGATATTGTCGTTTGAATATTACAGGTTAAAATGAAATTTTTTTATGAAACTTCAACATCCTATATCTTTTGAACCGGACTAAATTTGGGAAAATGTTATAGAAAGAAAATGTTTCTTTGGACGTCAAGAATCTATGGTTAAAATTAACGCAGTGGCCAAAGACTCACCCTGTGTACTCGATGTTTATATGCAGATTTTAACTGAATGACGAATACAATCAACCAGAAAACATTAACCTATTAATAAAATGGAATTCTTCTGATCATTATTCCATAGAATTTTTATTATATCGATTCATAGTAATTATTTTATTTTTGACTTGTACATTATCTGCTTATTTAGGAACGGTTGCTATAAATGCACTCATAACGCCCTAGGGCTTTTTTCAGCGGGCGTTATGGATTATTGTGGTCGCTAGTTTTGTGAGAAGGAAAAGCTAAAAAGAAATTATTTATTTCCCAGAATGTAGGAACTAGTACGAGGGAAGCCTAATTCAGATTAAATGTGCAGTTTTCGAATTTCGTGAAATCTTCATATTTTTTCGAAACCTCTGAAGCGAAAACATGACGACAACTACTTGGAAGTTCTCTCACAAGAGATTCACATGAAAGTTCATTAGACTCAGAAAACCAATTCACAAGCATCGTCGATACTTATTTTTGGAGGAAATTCTCTGCTCTGTCATCTTCTCTTCTTCAAAACTTCCGGTTATACAGGGAGTGAAAATAAATTCGATGAAAAATTTTTTTTTCAAGTTTTCCATTCCTGGTATGAACGAGTATTCAATAGTTTTCATTAGTCATTTCTGTTAAAACCATTGTATTAAATCGAATAGTTTTCAAAATATCCAAAAAAAAAACTGGAAAAAAGTCAAATATGTTCAGTCAGTAAGATGTTCATTATTCTTATTTTAAATATCCTGAGCGTAAACCGCTTTTACAACATCGAAGAGGAAAGATGTGAAAATGTCATGCATCTTTTGGATGTCAAAAAGATCATGACAGGGTGTTTCAAATTTTGTGTTGAAAATTGTGATCTTAAATTGGCCATGACTCCTTTTTTTAAAATTAGAACTCTATTTTTTATAATTTTGTTGGATTTTGCGGTAAAAATAATGATAGTTTTCTCACATGATTATCCCAATATATTAAAAACTAGTAAGCGGGTAGATCAATAGGCCCTTAGAGCCATAGGCCCGTAGATCCATAGGCCAGTAGTTCAATAGGACAGTAGTTCAATTGGCCCATGGATCAATATAGACCATAGATCAATATAGACCGCAGATCAATAGGGCCCATACATCAATGAAGCGCGCAGAAACACGAAACACGTCAAATTACCCGTTGAAAGCGAAAAAGCTAGAAAGAACTGGAAAAAACACGGAGAAACGCGAAAAAACACGAAGGAATCCGAAGAAACACGAAAGAAACCGAAGTTATACGAAAGAAACCGAAATTACACGAAACAACGCGAGAAAACACGAAAGAACACCAAGTAACACAAAAAATCTAAAGGAACCTGAAAAAACCCGAAACACAAAAGTACTTGTAAATTGCACACCCCGTATATCACCCGACCGTAAACTTATTGTAAATTGCACACCCTGTATGACATTTTATCGAAATCCGCTCCCATTCGCGAGAAAACTTGAAGGAGAATGCATATGAGACACTCAGTATACAATTGATTAGCAGTGAAAAAAAAAAAAAAAAAGAATATCGTTGTTACTCCATCTATTCGAGTTCAGTAATTACCACGAAGGAAGTATCAAAATTATTCTATGGAGCTCCTATGTAACACCCCGTATATGTTTCGAAGATAATTTTTCCGTAAAAAAACCGAAGGAACACAAAAAGCTTGAAAAAACTTGAGAGCGCGCAAAAAACAGAAGAACTTGTAAAGTGCTCACTCAGTATATCACCCGATCGCAAATTCATTGTAAATCGCACACCCTGTATGACATTTTACCGAAATTAGCTTTCACACGTGAAAAACATGATGAAAAATGCATATGGGACACCCAGTATATAATTGATTTGCAGTGGGTACTTTCATCATAAGAAACAAACCGAAAGAATATCGTTTTAACTCTATCGTTTCAAGTTCGGTGCATTCCACGAAGAAAGAACCCGACGAAACACGGAAAAACTTGAAAGAACCCGAAGTACCACGAACGAACGAAAAATATCCAAAGGAACCGAAAAAACCCGAAGTAGCACAAAATCACCGAAAGCGCGCAAAAAAACTCGAAGGAAAGCTTAAAACCCCGAGGGAGCACAAAAAACCGAAAGCGTGCAGAAAATAATGAAAGAACTTTTAAATTGCACACCCTGTATATCAATCGATCGCGAAATCATTGTTAATGGCACACCCTGTATGGGATTTCATTGAATTAAGCTCCCTTACGCGGAAAAGCACAAAAGCTGGAGAAAAACTGACACCCTGTATATGAATCGAATATATTTTATCGAATTAAGATCCAAAACTCCCGAAACAACACAAAAACTCGAATTTGCGCAAAAAAATCAAATTAACTTGTAAATTGCACACCCCGTATATCACCCGATCGCAAATTCATTGTGAATCGCACACCCTGTATGACATTATACCGAAATCAGCTCCCATTCGCGAGAGAACTTGAAGAAAAATGCATATGGGACACCCCGTATATAATTGATTCGCAGTGGGTGCTTTCTTCATAAAAACAAACCGAAAGAATATCGTTTATAACTCTATCGTTTCGAGTTCAGTGCATTCCACCAAGAAAGAAACCGACCAAATACGAAAAAACGCGGAAAACATGATAGAACCCTAAGTAACACGAAATCTCTCGAAGAATAAATCTGGTGAAAATCAGTGCTTTCCATAAGCACAGCCTGTATAGCGATTTTTTCGAGATAGCACAGCCTGTATAGCGATTCATCGCGATCTGTGTGCATTCTTCAAGGACGAAAATGAATTAGCGCGAAAATAGAGCCTGAAATGACGATTTTCAAACGCATATTTGAGGTGTTTTTCTCGCGATTCGTGAAACGTGAGTGGTCTCTAGAGATTCGGAATCTCCTGTAGATTCTTAATCGAGCATTTGGAAGGCCTGAAAAATCTTCGACCGCCCATATCGAGCGAAAAATTGATGCCGTATTTTCAAATTTGGAGCTCGCGTTCGGCTATCATCGGAATCGTATGAGAAATTCTGACATTTTGCCTCATTTCACCGTAGAAATTGCCGAATTTCGAATGAAGAATTCGCGGCCTTGACTCGCTACTTGGATGTGAAAATTGGTACCCAGAGATGGGAAATTTCACGTAGATTCGTTTTCTACCGATCGCGGGGCGATTTATATCGTTTTCGACCGGCACGGAGGGAAAACGTAGGTGTGGTTTTTGACGTTTCAGGGAAGTCGCGAGTCTAAAAATTGCCGTTTTATATGCATAATTTTCGTATAGATTTCGAGGGCTCCGCGGCTGAGCTCGTAGCCACGCATGGGGACGTTCCTCGTCCAGAAAAAGCGACCCCCTCCCCGCGAGATGCTCCGGCTTCATAGGAGTACTTTCGCCCGTTTTTCGCCTTTGGGCGATTTCGCGAAAATGGCCGATTTCGCGATTTTCGTTTGAAAATTTCGGGCACTTTGAGAGCGCCCGGGGTGCTTCGGGGTCGCTTCTCCTAGAAGAGGATACGCCTTTTCGATCTGTTTTAAGATTCCCTCTCGAGCGGCCCTCTGCGGGGCTGCTCGGAAAGCTACGCTTTCCGGGTCCCTGACGGGACCCGTTTCGATTTTTTTTCTCTGGTCCCCGATCTTATTACTTTATTATATAGACAATAAGGAATATTTCTGTGGTAATCCACCGAAGAAGATCGAAAAACTTTGGGTCGGCGAGGGGTTCAGAAATGCGATATTTCGAGGTAGAAAGGGGAAGGCGATCTCGCGAGCGAAGCGAGCACCGTAAAGTTCATAAGACGGACTTTCGTTAGGTGCATTTCACACGCCTTTACGACCACGCTAACATTTTCAAAATAAATTATCTAAAACACCGATTTCCCGGTTTTTCGCGAAAGATGGTCCGGTAAAATTGAAAAAGGCTTTTTCCACGGACACGATCGGGAAAAGCCGTTTTCATACGTGTACTCCCCGAGAATCGGACGTTTGGATAGGGCTATTCGTATCTTCCAATCGCAAGTGAAAATACTTTAAATTAATTGCTGAAAATAGCTTACTTCGGCTCAAATGCAAATTTCCAGATCATCAGTCACGTCCGACGTTCACAGAACATTGTCACATAATTTCAATTACAATTTTAATACATACCCCGTATAATATTTTAAAAATTTTTCAATTGATACGATTCGTAAGAGCCCTGGTGAGGTATACTCTTATAGTTTAACAGTCTACGATATGTATTTATAAAATTCAAAAATGTACCCAGCATAGATCCAGTTTGGCAATCCCTAGCGAATTCATTTCACCCCTGTCGATTCCTACTCTGAAATGACAATTGTCGTTGACATTTTAATCTTATGTATTGTAATCGCAACCAAACAATAAACAAATCAAAATGAATATTTCGCAGGTAGGGATTTGCAGATAATACTTTATTCGGGTTGTACATTTCATTTTTCACTCCACAAAGAAACGACCGTGTAAAATTCATCGTGCTTGGTTGTATTTATTTATATAAATGAATCTATCAAAATATGACTACCTATATTCATCATTCGTAATCAATGGATATTTTCATAAAAACCTTTTTGCAGGTAGGATTTCCTCACATATAGTGTAATCTTTCTTTTAATTCAGTTCAAACGGCCTCAGAAATCACAGAGAAACGAACTATATTTCTAAAATAGTGGTTTTAAAATTCCATTCCTTAAATTTTTATCTAACGTAATCTTGACATTTCTGTTTCGTTCGGGCAGTAGAAACCCATTTTCATATCCAAGTAGAGAGATAAGACCGAAATTTTCCGTTTTGAAAGTCGAGAATTATTCCATTCTGTCACAATTTCACGAAGAAACCCGAACGGGTTTCGAAATGAATCGTCTTGAAAACATAGACCTTGCGGCAATTGTATAGAAGCACAGAATAAATCCATTCCACTCGGTTTATGGGGAACAACTGGAAATTGAGTAGCCTCTATTTATGTGCACATCTTTAGAGCTTTATCGAATAATAATAATTTTTTTATTCAACTTAAGTAAAATTCACGGAGGGTGAATCGATGCTGGAGTTGAATTAATATTATTTCGGTTTTTTTTGGAAAAAGCACTCTCTGCGAATCAATTATATAGAGGGTGTCCCATATGCGTTGCCTATTATTAACAAATACTTTCCATCGAGTTATTTCGGCTGTTTCTGCTTACGGGTTCTTAATTTGATAAAATATTTTCGATTCATATACAGGGTGTCACATCTGAGTTGCGCATTCCTAGCGCTGACTTTCACCAGAGTTTTCCTCAAGTTTTCGTGTTTTTCCGCGTCCGGGAGCTAATTTCAATAAAATGTCATACAGGGTGTGCGATTTATATGTTCTTTTGGTATTTTTGAGCTCTTTCGGTTTTTTTGCGCTCTTTCGGTTTTTTTGTGCTCCTTCGGGGTTTTTCGCCTTCCTTTGAGTTTTTTTACGCCCTTTCGGTTTTTTCGCGCTCCTTCGGGGTTTTTTTGGCTTCCTTTGGATTTTTTGCGTTCTTTCTTAATACTTCAGGTTCATTCGTGTTTTTCGCGTTCTTTCGTGTTCCATCGGGTTCTTTCGTGTTTCTTCCAGTTCTTTCATGTTTTTCGCTAGAGACCCCGAGACGGGGTTCTTTGCGTTCCTTCGAGTTTTTTCGGGTTCCTTTGCGCTTTTTGCGATCTTTCGTGTTTCTCTGCGTTCTTTCGTGTTACTTCGGGTTCTTTCGTGTTTCTTCGGCCCTTTCATGTTTTTTTCGCGTTCTTTCGTGTTTCTTCGGGTTCTTTCGTGATATTTCGCGTTTCTTCGTGTTTCTTCCAGTTCTTTCATGTTTTTCTCTTTCGACGGATTTTTTTTTGCGTTCCTTCGGGTTTTCTTGGGTTCCTTTGAGATTTTTGCGATCTTTCGTATTTCTTCCCGATTTTTGTGTTTCTTCGCTTTTTTGGTGTTCCTTCGCGTTCTTTCGTGTTTCTTCGGGTCTTTTCGTGTTTTCTCGGGTTCTTTCGTGTTTTTTCGCGTTCTTTCGTGTTTTTTCGCGTTCTTTCGTGTTGCTTCGCGTTCTTTCGTGTTGCTTCGCGTTCTGTCGTGTTTCTTCCAGTTCTTTCGTGTTTTTGCTTTCAACGGTTTTTTTGCGTTCCTTCAAGTTTTTTGGGTTCCTTTGGGCTTTTGCGATCTTTCGTGTTTCTCTGCGTCCTTTCGTGTTACTTCGGGTTCTTTCGTGTTTCTTCGGCCCTTTCATGTTTTTTTCGCGTTCTTTCGTGTTTCTTCGGGTTCTTTCGTGTTATTTCGCGTTTCTTCGTGTTTCTTCCAGTTCTTTCATGTTTTTTCTCTTTCGACGGATTTTTTTTGCGTTCCTTCGGGTTTTCTTGGGTTCCTTTGAGATTTTTGCGATCTTTCGTATTTCTTCCCGATTTTTGTGTTTCTTCGCTTTCTTTGGTGTTCCTTCGCGTTCTTTCGTGTTTTTCGCGTTCTTTCGTGTTTTTCGCGTTCTTTCGTGTTTTTCGCGTTCTTTCGTGTTGCTTCGCGTTCTGTCGTGTTTCTTCCAGTTCTTTCGTGTTTTTGCTTTCAACGGTTTTTTTTGCGTTCCTTCAAGTTTTTTTGGGTTCCTTTGGGCTTTTTGCGTTCTTTCGTGTTTCTTTGCTTTCAACGAATTTTTGCCGTGTTTCGTGTTTCTGTTCGCTTTATTGATCTATGGGCCTCATTTATCTATGGTCTATATTGATCTATGGGCTTATGGATCTACTGGCCTATATTGATCTACGGGCTTTTTGATCTACAGGCTTATGGATCTACAGGCTTATGGATCTACTGGCTTACTAGTGCTTCTAAATTCAATAATTTCTGAGTTATTTGAGATTTTCTGGATTTATGTAGTACGTAGAGTCAAATTCATAAGGATATTCTGTGAGCATAGAAGATAATCATCTCGTATTTCGTAATCCTGTTCGTAAGCCGTTCTGGATAAAAAATGGAAAAATAAAGTCATGAATGTACCACGAGCGTTATTAGATCATAACGCCCATCGTGCAACATTCATCATTCGGGTCAGAGGCCCTCGGGCCGAATGTTTCCCTGCCAGTGTTATGATATATATAACGCACTTGGTGCATATCTAACTATTTTGTGAACAAATTTCTGAAATTATGATAATGAATGACGTTTCGAAAACTTCAATGTATTCACTTTGCTTTCTAGTTTGTATCACTTAATATTGACAGCGATGTACGAAGTAGAATAGAATAGTAATAAAAAATAATAAAAATTAAAGGACCATCGTCGAGTAATTTTAATTGTTTTATGTTTGCCAACCCAAAACTTGTAAGCCTAAAGTTCAAAAGACTATTTGAATATAACTAGTTTATTCACGACAGCGGTTGAAACCAGTCGACCTCTGTGGTAGTCTGCGTTACGAAGGAAAAAAATATTGAACGGAGTGTTTGTCTCCAATTTTGTGTTGGTTATGAAATTTCGTGAGCTGACTCGTTGCGCATGCAGGAAAGGGTTTATGGAGATTCCGTTTTGTCGAAAAACCTATTGTACGAATGGCATAATGCCTTTAAAAAACAATCAGGCGAACGACGAAGATATACCTCGTTCAGGACGACCGTCGACCTCTTCAACCATTGACAACGACAAAAAAATCAAGAAAATTGTGCTGAAAATCATGCTTTTGTTGTCGCATCATCTCATGGAGGCACTATTATTAACGATTTCAAGACCAAACACTCGATATAAACTATCGGCCAACCACCATATTCGCCTGACCTAGTTCCGAGTGTCTTTTATCTTTTCTCCAAGCCTAAATTACCGCTCCGAGGAACCACAGACTTGACACCATAGAATCTTTAGAAGAAAATTCTCACAAGGATCTGAAGACTATTCATGAAAGCACCTATAAAAAATATTTCAAATATTGTAAAAAAAAATTGGTATATACATCGCTATAAATGGAGCATATTTTGAAGGAGACTCAATAAATATTGGTGAAGTTTAATATTTTTGCGTTTGCTTTAAAATTTCCGTATATTATTATATATTCTTTCGAACTATTTGAATTACAAACAAATGTTAGTGGGGTTGGTGACGGGGTGCCATACAATTCGGTGTATGACATAAAAGCCTAGGGAAAAAAAACCCAGTAAAAAAAAACCTGGCTCCCCACATAAGTATTGTTATGTGTACAGAAATAAACTCAAAAATATTTGAGGGACTTCATCAAGTCTTCAAGTAATAATCACAGAGGTTTCTTCAAATTGCACATATCGAATCTGAAAATAAAAAGACAAAAGCAGAAAAAAGAACTGAACACAGAATATATATATTAAATTTGTTTAAAATTTATTCCATTCCAAGAAAGAATCTGAAACATCGTGAATAGCCCTGAAACCATCTTGAAATTTATATATGGGACAATTATAGATGAGATGAGGTATTGTTTTTTCTGCATATCCACATTCACAACTTGCGCTTAGAAATGAATTCCATCTGAATAGCATGCTATTGGTACGACCATGACCGGTTCTCAAACGATTAAGAACTGTCCAAATTTTTCTTGGAAGATCAAAACCCGGAACTTTTTCAGAAGGATCAGAAATGAGATTTTTATTGAGCATTTCATAAGTGTTTCACTCAATCTTCCATAATTCTTTATCGCTAATGTTCATATTGAAGAACCTATCATGCCATAATGGTTTACGTGACTTCAATCTTGGAATTGTATTTTGTGAAATGTATGAAATAATTGGAAAAAAATTAGAAAAATAATCATATTTGGTCCAATAATTCAGAGCTGCAAACTGGTAACCACTGAACCGGTGTAGATCTTATGGTGCTAGTAATTATTCTTATGGATGTATTCAATTGTGCATCGATTTTTTGTGTATGTGCACTATTAAACCAAACAGAGAAACAATACTCAGCTGCAGAAAAGACTAGGGCTAGAGATGCTGTACGAAGAGTGGAAGCATCAGCACCCCAAGATGATCCAGCTAATTTCTGAAGAATATTATTCCTAGTTTTCAGATTTAGGTTCAGATCATTTAAATGTAATTGAGAGATGAATCTAATTTAACTCCTAAGTATTGTGGATAAAAATTATGTTCGATAGGAGAATCATTGAAAGTTAATGCTAATTTCCTATATTTTTCATGATTATTCGGATGAAAACAAGATACCTCTGTTTTGTTGGGATTTGGACATAATCGTCACTCAATAAAATAATTCTTTAAAATTTCCAAATCAGATGACAGTATGATTTCCAGAGTATGGAAATCCGAATGTTGGTAAGCATAAGCAATGTCGTCGGCATAAACAAATTTCTGAGATGATGTCGTGGGTAAATCACTGAGATATAAATCGAAAAGTAAAGGAGCTAGAACTGATCCTTGTGGAAGACCGCTTTTCAATATTTTGAAATTCCTACTCTTTATGTTAATGAAAACACGAAACCTTCTATCAGATAACATATTTTCTAATAATCGTACCATTTTCCCATACTTCAGATGGGTATAGAGTTTGAAAATTAATCCATCTTTCCACACAGTGTCATATGCCGAAGATAAATCAATGAAAGCAGCTCCTGTTTTCAACCTATCATTGAAGCCTGATTCTACGAAAGTTGTAAGGCTGAGAACCTGAGCTGAATAATTTCTATTTTTCTTAAATAAATAATAAAAATATTTGTTGTAAATGATACATGATTGATTCGGTTTTTTAAGAAAAAAAAACATAAAAATAGATGATTCATTCGTTTCGAACAAATTTCATATAAGAATACAATGAAAAGTCAAATCAGTGATTTTTTTGTCAATATCAATGACTTGTTTTTTTTTACAAGTACTAGAATAAATTTTGCTAAACAAATACTTCTTCAGCCATAAAATTGATTTTTCATTGACATTTATGGTATCAAAAAAGTTTGAATTCATCTTATTATCAACGCATTTGTTCATAATAACATTTCAAAAAATATAAGATGAAACTACTGTGATTAAAATATTTCATTAGGATTTCAACACCTGAAAATGGTTTGAGAACCGATAGAAATTGATTTTTGATAATAATGAATCAGAAATTAGACAAAGTAAATATTTCTTTCAATATTTATAATGGGTTTTAATTTAATAAACAAGTCAACAATAATCTATAAATACTGTTCCGCTAAACTATAATCGCGCTCCTTCACACCAATCGCAAAAAGCTCAAATGTCGAAGCGGTTGATTGAATTTAATTGCATTTTAGCACCTTGCTAGAAAAAAAATGGCAGGAAACGCTACGTTTGGTTTAAATCGTTGTTGGCTTCGATTTAAAAGTTGATGGACCGATATTTCTCGAGTCCCGTTTCGGCGTCAGCACGTGCTTTGGTGTTCGAGCCGCAAATTAGGAACTTAAGTTCATTATACAAATTTGGTATGCTACCTGTTTTGTTTCCCTACCGAGATCTGTTGCCTGATATCGGATTTTAATCATGTAGGATTCACATACATTAGGTTGTCTAGGGTTGTCGGATTACGATGCTGCATCTCATAAACTAAAAGAGATTATATTATCCTTACACAAATTTCAAATGATACCGTTGGTATCATGAGTCTTTTATTTCATGTAATGAAATTTCGAAAAATTATATGAAACAGAAATTTAGAAAGTACTGACGTGAGGTCAGATGGCTTTGGCGCTCTTGTTGATCCACTTGCTTGTAAATATTCAAACTATAACAAATTTATAAGCATTCTATTCAGGTGAACGAGAGTCCTTTTCCGTAAGTGTTTTAATTTTGGTTGCTGATATGCCTAATTTCACCAACGCTGATTATGCTGATATGGTGATGGCATATGGCAAGGTCGATGGTGTTGCTCGTGCAGCTCAAAGGATTTATCAAGCCAAATTTCCTGATCGAAGATTACTCCACCACGAAACATTCCCGACGACTTATCTATCGACGATTAAGAGAGACTGGAAACTTAAATTTTCAAGAGCCTCGGGTCAATGTGAGGCTACACCATGTAGCAGTTGACGATCAAATACTTCAAGCCTTTGATGACCCGAGGCTCTTGAAAATTTAAGTTTCCAGTCTCTCTTAATCGTGAATAAGTCATCGAGAATGTTTCGTGGTGGGGTAATCTTCGATCAGGAAATTTGGCTTGATAAATCCTTTGAGCTGCACGAGCAACACCATCTTCCTTGCCATATGCCATCACCATATCAGCATACTCAGCGTTGGTGAAATTAGGCATATCAACAACCAAAATTAAAACAACAGTAGCAAAAAGTCGATAAAAGTAACAAAAATAAAAAAATACAAAATTAAAAAACTGAACAACGCGGCACAGACACTTCCAACAGCAGAGACAGTTAAATCTCGAAAGACGGTAGGGTCAAGTCAGCGGCGACTAATCCAATCCAACCTAAGGACAGAAATAGTAATAATAATTCACATGCGTCTAAAACGGGCAGGTAAAATTTCCTTGCTCGCTGTGTGGTGTCGAAATCCGTACTTTTATATAGGTACGACTTTCTTCACTCTTCTGACTAAAACCTTATTTGCAGTATTATTTTTTTTATTGACTCACGTGAATAGCATATGGTTAGCAACGTTATAAACCAAAGAACATTTTAAAATAAAACTAAGTTTGTAATAGCTGTAACTTTTTTTTAATTTCAATAGGAGTGGAGATGTTTTCATACTTTCATAATTTTTTTTTTGATAAAAGGCCTACGTGTTAATTCTGTTGTGTTATCTGTAACAATAATTACGTTTTTTTTAACACACACTCATGTAGACTTAATACAATAACAAAAATGCATGTAAAAGCCCACGCAAAAAAAGTTATGGGCTTCGAAAGGTACATTTTGGGTAATTTAGAAAAACCTAATAAAAAAATCATACCTCCGTAACCGTAATACTAAGAACCCAGGTTCCAAGACTGAAAAGGTAGCAAATGACCCAACCAACGCCCAAAAAAAATTTGACGGTCCATGTGCTGCACACCCTATATATTTATGTAAACTTCTGAATTTCGGCTAAAAACCTTTTTTGTATTCTTGTTTCAAAATAAATATATGAATGTAAAATTTTGGTCCTGATTGCCCTTCACAAATCAAAAATATTATCAAAATATATCTTATTCCTTGAAAATAAGGTTCGATTTGTTTTTGATTAACACATGAATTAATTCAATAAAATTAATAACATGTATATAACATTTCATTTTAATAAATATATAATAAATGTTGAGTTCATTTACAACGTGCATTTGCGAAAATATATATTAAAACGTAGTTAGCAACTCAAGAGTTCTACTATATAATTGATTGTATTGTGTTATCATAACTTACTTATATTGACTACCTCATTAACTTTAACAAAAGGTTCTCAAGATCAAAATGAACATATGTATCAAACACATCGACAGCTTTAAACTTCCTCTCGATGCTCAACAATGTTACAAAAACCTTTTCTGCAAAAGGGAACAAACTCCGACAAAACCTCAGAGTATAATCCTCCCGTCGAAAAACACCGCATAATTCACACAGACCCCGAATAGCTTCCGGTGTTATCTTCACCCATCAATATAGGATACCATCAGAAATAAAGAGCTGCCAACATCAAACAAACGTTCCTCAAGTGTTGGAAGGTACACCGAATACGGAAAGTATCATATTATCATCAGACTCGGTGAACTCTGGTCCCACCCACTTTTAAAGATAAAAAGAACATATAACACATGTGCCTATATGTGGAACAGGAAGAGGAGATTTTCAGAGGTTTTATGGGGGTTGAATCTGCAGGTCCATGTTTTTCTCAGGCAAGTGTGGCTTCTCTAGTTCGGTTAGGTTCTATAAATAAATAAAATACAAGGTGGATGGAAAAAACTATCAGGAAAAATGGGGTCGATATGGGCATTTTCGTTTTTGGGGTACATTGGGGGTTGTGAGAAAGCGGAGTTCACGTAAGATTTTATGGGAACTGCTGGCAGGTGATTTTAGCATGTAGAATGAATGGTTTAGAATTTTGATATGCTAGAAATTATCGAAAAGTGAATAAGAACAAATACTTCGCTGTACATTACACGAATTCAGTTGAAACCTAGTTGATCCATGTTTCGGGTTTTATTCCGTTTTCAAAACAGAAGATTAAACAATATACTATTGAAGAGAATTTTTGATGATGGATTATTATTTGGGCAATATTCATTTTTTTTTGTTTTTCTTTCCAACGTTTCGACAGACATCTTCTTTCGTTTTTAATGCATATTAAAAAAATCATATTAAAAAAAAATTATTATTTATTCATTAGTGAAATAGAAAACATTTCTGATATTGCCAGCATTTTTAAAAGCTTTTTGAAAAAAAAAAATATAATTCTATAGGTCCATACGTGAACCATTATCGAATTCATTTAATAGTTTCTTCTTTTCGAAAGCAATAAGACGGTTAGAAGAAGTAAAGTGGAAAGATAGATCCAATTTATTTTGTAGGATTTATTTTTATGCAATTGTTCAATTAGAACAGCGTGTTATCGTTATTCCAAAATATCTGTAATTTTTGGAATATCGAGACGAAACTGGTTTCAATCATTTCGGGTCGAATTCGTGATGTAGAATCCGTGGTCAAAATGGAGTCCGTCCAGGTGGCCGTTTTATTCTCTATCTTCCGAAACAGATGAGCTAAAATTTTCAATTTTTCAGAATACGTTAATACACCAAAAACCTTTCTCAAGTTCGTAATTGGGTCATATCTGTCTAATCATTTAGGAGTAAGGACCATCTTAAATATCGAATATAGATCGGACCCAATTGTAACTTGAAACATGTTTAAATGACGAGGTTACAAAAAGGCATGCAAAATTTTGTAGAAATCGACACAATAGAAAATTGCTGACAAGAAATTGTTGACGACTTGTATAGAATTATTGTTGGGAAATAACCATAATCTATCATTGTTCTTGTGATCAACGTTTCAACCAACATTTTCTATAATTTTCAAGGTAAAATAAGCTTTTATAAAAGCTTTTGATTTTACATAAATTTTCAACTTTCATAAAAGTCAAATAGTAAGTGGCAAAAAAAATGAGGAAATACATAACATAACAAAAACCCTCAAAAGTAATGATCATCCCAAAAAATATTGGAAATAGCGAAACAAATAACACAAAATCAACTTGAACCCAATACAACACAATGTGATATGCAAGAAATAGCATAATTTTATATGGAAAATTATTAAAACTGAAAGAAAGTTATAAGTTATTTTTGATTCAAGATAATTGTTCGTCGACTCTTTTATATTGTCTATCTTCGGAGTTAAGTATCGCTCTGGTCCAGAGTCAATAAAAAACTTCAGAACCAGAGCTCGAAAGCTCCTAGCCTGACGACAGTGCTGCTTAACATTTTTTGGATAAAGACTTGATTTCGAACCTACTGAATGCCTTCGAAATGTGTCTGATATGAATAGGTTGCCTCCTTCACTAATCTCGTTGTTATTCCGTTATCAGTGGATATTTAGCAGCGAAATTTTTGGGAGAGATAGTGATTTATATTCTTCAAAATTAAGTATCGAAGTACCTCTCATTCCTATTGACCAAAAGGTTGTGCTTACCCCTGGTAGGGGGTTCTGTGTACTCAGAAATAAACTAGTCCGAGTGCTTCTCTTAATAGGGGAAACAAGATTTTCTGATGTTTCGGACCACCCGATGTTATTTCTTTTAGTAGAACTCAATCAGTTGAGACTATTATCTTGGCGATATTATAAAAAATATGGACATTTGGGCCAGACAGTAGTTCCCTGTTCCACTAGGAAAAAACTGAAGAAAATTTTATTGAGTATGTTATAAATGGCAATATCAGTTTCTACCAGAAGAACGTCTTAAAATTATTTCAGACATGATCGATATGTGAATAAATTGCTGCTGGCACAGAATCCAAGAATCGTCCTTACATTTTCTTAGCATTAAACACAAAGCGTCGAAGCTACGAAATCAAACACGCTTCGATTTATGGCAGTGCAGTATTTGAATTGGATAAATATTTGCCATGACAACATTTGCAGAGCAAACAGGCCACCTCCCAGTTTTGTGGAATGAGAAATGGATTTTGATTCATTCTATTTCCTGGTAACTATTTGAACTCTGATTGTCAATGTTTCCTTCCACGTTACATTTCCTCGACAGTTTTTCCGATAATTCGAAGCATTTCAATGTCATGAATCCAGTGTGAATAGAGAAGAAGCTTTGAAAAAATATGCTCTGTTCATATTATTATTTCAAATATGAAAAAATCTTTATAAATAAGAAAACCTTACCTCGATATACAGGGTGATTTTTTTTAATTGTTTCATTAGACGTTTTCGAGAAAGGAATTGTAATACAGATTCAAGATTTTGGATTTTCGTTTTAGAGTACATGAACTTTAATTGTAAAATATTTTCAAGAGGAATCTACTTCCGATTTCACCGGAAACGAATGTAACTTCGTTATTTGAAATACAACACCCTGTATATTTATACATATTCGAATAGGAGGATATACTACTTACTTAAGATTTCTATATTACAAAACAGAAAATTTTTTCAAAAATCATCCAATAATGGTTATAATTAAACCAAAGCTGACAAAGGAAATATTACAGTAATAATGGATAAATCTGATTATCTAAGGAAACCAATTGAATTATTATCCGATAAAAAATATTACAAAATTCTACCTAGAGATCCTACCTCAACTTATCAACAAAATCTAACAAAATCATATCAGAATTGTAGAAATCTCATCACACCTGGCCAAGAAATTAACCATGTATAATCAAACTTCTCCAAAATTTTATGGACTCCCCAAAATACCTAAAGAAAATATTCCTTTAAGACCTATAATTTCTTCAATGAATGCTCCGAAAGAGCAAAATATCAATTTATTTAAATGAATTTCTTACTAGATCTTATAACAAAAACAATTCATATTATACTTAAGACAGCTTCATATTTTCTAAATTCATCAATAACTAGTTACTTCCAGATATCTATGTTTTGATAAGTCTAGATGTCATTTCCCTTTTCGGCAATATTCCAATCAATCTAATTATAAATAGCATTTCTAAAAATGGGTCACAGATCTCACAACATACAATTTTATCAAAATCAAAATTTTTAGGAATTCACACATTTATTTTCTAATCAACATATGTATTTCCAATTTGAAGAAAACTATCACAAACAAATTTTAGGCACTTCAATGGGATCAAATTTATCTCCAATTTTTTCATCATACGTTATGGACGATCTCTTAGATTCGATTACAGACAAACTTAATTTTCATCTTCCATTCTTAAAAAAATATGTAGATGACATTATAACTGCATACCTTTGAATATGCTAGATAATATTTTAAAAATTTTCAATTCATATAATACAAATAGTCAATTCACTTTAGAAGAAGAAAGAGAAAATAGTATTCCCTTTTTAGACACTAAACTAATCAGAAGTGAAGACAATAAAATAAAAGTTAATTGGTACACAAAACCGACATTTTCTGATTGAAACATCAATTTCCATTCTTTCCAAAATACTGAAGTGAAAATCAACCTTATTTTAGCTTTACGGGAAAGAATTAAGAAAAATTCTCACACAGAATAAATACAAAAATTTACCAAGTATACATAAATTCTTCATATATACAGTTGAGGAGATGTACTACTTAACCATCGAATCTGTCCGCCATGTCGAGTAGGATTTATACAAGACAGATTCCTGATACCAGTATTATACAGGGTGGCCATTTGAAAACGAAATAGACAAGATTACAGACGAAATAAATTTTTTCGATAGAAATGCTCGGACAGGTCGATTTCTGTTTCGAGGGGGACAACTTAAGATGTAGGTTACGGATGCATAGCGCTTCTACCCTTGCTGCTACAACCCCCATCCCCAAATTTTGGGAATTTTTGGGAATTTAGGGAAGATGGGGTGAGTAATACCTCAATTCAAAGGTATTTTTATACTGTATTCAGCACAGTAATTGTTTTTTTTTATTTTATGCATAAGTTCTCGAAATATTCATGCGTTAGTTAATATAATTTTTTAAATTTTTTGTGAATAATTGACATTTCGTGCTTCCGAAGCACCAAAATTTCCGTACTTGTATTTGAAATTGCAAAACATCTACCACTGGGCAAATGACGTCATACCGTACGTGTTAATGCTACTAGGGTCAGATGTTCGACTAGCTGTTTTATTCACTGGAATCATTCTCCAACTGTACGGTATCAGAACGATTTGAAGTATTGATCTAAGAAATAACACTTTTCGAAGTAAAGTAAATAATATATCAAAAACTCACATCAATTAATTAAATATTCAAATTGTTCATCATTAGCTTCCATACAATGAAATAAGTTTTGTTCGAAACGATGGCGTACATTTTGCAGCATGTCTGGAGTGATTTTACGGCATTCGTTCACTATTCGTCTTCTTAAATCTTCTATGGAATCGGTCTGTGTAGAGTAAATTTTACTCTTCAAGTGGCCCCAAAGAAAGATATCTAGTGGTGACAGATCTGGCTGGCTATTCAGTGGGACCCCTTCTTCCAATCCACCGATTTGGAAATCTTTGATCCAGATATTCTCGATCTGGTAAGACGTAGTGTGGAGGAGCTCCATCCTGCTGAAACACAATCTGATCTTCCACATAATTTCCAGCATTGTTTTCAATAATTTCCGTCAAAATTGGATCAATGTGTCATGGTTGTTTTGAAGCTCAAAATGTTGATTTTTCACAAAAAAACACTACAAGTGCCATGAAAACACCACTTCATTTTCAAATACTTAGTTGAGAATATTTCGAGAACTAATGCATAAAACGAAAAAACAATTACTGTGCTGAAATCAGTATAAAAATACCTTCCAAATGAGGTATCACTCACTCCATCTTCCCTCTTAAAAATTTGGGGGTGAGGGTTGTAGTAGCAAGGGTTGAAGCGCTATGCGTCTGTAATCTACATCTTAAGTTGTCCCCCTCGAAACAGAAATCGACCTGTCCAAGCATTTTTATCGAAAAAATTTATTTCGTCTGTAATCTTGTCTATTTCGTTTTCAAATGGCCACCCTGTATATTTTAGAGTTGAATATCGATACATCCAAGATGTAAATTATAAGTCAATGTTTCATAATTGAACCAGAAGCATAACTCAGACATTCGCGCCATATCCCTCCAATAACCCGTTCGCAATCTAATCTTCAGCTATTAATCAATATTTACCGATTGATCTGATAATATCAATTGCGAAGATACAAAGCATTTACACCGGTGCGAAAGTCAGGTGCAGATATTGAAGGGTATGAGGATTATGGTAATGGTCGTCAGAAAAACATGCCTGAATCAATTATAGTCATAATTGCATTATGCAAATATATATTGAAAATTTACAGGATGAGGTTGTAATTAGCTTAACTATGTATATTCTTTTGTACTTTTGGCTCAACTGATGATGGGTTACGAACATCTGGAAAAACGAAGTAGAATTTACTTCTGCGAAATTTCTGTTTAGGTGAACGATTGAACATCTCTTCAATGTCACAACATGATGCGAGTAAATAAGAAATTCGGTAAACCTATTTCACTTTGGTCAATATAGTGGAAAAACTTTAGCATTCGTCAGAATGATTAAGGATGAAAATATAATTTTTCAGTGTGACACAAAACTCTTTTTTTAGGCTATTATAGTATTTATGGAAAATAACAACATTCCAATGACTACATAGTAGGAACCCAGTTTTTCACCACATAAAATTGGCTGTAGTTTATCAACTTCAATGTTGACTATGAATAGCTCAAATGTTGGATTATCGGCATGAGTTGTGACTTCCCAGAGAAAAAAATTAAATATGTTGAAACTCACTACCTGGAAAAATAATTATCAGGAATATTTCGTGGAATCATATTTTCATTTGGATAAATAGGTTGTTTAGGTGGATCTGTGTTAGGTGGCATCATCTTGTTATATCGTGTAGATCATTATGAAAAATCAATTAACCAATAGATCAATGAGTCCCAGAGCTAGGAACGAAAACAACATTTCTTTTTTTGCATCAATGTAATTACCTTTTACAATTTCACAATAATTCCAACGATTCTCTTGTTTCTTTTTAGAGACCCGAAGAAGATTTTTTATTTATTGGCCAATAAATCCTGGTCTAGATTGGAAAAAACATCTTTTTGTCAAAATTTTTTCATTCATCAATTCAATCTCTTTTTACAGTTATACAATAATTTCGAGGTTTCTCAAACCTTTAATTTTAGAGTTCCGAAGAAGATTTTAGACTGAAATCGAAACATGGTGGCTATGGTTTAAGACATGTTCTCTGATAAACAAAACTTGACCTCCAACTTGTCAATTTCATTATTCAGGATCGAGTATGCGCATACTAGTCGATAATTAATTGGGATAGTGCAGACAAAATTGTGAGTTTTTCGTAACTACAATTCATGTGAACCCTATCCACTAATTAACCGAAACATTCTGGTAACACCCAAATTCATAATAAACCAAGAATAAAGAACACATACTGACAGATAAATTAAAACGTGTCGTTGCGCCGAAAAGGCAGAAGGACCACCTCTGATTGATGTTCTCCGGCTATTACGAGCAAAAACAAAAGTCGAAATACCAACCCTCCGTTTTGTATTGCACAAAAGAAACACAGTCCTGTTCCTACGTACCTTATAATTAAACATCGCAGGTCAGATATCCGAGGTGCTATTAAGAAAAAATAACGACTTCAAATTTGTAGATGGAGGTCAGTCGTTTCAGGTTTAGAGAATCCTTTGAAGACTAATGGTAGATATTTAACGATTGGTTGAAATATTCTTAGAATTAAGGGGTTGATGCATAAGGTTCACACGGCCTAGTTTGCATTCTCTTCAATGAAATATATTGTTGAAGTTTCTTGCCAAAAAAAATCAGAAAAGCACTGACACGAGGTCAGAAGTTTTTGAGCGCTTGTTTTATACAGGGTCTTTCACGAGGAACCACACCCATATTTATTCGGGAAACTACTGAACGTATTTCCATGAAATTCAGCACTTATAAGTATTTTACGATGCTGATGAAATCAAAAAAATATTTTCAAAGCATGAGCACCTCCGGTTTTTCCGGAAATGACGTCAACTTCCGTTTTTCAAATTAGAACACCATTTTTTTATTGCAGAAATAGATATTGAATCTACGTTGAAAAATAATGTGAGTGTATGCATCACACTCTTGCCCTAAAGTGGATATTTTCTGAGTTATTAATAAAAATCTGTTTTTCGTCATGAAATTTCAGCTATTTCTTTTCCATTCACGCCAAAAAGATGAAATTTTCAGGAACTGTTACTGAAACTATGTTTTAGAATTTACTACCCTAATATGCAAGAGAAAAAAGTTACAGGTTGTTCCTAAATAGATGGCGAATTTGGATTCGAATTTGTATCGGAAACCTCTTTATTTCAACTAATCGGTCATCGGTTTTCTCTCCAGTGATAAATAAATAATTCCTTATGAACCATATGCAAAAACTTACCATGTTTTACATTCTTTTTTTTAATGATAGATATCATTAATTACATCTGCCAAATTCCTCTTTATTCAGTAGCATTTTGTGTTCACTATTAATTTGGTGATAATTCGTATTAAGTTATGAAATCGATCACTATGCCTAATTTTACCAATGAAGATTATTTAAATCTCATTCTACTTCATGGAGAATGTAATAATGTTGAAGATAGAACGATTCCACTGTTGCATATTAGGGTAGTAAAATCTAAAACATGGTTTAAGTAACAGTTCCTGAAAATTACATCTTTTTGGCTTGAAGGGAAAAGAAATAGCTGAAAATTCAAGACGAAAAACAGTTTTTTGTGAATAACTCAGAAAATATCCACTTTAGGGCAAGAGTGTGATGCATACACTCACATTATTTTTCAACGTAGATTCAATATCTGCCATAAAAAAATGGGGTTCTAATCTGAAAAAATCGATTTTTCACGATTTTGTCATCCCTAACTTTGAAAGCGATTTTTTCACCCCCTGTATCATGAATCGCGATTTCGATTTTTAAAGTGGATCCATCAATCTTACATCTTGAAAAATCCCAAAAATGAAAATTTTCCATCCAAAAACCTCGAAGTTATTCTTGTTTCAGCGGAGCTCTATTTTCGATTTTTTTTCATATTTTCCCGCTCAGAGAAAATTTTCTAACCAAAACTGAAAATTGTTACATCAAATTAACTAGAAATTTTCTAAGGAATCTATTTCTGCAATAAAAAAATGGTGTTCTAATTTGAAAAACAGAAGTTGACGTCATTTCCGGAAAAACCGGAGGTGCTCATGCCTTGAAAATATTTAAGATATCATCAGCATCGTGAAATACTTGTAAGTGCTGAATTTCATGAAAATACGTTCAATAGTTTCCCGTATAAATATGGGTGAGGTTCCTCGTGAAAGACCCTTTATGTTTCTGTCTTGATGAGAATTTGTACTAACGTTGACGACGTTATATTATGACCAAATCCTCATGTATGATGCCCTGATACTGGGCTATAGGTCGGTTATAAATTGAAAAACATTCCATGTCACTTAATGAAGCGAAAATAGAAAATGTTTTGATAAAGTTTAAAATTTGACACTCTTACGGCATCCTTAAGACCGATCAACATAGAAATAAACTAATTAGCTGTTGAATCTATGGTCATATCTACTGTCATTTGAGTTGCTGATAGAATGGTCAACTACATCAATTTGACCAACCTGTCAGTTGAGAAATTCATCAAATATTTCACGTGAAACGTATGACAATTGTCATTATGTGATCCTAAAACCCAAATTATGGCTCACCAAGTGGTCAAACCAGTGTCAAAGAAGATAACTAATTGGTGCTGTTCGGCGAATTAACTTGCAAAAGATCATTGTTTATATCTATTACCAGAACAATAACTTGGGGTAATATGATGCAAAAAAAATAAAGATAATTAAAAGAATGATCATAAAAATTGTTAATATAATAAGAATGAAATAGTTAAAAATTATTTAAAAAAATTTTTTCAAATCATGCATTTTCAATTGTTGAAATATTCCATTTGATAATTTTTTTTTGTTAATGAATAACCTAAAAATAATGGGTTACTAATGAAAAAAAATTCTCTGCATTACGGTGAATTTTTTGTTGACTTTTTTGATTCAAACTGGGAAATATTGGTAATTAACAGATGTTTAGATTACTGGAAAATTACCTTTAGTAAAAAGTTCCAGTTTTTGAAGTAGAGAGATTGTATTATAATTAACTTAGATTTTTAATCTGCTTATTATAACCTAAATATGTTTTTTTTGTAACTTACCAACTTACAACGTCATGCGTTAAAAAACCTAAATAAAGCGCTGAAGCGGCAATTTTATTTATTAAACTGAAATTTTCAATAATGGCGGTGAAGTATCAGCATCGGAAATTATTCAAAAAAATTTCCTTTTCTGTCAAGAAATTTTATCAGAATCCAAAAAACTTATTACTTCCATAATTGTATATAAAAAACTGAACACCACTTTTTTACCTACTATCTACAATTATAACATTCGAAATTTTTAATGTTTTAATCCATTATTCCGCACAGTGATTTAGATATGATCCCTTATTGAATGAACTATTTCACATGATTTTAGTAGAAGTATATCTTATTAATGTCATTTTGAACTCATTGACTAAGCAAGTAGGCAGAGTGCAGATGTTTCAAAGTTCTTGGCAAGTGATGTACTTACTATTGAATTCTGATATTATTTGAACCCATTCTTCATTTTTTTTCGCAACTGATATTGCGTTCATTTATTTATTTTCTATCATGATGATAATTCTTGTACAATACATGTACAAATGAATTTCAAGTTTTTCTAGGAAACTTTAAGAAGATGTCCTCTGAAACTCTACGAGAAGCAACTCCAACACTGATTTGGGAATAGGAGCCCAATATGCAGTTTGTTTAAAAATATACTATTATGTGAGTCACTTTGAAATCTAGGTTAAATGGGTCATTTTTTGGTCAAGGTTAGTGTGATACATTTTTTTCCAACATATATTATATATTCGTCTGATTTTAATTCTTTGAACTATAACTTGTCAAAATTGAATTCACTTAGTTTCTTCTAGTTTATAGAGTTTATAGAAGTTATAGCTTTGCCTAGATGTCTTCATGTTCGACAATCGAGCTGAAAAGGATCTTAATAGGTTAGGTTTGGCTTCCTGATGAAGAATCCATGGCAAAATTTAAGTATCTTCGGCCGATAGGTCGTGTTATTTATCGAAATGTCTTGGTCAAATTTGTTTGTAGTTCAGTTCAGCTATAAATAATTATACAACAATTTGGTTTCCTCAGTAAGTACTAAAATATTAGTCACATCAATTTGTAACATGGAAGATGTTGGTGTTGAAACGAAGAGGTTTGCTAAATAAAGTGAGTGTAACGTTCACACACGATTGAGGAAAAACTTCTTTGGCATTGTACGAGATGGCAATTGAGTTGAAAATCTTATAAGATATGATACGTTTTTATATAGAATAAGTATTTTCTATAGCGATAAATGTTTTTTGTTGTTGGTAAGTGTTGTATATATATCATAATTTTTTCAGGTAAAATCATAAAATGATATTTTTCTTTAATTGTTATCCTCTAAATAATTTTTATTCTTTCTATTGTTTACGTGCTAGCAATACTGAAAACTCAACTTTTCCTATCATATTTTATGCTCTGTTTCTGAATAATTTGTATTCTTGGTTGAATGTCATGTTATGATTTAAAAAATTTATTGAGTTAATTTTATTGCGAATGTAAGTAAAATATTCCTCTTTCATTTATTTTTGTATAACTTCAGAATAATTTGTTTTTCTCGTCTTCATTTCATGTTTTCTTTTCATTTTGTTTATTACTTTCATATAGCGTCGTTTTGT
This sequence comes from Micraspis discolor, assembly GCA_030674115.1. Classification (NCBI taxonomy): domain Eukaryota; kingdom Metazoa; phylum Arthropoda; class Insecta; order Coleoptera; family Coccinellidae; genus Micraspis; species Micraspis discolor. Next base: position 425,044 of record JARTUT010001320.1, on the reverse strand, counting down.
AGGTTATGTCAAGACCTTTAAAATTATGTATGTATATGGCCAGTTACGAGCTCTGTAGCGCTTTGTACATAGCCGCGAAATTCAAAGGACAAAAAGGTGGAAGGAAGATATTTGGCAACCTATTATAATACTCTGTTATTATATTCCTAAATATCCACCAGAATAACAATAAAATGATGGAAATTTATAACAGCTTTTTTCTTTATCTTAATAATCTAGCATATGCCTGAATTTCACATGAGCATAAATCAGTGCATATTTACTATGCATGCCTGAGAAAATTTAAAATTTCCGCTGCTTTGATAATTAAAATTTACCTCTGCTTCGTTCTTGTACTACCAAATATGGCGGCCCATTCGTGTCACCAAAAAATAGTTATTATTCAATTTAGTATTTTTTACTAATTATTTCATTTTTTCAAACATATTTGATTGATTTTTTACTGAACTATCTATTGACAAAATCAAAAATATTTGAGAACCGGATGATACAGAATCGTGACGTCATATTGCCGCAATGGCCTTGCATTGCATCGCCGCCCGGTTACCGCCTAGACGCGCCTAAAGAAGTTTTACATCAATACTTAATATCTCCTGGAATATTCATCAAAGATCAATGCTCCAGCGTTAGTAATCGAGTTCTATAAATATTATTCTTGATGGTTCCCAAATAAAAAAATCGAGAACTGAGAGATTCGGTAAACGCGGAGTCTATTTGAATGGTCCATTATTTGCGGTCCAGCTATCTTCAAAACGCTCTTATAAAAAATTGTTAATAATGTGCCCGTTCTGTGCCCATTTTTTCTGAATTTTATCTCATGTGTCCAAATTATGTTGTCCAAGGATTTATCGTTTTCCTGATTGCTGATTATAATCCATCCGCAAAATTGCAATCTTTGCAAAAAATCGCTTTGTTTAAGATTTTGTACTAAATGAAACGAATATCTTAATTTGTGCTTTTTTCAAAATTCTGTGGATAGAGATCTTTGACAATCCTGTTTCTATTACTACTTGCCTCAGTGGTGTTGTTGGAAATGCACGAAAATTTCCCAGTATGACAATTTCCATGATTTAGTCCTCAACAATTGTTTTTTTACTAACAGCTTTTGGCTTCACTGTGCAATATTTCAGAAATTTTTGTAGGATTCGTTTCAAAGTTTTGCGTGATGGTTTTGGTTTGTGTTCTTCCGAAAGTGTCACATATTCTACGAGTAAATACAATTATGTTACATTTGCCATAAATACTGAATAAATTCAAGTATTCTTCGTTTATAAAATTTAAGCATTGGGTTATTTTTCGGAAAATCATTCATCGATTTTCAGAGAATTGTTTACGGACAGGTATTAAAGACGATCATGTAATATGAATTAATTTGTTTATTCACGTTCTCGCCACAGTTATCGTTGATTATCTCAAAAACCATTGTGTAAAGGTGAAGAGAATTCTGAAGAGATTACACTTATTCTCTTATTTAGAATCAAAATAAAAAAAAATGTTTTCAGCTTGTATTTGAAAGAAAGAAAAAAAAGACTAACGGTAATTTTCTAAAAACCTAACTTTGACCGTCTATAATGAACACCCTGTGTAACAGAGGTTCATCGTTTGAATGAAATGATATTAAGCAACTGTAAACGAGTATAGGCAAAATATCTGCCAATAACTCGAAAAGAACCTAAGATAGGTTGAAGGAATGCTCACAAAATCAACGTGGAATCAAACTTCACATTGAAAAAGGTCTAAATATACAGCGTGCTCTATTTGAAATATTTGAGTTTATACCCGTTTCCGGTGTAACCGGATGTCGAAAATTACTGTCAGTATTTCACAATAGGAGAACAAGTTCCCTAATGCCTTAATGCAATTTTCATTCTAATCTAAAATATATTTCTCTATATAGTTTTAATTTTCCCGGTGGGACACTGTCCATATGCCTTGAATTTCTACTCCAATTTGAATATATTTTCTTACAGATTATGTGTATTTGATTTAATTTACTGCCCTTGTTGAGGATATAAAAAATATTCAACTAGGTGGATTTAATTGAGAAACATTATTTGCATGAGATTAGACTATACAGGGTGTTCGGCACATGGGTCAAATTTTTTTGGGGCGTTGGTAGGGTCATTTGCTACCTTTTCAGTCTTGGAACCTAGGTCCTAAGGACCCAGGTTTACCCCGTATTACGGTTACGGAGGTATGTCTTTTTTATTAGGTTTTTCTAAATTACCCAAAATGTACCCTTCGAAGCTCCATAACTCTTTTTGCGTGTGCTTTTACATGCATTTTTTTATTGTATTAAGTCTACATAAGTGTGTGTTTGAAAAAAAACGTTTTTGTTGTTACAGACAACACCACAAAATTAACACGTGGGCCTTTTATTAAAAAAAAAATTATGGAAGTATGAAAACATCTCCACTCCTATTGAAATTTAAAAAAAAGTTACAGCTATTACAAACTTGATTTTATTTTAAAATGTTCTTTGGTTTATAACGTTGCTAACCATATGCTTTTTACGTACGTCAATAAAAAAAATAATACTGCAAATAAGGTTTTAGTCAGAAGAGTGAAGAAAGTCGCACCTAAATAAAAGTACGGATTTCGACACAACACAGCGAGCAAGGAAATTTTACCTGCCTGTTTTAGACGCGTGTGAATTATTAATACTATTTCTGTCCTTAGGTTGGATTGGGTTAGTCGCCGCTGACTTGACCCTACCGTCTTTCGAGATTTAACTGTCTCTGCTGTTGGAAGTGTCTGTGCCGCGTTGTTCAGTTTTTTAAATTTGTATTATTTTGTTTTTGTTACTTTCATCGACTTTTAGCTACTGTTGTTTTAATTTTGGTTTTTTATATGCCTAATTTCACCAACGCTGAGTATGCTGATATGGCCATATGCCATCACCAAATAAGCATACTCAGCGTTGATGAAATTAGCTGTGATTGCTCGCTGTGTTGTGTCGAAATCCGTACTTTTATTTAGGTGCGACTTTCTTCACTCTTCTGACTAAAACCTTATTTGCAGTATTATTTTTTTTATTGACTTATGTAAATAGCATATGGTTAGCAGCAACTTTATTAACCAAAGAACATTTTAAAATAAAACTAAGTTTGTAATAGCTGTAACTTTTTTTAAAATTTCAATAGGAGTGGAGATGTTTTCATACTTTCATAATTTTTTTAATGAAAGGCCTACGTGTTAATTTTGTGGTGTTATCTGTAACGATAAATACGTTTTTAAACACACACTCATGTAGACTTAATACAATAAAAAATGCATGTAAAAGCACACGCAAAAAAGTTATGGGGCTTCGAAGGGTACATTTTGGGTAATTTAGAAAAACCTAATAAAAAAATCATACCTCCGTAACCATAATACTAAGGACCCAGGTTCCAAGACTGAAAAGGTAGCAAATGACCCTACCAACGCCTCAAAAAAATTTGACGGTCCATGTGCCGAGCACCCTGTAGATATATAACTTTGAATCCCAATACAAAATATGAAACTGCAAGATTTGAGTTTGCAATATAATAGTAACTGCAATAATAAGCTTAGACGCCATTCTTCCATGATAGATTTGATCGACCCAATAAAATAAGTATCTATGTAAGTTTCGTCAAAAATAACTTCAAATTTCATAATTCGTTGACACTAATAACCTTTCAAATATCTTATTCCAGTTTCAGACAATCCCATGAATTTGGTTAATACTGATATTGTGTCTTGTAATACATAACGATAACAACAGTCAGGGGCTTTTGCAAAATATCATGTCGACATGCACAAATAAAGTTTAACATCTGTGCCAATTTCTATTTGGATATATGTTTTCTACTTGTTTCATTTCTTCAGTGGAATTATCTGTCTTTTTACTGACGTCTGGAAAAATAATAATTATAATAATAATGTCTTTATTTATAAAGTCAGTGGAAAAATACATTAAGGGTGGAGTCTAGCATAAGCAACTCCATTCAACCCTTGACAAATACAAAAAAATTCTCAATATTTTGATTTGAAACAATATAAATACCACAAACAATAATCCAAAACTGAAAATGAACGTGGAAATAAAAAAAATTACCAAAACTAAAACTGGCTCACAAGCAACTTCTTTTCACTTCCCTCCTCAATGCCCTGACAGAAACTCCTTCATAGAAAACTAAAAATTCGTTATGTAATCTCACTGCACTAAAAGTGAAAGAACGCTGAAACACAGCTGAACCAAATCGAGGCTGCATAAGCCTCCTCCCCCCATGCCTTATAGCGACACCGTGAACATCACGTCCAAAAACTAACTTCGCCCTCAAATATGGAGGAATACCCGTACCTAATATTCGATGAACCAGAACAATCATATGGAGCCGCAAAACATTTTCAACCCTGAGCCACTCCAATCTATTTATACCACTACTAATTCCTCCATCATATTTTCTCAAACCCAAAAAATAACGGCAGCACGCAATTTGCATTATTAGCAATCTATATTACTCTACGGAATTTTGCCTTGAACGTATTATAATCGATAATGGACACCCAAAGTCAATGGTAAAAAAGATCCTATGGAGTACCACTTCCATTACACCAAACCCACTCTCTCCTACCAATCTTGTTTCACCGTTAAACTAAACCGTTAAAATATAGATCTCTACACTATCTTTCCTCTCTAACCACTAAACTTTTACATATATTCTCCGAAATAGAGAATTTAAAATTAACAAAATACAACCTTATTACAGGTAGAGATCACTTTACCAAAATTAAAGATAAAATTCCTCCATCCCTAATCTTAGACTGTATTTATAGCATACCCTGTTTGGACTGTAATGGAATATACATTGGTCCAACCTGAAAAAACCATAAAAAAGAGAATAACTCTCCACAAAAGTGATGTGAGAATTCATCCTGAAAGGTGTTCTTTAGCCCTTCATTCTTCAAGATTAGGACATCTTTTTAATTTTGAAAATTTCAAAATTCTCGATGAAACATCTTATTATAAAAAAAGAACCTTCTTGGAAATGTGTTACATCAAAAATAATCCGAATAGTATCAAAAAAAAATCTGATGTTGCTAAACTCAGTTCCATATATTACCTTCTATCTCTAGATCAAAAGTTGTGACTCCTCTTTTCCTAACTTTCAAATTCATAATTTCAACTACCATCCGTTATATTGATTCTATACTTATTTTCGATTTTATTTACATCCCTAATCTATTGTCACTTTCCTAATCTATGTTTCTTTGACATTTATAGAAAACTCCTTTAAAAAAAAACACTCAACATCATTCTTCAAACATTCCAAATTTGTACAATTTTATAAACCTTGAAAACTGTAAGTAGTTAATTCGTTATTGTAAAAATACTAAGTTATATAATGTAATAATTTTTTGTAGAGTCCTGATGAAGGACGTAAATACGTTCGAAATATAGACAAAATAGGAAAATGGGTTTAAAGTATCCTTGATTTTGGGCAAAAAATTTGCCAAGAACCCATCTATATACAAATATTCATACGGCAATACTCCTTTCATTCATTATATATATACTATATACACTTTTAGCTTATAATATTTAGTTAGCCAACAATACAGCATATAATATTATAATAATAAATACATTCTTTGACGATATAAATACCGAAGCACAAGGAAAGAACTCCTCAACAGTTATGAAACATACTCCCTGAATCTTAGCTCACAATCGAAAAGAGGCCCAAGATTTCTGCAGCTAGTGGAGGATGGAATTTTATTATCACCTATCTTAATAAGCAAATCTCCATTGAACGATCTTGGAAAGAAAGGAATGTAAAAACATTTATTCACATTTATTCTGAGCTTAATAGTTGTTGGTTTGATATATCATTTCCTTGTAGAGACATGTTATGATTGATTTTCATGGAACTTTGAGAAAGCAGTTGGTCAAAAAACTACATTCAACTAATGCCAACGTTTCGTAGATATATTTCTACTTCTTCAGGGCTACAAAAGAAAAATTTACAGAGATTAAATCTGGCACAAATATATCTGGCATAAAAATAGAATAATAGATCAAAACAATAGTTTCAAAATAAATGAACAACAATTGGTAACACAAATGTACAATTCAAACTATATATTAAAATCAACACTTATTCGATTGATATTTTTTTTCTATTTGGATTTTATAGAAACACATTTAAAATCGATAAAACCTTACCAAAGTCGAATTTATGTTTTACACACAAAAGATCTTAATATTAGCTTGTTGAGCAAATTGAAATCGAACTTGTACAGAAACATAGGAAAACTCCGTCTAAACGTTTTTTTTTCAGGCAAAATACTATTCATCACAACAACGTGTTATATTCAATGAGTGTACCGAAATTGAAATATTTATTTCGATCTTAACCTGTTTAACCACAGGTGGAGTCCAGAATATATTGTTAAAAAAAGTAGAATTTCCAACTCACTGTACTGAATATTTGTTTTTGAAAAGATCCTAAATATTATTATTTATCAAGCTCAAATTTTGTGTGTCAGTTCGGCAATTAACGGTATCATTGAGTTTCATGTATATCATCTCACTGATGGTTCTTTTTGTATATTATAATTTCGCTCCACATCTAGAACAGAAACCGCTTAAGAATTAAATTGGTGATTATTATTAAAATAGTGGGTTGCAAGGGCCGTCTTTGTATCTTTATATCTAAATTTTTTTTGACAATCGTATATGTGCTGATTTATTCTATTTTTCAAATATTGTTTAGTTTGGCCAATGAAACTCATCAAACAATTACTGCAAGAGATCTTGTGAACCAATTCGCTCTGATCCAACATTGGGTCAACGTCCTTCAATTTTGAAAATAATGCGCTACAAGTTGAGATGTTGTACGAAACTAATTGTTATTAGAAAACGATTTTATGAGCTTATTTATTTTATTAGTGAGTCCAGGGATGTATGGAAATTTTATCTAATGTATACTTTGAGTACTATTCTCATTTTCCGCACTTGCACCTATCGATCTAATTATAGTGTTGTTGTTTCCAATAATTTTATTACTAAATGATTTAGGTAGTTATTCAGCTTCAAAGGTCTCTGATTATTCTCAAATTAATTTTGTGAAAAGAGCTGTCGCTAAGATTTTTTGATCTGTACATAAGGTTTCCTATGGTTGCTACTTTGTATGAAAAGTTGCAGTGTGAATTATAATTTAAAATTCGCCCAGAACTAGTTGATTTTCTATACCAGTTTTTAATCAGTGAGCCATCTTTTTGTGAATTGTGACGTCTAAAAATGGTAAAGAATTGTCCCTTTCATCTCTAAAGTAAATTGTAGGTGATGATGGAATTGGTTGAAAACAGTTCAAAGTTCTTCACATTTGTTGGTCGGAATTATTAAAAACATGTCATCCACATACAATTTAAGAAACAGGATGTTGAAAGACAATCTTTTTTTACACTCATGAATGAGTTCTATCATAACTAAATTAGCTGATGAAGGGTTGGCTAGGTTGTCCATTGCCATACCAGATATTTGTTTGAAATACTCATTATTGAACTTGAAATAACTGGATGAAAATATGAATTCAATCATTTTTATAAATTTTTAAGAAATATTTGTGAAGGCCGAAATATATTTCCATCGCTTCTTTACTGTTTCAACTACTACACTCTGGATAATGTTGGTGTATAATGAGACCACATTTAGGGAAATTAGACATTAACCCTCCGGGACCGAAACTGATTTGATGGAGGACACGAATTCGAAAGAATTCTTTACATTATATGGAGAGGTTGACGAGACTTGACTCATTATTTGATGTACATAACATGATATGTTATAAGAAGGCGAATTTATGCAACCAACTATCGGTCATAAATTTAATGAAGGCTTATGAACTTTTCTAAGGCCATATATTTTAGGTGGGGTTGAGTTGTATTTTTTCATTTTCAACGTTTTTTTTTCATCAATTATAGAATTATTCTTTAATTCATTAATTAATTCGTTCCCTCTACTTTGGACGTTATTAGTAATATCGTTCTTAATTTTTCATATGTAGCCCTGAAGGAGTTGAAATATATCTACGAAACGTTGGCATTAGTTGAATGTAGTTTTTTGACCACCTGCTTTCCTCAAAGTTCCATGAAAATCAATCATAACGTTAATAGTTGTATTAAATGAAAGACCATCAAGTACTCTTCTCGTTTCTGATGAAATATTCACTTCATATGGATGGAAATCTTCTGGTTGCCATCATTGGGAAGTATCATATTCACTAAATGTTTTGGATGAATAACATTAGGAAAACACCTTTCATTCACCAAATATTCTCACCTTACTTTTCTCATTTAATTGATCCATATCTTCCTAATTTCTTTCTTTTGGAAAAGAGCAAATTTTAGAAAATATCTGTATTATACTATGCATTGGACAACCAACTACACAATACATAATACGTTAATTTCGTAGTTGATGTTAAGTCTAGATCCTTAGAATTTATTTACAATATTATGGAGTAGTTTTCAGAATAAAATGAACTCAAAATAACTCGTTACGAAGTCGTTTTGGTTTCTCAACGATTTTGCCTAATTTCGCCAAAGAGGTGCTATAAGCAAATAAGCAAACTGCCTATGGTTAGTAAGAGTAGAATTCTCTCGACAAAACATTCTATTTTTTTTCGATGAACCTCCCCAACTTCATCCAACAACATTCCTCAGACGCACTTCTTGCACCGACAAGATTAATATGCCATTACCCCTTGTCAAACAAGCAATATTTACAAGAGGGTCCAGAAATTCGCCAGTCACCGGAGGAGATCCTCCTCAAACATCAGACACAAATAACCTCTGGGGAGGAAAACATCAAAGGGGAATGTGTCATCGGTTTCCTTCCATTTTCCGCAAATTTGGAAGTGACGCATTCATTCTTTGAAGTCGCTACGTATACGCATAGGTGCACCACACCCCTAGAAGGACACAGGGGTATTTTTTATACCGGGTGGGTTTATTCACTAGACGGTCTAGGTCTTCTTGCAACAATTAGTATAATTCCCAAGTGGGGGTTGGTGGATGCCCGAATTAATCTCAACAGGGCTGTACTTGAATGGAATTCGTGATGAGACTGGGTGTAGTTAATGGATGAGGGTGGAGTGTGTCCTGAATTTCTTACTAGGTTAATTCTGTTTTCGGGATTGCTTCTTTGAACTGCAGCATTCGTTGGATCATTGGATGGATTGTTATTTTATGACCTCAAACAGGATGTTTCGAGACAACAAAATTGTCTGTAAGATAAATTATTCTCTAACAGTCATACCTCTTCTACACTTCACATCGGATAGATAGATATGGAGACAAATTCTTAGTCAACCTCTATGGCGCCCAATGATCTTTTTGACTCATCTATACCAAACTGAAGCTGTAATTGTCATCAGTTATTGATTGTGTACATACGAAAATTGAGTTATCACATTTAACTTATTGAGATATAGATCGTTTCGTTTTCGTCTACGATTCTTCTTGGAAACCATGTTAGAAAAACAGGTTTGATTCTGAGCATTGAAGATAGAAAACTCGGAAGTTTCTTTCACATTCTGATGTCATCTGAGTCGCAAAGCGAAGCATTTTGTTAGGTTAGGGATTTTGGCGATAAATAAAGGTAATAAAGTATTCCTCTTACTAATCAACGTTAATTAATTCAAGTTCCTTAATATTCACAATGGTAGAAAAACATTTTTTTGTGATGAGATCAACCTTAAAACCAGGTATTGTTTACTGTTTTTGCGATTCAGATGATGTCACACATGCGATGCGTAGATACGGACCAAAATAAGAAATTTTAAGTTGATACCTGTGTATTTCCACCATGTTGGAACGTGATAATTTTAATTATGAGATATTATATAGGCAATTCCCGTTTTTGATTTTCCTCAAATGATTTTCTTGAGTTATTCAAGTTTCTGTGAGATTTCTGTCTCAGTAAAACTGACAATCAATGTTGACGATCCGGACTATGTTCTTTGGAGTTTCATTTCGTTACACTACCAGTACATCTAGGAAAGACAGCGGTTTTTTTTTCATCGGTTTTCGTAGTGAATTTGATGGATTATATTTTTTTTTTTGGTTGAGGTGATTCTACGGATAATTTCAGGTTTTCTCATCCGTGTTTCCATATCACGAACCCGTCGCCTTTATGTCCACGCTATAACTTCAGTTTTAAATTCATACCGATCCGACTACTTTGTTTTGCCGCCAGTTTGGTGAATATCAGTTAGAGTAATCGTTCCAGTATTGCGAGTTAGTCATGATTGACGTTGGATGTCCCAGAGAATCAAGACCTCAAGGACAACTGTGGACCGGTTTCGGATTCCTTTCAATATTTACTTCGCCGTGTGCGTCTTAAATTGATCATTATTCTCGTTAAAACATTTTATCGAATGGAGTAATCGATTACTGTGATAATCAGGAAATTATGTGACATTTAAGGGAGAAACAACATACTCACAAGACACACTATTTATTGTGTAGTGAATGTTTTTCAAGAAAGAGGACTGTGCCTAATAGTCCTCAGCAAGGACCAAAACGTACTGCAGAATCGACTGCAAACATTGCTGCTGTTTGGAAAAGTGCTTGAAACATTCCGTCAACCTTCATTCAAGGAACAAATTTTACCGCAATTGTATGCTTTGGGGTTGGTATATTTCAAGGCGGTGCCACATCGCATACAGCAAGAATCAACATGGAATTACTGCGAGACTTCTTTCCACAACAGGTTATTTCCAGAAATGGTGATGTTGAGTAGCCTCCACGGTCATGTGATTTTTCTGCACTGGACTAATTTTTGTGGGGGTATCTGAGAAGCAAGGTTTATGCTAACAAACCAGAAACCCTTGAACAATTTAATCAAAATATTCGTGATGAAAATGATGAAATACTTCTTGAAATGTGTGAGAATGTAATGAAACATGTGCTCGAAAAGACTAGCATTTGTGACGCTAACAGAGACGGACTTTTATTGGATATTGTTTCCCCAGACTTAAATGAAGACATTGAATAAAACCTTTATAACTATTCATTCTCTATCATTCAATTATAAACTACAAATGAAATAGAATACCTTCCCAGCGGACACCCTGCACATGTCAGCCAATGCAGAGGATAAAGGGCAACTTATTGCCAATTCAAATTGTTTTCGGTAGAAGTTGTTATCACATAAACATAGTTACTTTAGATAAAACGATGTATTTTTTGAGTAACTACATTAATTTTATCGTTGAAAAAACTGCAAAATGTAGTTAGGAAAAACGTTTCTCTCATGTGGTATAGTAACCCTTCTTTGCACGTTGATTAATGGTTAATGAAACGTTTTGGCCTCCTTGAGGTCCTGAATATGATACCGTGGATATAAGTATCAAGTTAACGAATTTTTGTTGTTACTAATTCTTGTTGATGTTTGTACCAAATGCCACATCTATATAAAAGTTTCATTTTAATTGTGAAGATAACTTTGATTTGAGTTATCGAATTAACCGAGATTCAGAATATTTCTAGATAACTTTCATTTAAAATTTAATATGATGTGGATTTAGCAGAGGAAAATTTTATCGTTGAACTTGGACAATTAGGATTTTTTTTTTACGACAACTTGGATGTGCTTGAAATAATTGTTGTTTTTATTTTAAATTGGAGCCATAGGGGAACATTTTTCTCTATGAAAATATATATTCTGTTCGGATAAAAAAAATTTCTGTTTATGGCGACATTATTATATATTTTGAAAAATCTCCAAGTGAATTTTTTGACTTGAAATAGCTGAGAATACATAAAAATATTCATCAATTTTCTATAGTAATAAAACATTCCTAATACAAAAAAAAACAACCAACAAAATATGAAATGTAAAAAGTAACATGCGTTGGATTACTAGTATTTATGTTATAAATCCTTTTAGTTTTTTACCAATATGATGTCATTAGCGCTCTTCTTCATAAATTATAACCAATCATTGGTTGCATCATCAAACCTGAATAGGTACATATTTTGAAAAATTCAATCTTGGGATAGATGACATGCATTAACTTGTTATTGAATGGCTTTTCTTCATAAAACATATGTCATCGACGTCAAAAATTACTGAGTATAATGAACTCGAAAAACACTCTTGGGTTGGGGACTAGTTATTTGGGGAAGGACAGTTATTGAATATCAGTGATCCCTACAATTCAGTCAATCTTTCCTCCTATGCGTCATCGACATAAATCGCCTACATCAGCAGGTATCAGATTTTCCGAAATTCCTGATCACAAAAACAATTAGCCAATCTTAATTGAATACGAAATCAATTTTAACGTCTGTGCAATAATTCAATAATTACAGTTAATGGCATGCAGATTGAATTCAACATTTGAAATCCTGGAAAGAATACCTCCTTGGACGAAGCTCTAACCCCCGTATCCAATTATTCGGTGTGTTGGCCACCCTGAGCCACCAACAAGACGCGCTGATTCAACCGATATTGGATTTCCTGAATGTCCTGATCACAGAAATAATTAGCCAATATCAATTGAATACGAAATGAATTTAAACGTCTATGAAATAAATCAAGAATTATCGTTAACGGCATGCTGACGAAATTCGACATTTGCCTCCCCAGGCGGGACTCGAACCCGCGTATCCAGATTTTTGGTCTGTTTGCTACCCTGAGGAGGAAAAATTGAGAGAATCCAAATGATCACTGATATTGAATAACAGTCCTTCCTCAAATAACTTGTCCCCAACCGTTGCGAACACTGTGGTGCGCAAAGTAATATTAACTACTAACAACATTTGAATTCTCGGAGAACAGTGTCCCTGATATCTGCTGGAACAGCGCGTCTCCTTGGTTGCTCAGGGTAGCGAACAGACAGGAAATCTGGATAAGCAGGTTCGAGTCCAGCCCGGAAAAGCATTTTTTCCTCAATTTTAAATGTCGAATTTCGTCTTCATGCCTTAATTCTTCATTGAATTCATAGACGTTAAAATTAAATTTGAATCCAAAAAATTTTCAGAAAATCCAATGACTTTACGTTTTATAATGGTTGAATAAAACACCCATGTACTATGTACGTTCAATATACGTGAAGGTTGAATTTAGGTTTCGGAGGTAACGTTAAAACTTCTGATACCACAAACGTTTAGATTACGTTTGTGTGTTTACTGAGTACTTGAAAATATGTGGTATGGATACATATTTCATTCAAATGTGATTCGCAGTGTTGTTATTTCGGGCATTGTATCGTCATATTCAAAATTTTTCTTTAATTTTTCTGTACGTTGATTATTCAAGAATATTCATAATAAATTATAGAATATACCTTGAGAATAAAACTGATGATTTTTCTCTTGAAAATTGAGCTCGAACACGTGTCATTCCATTTTCCCTAGCAAATGCTGTAATATCTACCCCGAAAACCCTTCAAAAATTTTCCTGAACCTCAATTCGTACACACTTCTTTTCAAGGACCCTCCTGAGTACGCTAATCCGTATCTGTTCTCTGGTAGACCAACCCTCTTGTTTGCCAGATTAAAGACCCAGCAGGACCCGTAGAGCACGCGTGTCCAACTCTCGAGAAAAGCTCAAAGTTTTCCCCCTCATATCGCCTTCAAACTGACGTCTACGTAATCTGATTGATTCTTTTGCAACATGTTGTAGAGATGTCTTTTATTACTTTTTTTGAGGGACGGTGTTCGGTCTCCCAGGAAGAAACCGAGAAGAATTTCCCCGCTCGAATAGCTTTTCCTATACGAGCAGCGACAGCTTGGGGGTGATAACGAACCAGTTATCCTCATCAACCGCCAGCGAATTCATAAGGGTGTAACAGGGATTATGCAGATCAGGGGGTGGGTTGATGCCAATAAATTTGAGAGCGATGGGCCGACATGTGTTGTGAAGGGATTTCAAGATCTGATCGTTATCAGGAAAATGTTTACCGCTGACAGGTTTGCAGGTGGTGGATGGATGTAAATTGAAAGTAGTGTATGACGCTCATTTCTACTATTTCAAAAAATTTAATAGATTTTCACACGTTAATAGTTGGTGGCTGTGCATATACTTAAGAGATCTTTATGAATTTCCAAATATTGAATAAGACAGATATCGTGATCAAGACAGCTTTGGCGAAGTGATTCATTTGAAATTTTTTATTTGCAACTCGTGCACATTTCAGCAAATGGGTGTGTGTAGCCACACACATATGCCTCCTTGATGAAATATGATTAAGAGTATCCTTAAGAGAACTGACGTAAAAAACGTAGTTTTTTTCATGCTTGTTCCTACTAGACTAGAACAGAGTGTTATCGTTTCGCCCAAATCTCGGTATCAATAGCTTAGTAACATTTTTTTTTAATCATTTGAAATTGAACTTGGTAGAAATATTTGCCAGTAGATTAACATACACCATTATTTCAATCTTTGAGAGTTGATCAGAATGAATTGATTCTAGAGGATTGTTGATTCATTTCAGCAGATTTATTAGTATCACACTGTTTCAGAGTATGGAAAAAGTCTTCAGAATAAGAATGCAAAAGCTCCTGACCGCGCGTTAGTGCTTTTCAACTTATTCTCTTGTTCTTCAGAATTATCTTCAGAATATTAATTCTAATACCGTAAACCGGGGGTTACGTTGACATAGATAAGAATTATTTGATACCGTAGCTATTTCACAAATTGTATCATTATTTTTTTCTTATATTTTACAAGCGATTTTTGATGCATAAAACGGAGGAAAAGCACTGTACGAAGTTGGGAGCTTTTGAGCACTCGTTTAGTGAAGAATTTGTTTTGGAAATATTCAATAACTATAAGCTTTTCTTGGAATCTCTACAACAAATTGTGCATATATAGATGTTATTGGTATATTTAGTATCCTTGATCTTTATCTCCCTAGTTCGGATCCATAAAATGATATAGGAGTTTATTTTTTCTCAATTGTTCTAGAAAACTAGTGAAACAACCTGATATTGTTTGGGCCAAACCATCAACTGATTCTTTTATAGTTTTCTTTCCTGGTATTAAATGTCAAAATATTAATTCGTTCTTGGGCCTTCTATAATCTCAGGTGCTCTTTTCGCAATTTGGATTTGAATGAAGAAAATATTTCTGAAAACGAGAGCTCTTTGGAAGTAATATATCTGTTTTTATATGATTTTCGATAGAAAAGGTGATATATTATTTTTAATTGAAGATATAGGTTTTTTATTTCTTTTGCATACTTTGTGGCGATGGTTTTAATATCATACTGTACTAGAACCCGAGAAAATAATTAAGCTTTTTATGGGCGACCTTACGATATTTTGGTCTTTCACTTTCAACGGAGCCTCAAAGCATAATTTTTCAAATTAGAGTTTGATACAGTTAAACACTGAATTAGAGACGTTTACCAGACATATCATAAAGACTGGTCTGAAAAACGACTAAATAAAACAATCGCAAGAACAATAGCCAGAATCTCACCAACATTTCAATAAACCTATTCATCAGAGACATTGAAATTCCATCTTCGGTAATTACACAGTACCAAACAAAAGAGGTTCATCCTTTCAGTTCCTCCACAATTCAATTGTCCCGCGATATATTGGATCCAATGAAGATGTCCGTCTTGTCTGAAGACTGAAATATAATTCTTCGATGGTATGAGATTCCTGGATAATATGGGATCCGAACATTGAAGGAAAAGAATGGGGGCCCATCGTCTGAGCCCCTTTCGTTTCTATTGTACCATCGAAGCCGCGCAGAACTGGGCGTAACAGTTAAAATTTCGTTTCCTGTCCTGTGTGCCTTTTTTTCCGATAGGAAACACGTGTTAGAGAATGTTACACGATTTTTTTAATAAGGTCACAGGAAATGCGGAGGCGTATTAGTGCTACTGCACAAACTGAAAAATTTAAATGGCCACATTGACGGACTGGAGTCTTACATTGAATCTCGCAATTCCGAGAATTTGGAGTGAGTGTATATTACGAGTTCAAAGCCGAAAATTCGACATGAAATCTGTGAGTACCGGAACAGGAGCAGTCCTTCAGACGGAAACTTTTTCACGGAGTTTTTCCTGTCTAACATTAGTGCACTTGTCTTTTCTTTGATGTTATTCTGGCTATATAATTAGCAATTAATTTTAGTAGCTAACTATGTATTTTAAGAATACTGTTTTTAGACTTAATCTACCTCTTTGTATTCGATGTAGAATGATTACATGTATGAATATTGAATGTTTGCGCGTTGTTCTTAGTATACAGAGAGGTCCGAATTCGATACTTTTGATAGAAAACACCTATTTCTAGAGAAGAAAAAGAAAAACCTGCTAATATGAGTTCGATTTTCGTACCAACATGAATGCCGAAAACCGAACATTGATATTTTGATTTGTTTGGATGGTATAAAGAGTTATTCAATTTTGCGCATTTCTGACCCAACCTTATCACTTGTTTATTTCCTTATTTCTCGTTTCAATGAACATATTTTTCGGGTAGTTTTTTCAAAGGAATCCAATGTTGTTCCTAGTTATTAATAAATGCTTTTGTTTTATAACATAACCTTGTATTTTATCTTATTTTTTTTCTTATTCGTGTTTGAAATTGAATTCAAATATATATATTATTTGCTGCTCATCTTGAGAAACATTTATTGGCTGTTTTGTTTTATAACATAACCTTGTACTTTATATCATATTTTTTTCACTAATTCGTGTTCGAAATGGAAATCTCTTTTCAAATATGTATAATAAGTATGTAAGAGATAGGCAAAATATTAATATTTAACGCTTTATTTCGCTACAGTTTCGGATAACCATATGTATCCATCTTAGGGCTAAAATAAAAACAATCAATTTAGACATCAAAATATGCAGAAAAATATCACAATCCCAAAAGAAACTCACCATAAAAATTAAACTGAAATAAACATGTTAAAATTTAAAGCAAAAGTAAAAATGAAATTGTAACAATTCTTGCACATCTTGTTCAATCGATGAAAAGCACGTATTCTAAAATCAAATAATATAACCCAAGCGTATCACATCTGTCAAACAACAACAAAAAATTAACTACAATGTCAATGAAACACAATTAAATTCGAACTAACAACTGTTGAACTATCAAACAGTAGTCAATATACATCATTGCTCTAAGTAACTAAAGTTAACCTAAACATTCGAAAACAAAACAGAAAACAATCAAACTTTACATCAATTAATTATTGCGCTGTGTACCAAACTTAAATCATCCAAGTCTGATCTAAAGTTAACACAATTGGATTTCTTAATGTAGAACATTTCAAAAATCAAATAGCCTGTTTTAATAATAATCTTCCTTGTGTAAAATCTTTATATCTGGTAGAGAAAATTCAAAAGGGTGACCAGTATCTAAACTATGTTCAACCAATACTGTTCGTTGATTTGTTAATATTTTGCACGAGGATTTGTTATTAAAGATTTTATTATTAAGATATTGGCTCGTAGTAACAACGTAACATTTTTCACAATGACAACAATTGATACTATAAACTATATTGGACTGGAATTTTTTGGGGATTTTGTCCTTAAAGTTACTGAATACTAAAGTATTGAGAGAATTATTGGAATAGGTTACAACTTTCATATTCTACTTATTCAGAACTGAAATCAGTTTATTAGTTAAATCAGGTATTGATAATAATTTGAAGAACTTTGTAGTTGTTTATTCGTTAGTTAACATTATTGTAATTGGTGAGGACTTAAATACACTGTTGATCAAATTAATTGGATAAGCATTTTTCTTCAATTCTCCTTTTAGGATGACCAAATTCTTTTCTCTAAACTTCGGATTGCAAAAATTGAAAATTCTCAACTGACCTGTTTTATAATATTAACTTTTTGAAAATGAAGATGCAAAGAATTGAAATTGATAGTTCTATTGCAACTTGTGGGTATTTTGTACAGGATTCCACTCACGGAACTTCAAATAACTCTTATATACAAAAAAGGTAAAGTAAAGTTAGAGTTCTCTAATTCAAATGTAAACTTAATATGTGCATCTATAGAGTTAAAGACCGTGCGAACATGTTGCAAGGAACCACTAGGAATAATAGCAAATACAGGGTGGCCATTTGAAAACGAAACAGACGAGATTACAGACGAAATAAGTTTTTTCGATAGAAATGCTCGGACAGGTCGATTTCGGTTTCGAGCGGAACAACTAAGGATGTAGGTTACAGACGCATAGCGCTTCAACCCTTGCTGCTACAACCCCCACCCCCAATTTTTGAATAGTGAAGATGGGGTGAGTGATACCTCAGTTCAGAGGTATTTTTCAGTAGTTATGAGCATCTGAAATTTTGTTTCCTCAATAACTACTAGAATATCCATCCGATCAAGTTGATACTTGGAATGTTATTGAGGAGGCTGAAACGAAACGGCTTGCAAAATTTCGCAGAAATCGTCACGCTAGAAAATTTTTAAAAATTCGCAAAAAAAAAAATTTCAATACCCAATATCTCCTAAGACTTCATTTAGATTTAAATAAAAATCCGTATATATATATTGAGGTTACCGATATCTTACTCATCCTCAAATTTCATTGTCGTAGCTTTCCCCTTCTGAAGATATGATCATTTTTTCATTTACTCAAGAGAAAAATAGAAATGTCATGAAGTCCGAGCTTTGTCATTTAAAGATTTGCCATCACAGATCGATATTCGTTTGACAACTTGCGGACCTAGATATCAGTGTCAGTTGGCGTAATATCAATCAAAATTTTCATAGAATTCATAGAGGTAGAATTCGATGTCGATGACGTTGTCAAAATTCAGAAAAGTTTATTGAATAGGCTTTCATATTACTGATTTCAGCACAGCAATTGTTTTTTTGAATATTTATTTTATGCATTAGTTCTCATTTTATGCATTAGAAATATTCATGCGTTAGTTGATTCTATCATTTAAATTAATTTTTTGCGAATAATTGACATTTCGTGGTTCCGAACCACCAAAATTTCCGTACTTGTATTTGAAATTGCAAAACATCTACCACTAGGCAAATGAAGTCATACCGTACGTGTTAATGCTACTAGGGTTAGATGTTCGACTAGCTGTTTTATTCACTGAAATCATTCTCCAACTGTACGGTATCAGAACGATTTGAAGTATTGATCTAAGAAATAAGACATTTCAAAGTAAAGTAAATAATTTATCAAAAACTCACATCAATTAATTAAGTATTCAAATTGTTCACCATCAGCTTCCATACAATGAAAAAAGTTCTGCTCGAAACGATGGCGCACATTTTGCAGGATTTCTGGAGTGATTTGACGACATTCGTTCACTATACGTCTTCTTAAATCTTCTATGGAATCGGGCTGTGTAGAGTAAATTTTACTCTTCAAGTGGCTCCAAAGGAAGAAATCTAGTGGTGACAGATCTGTCGATCTGGCTGGCCATTCAGTGGGACCCCTTCTTCCAATCCACCGATTTGGAAATCTTTGATCCAAATATTCTCGTGGAGGAGCTCCATCCTGCTGAAACACAATCTGATCTTCCACATATCTTCCAGCATTGTTTTCAATAATTTCTGGATCAAAGTGATTTTCCAATAAGTCCAAATACATATCTCCAGTAAGATTACCAGGTAAAAAGAACGGGTCGACAATGTTATCACCAAATATTCCAGCCCAAACATTGAGTTTTTCTGGTTGTTGAGTATAAACTTCGTGGAACAATCTCGGATCAGCATCGGCCCAATAACGACAATTGTGTCGATTTACTGTGCCGTTTCGAAAGAACGAACACTCATCGGAGAAACAAACATTGTACAGATAATTGGGATTAGCAGTTACTCGTTCACTCATTGTATCACAAAATTCAACACGACGGTCGAAATCATCTTCGTTTAGTGCGTGTGAAAGATGGATTTTGTAAGGATGGAATTTATGATGCTTCAAATATTTGCAATTCGAGTTCGTGTAAAACCAGATTCATGTGCTAGCTGCCTCTTACTCGTCATTGGATTCAGAGCAATCTGTCCAAGAACAGCTACTTCAGCTGCTTCATTTCTTTCCATGTTTCGTTTTTTATTAGCCACGGATCCGGTTTTTTGAAACTTTGACACTAATTCCAAAACATACTTCCTATTAACATGTTTATCTAAATGTCGTTGATTGAAGAATTATGCGGTTCTATTCGCACATTGATTGTTTGCAAAAAAAAGGTGGAATTATTTCCACCCGCTCTGCAATTGAATAAACCATGTCGAACAATGAATTAGAACACATACAAGTCTCGATATAAAACTAAGAATAATTCACATGTCAAAGAACCAGTAAGCCAACTTAATGATCTGTTCGTAATAAATAAGAAATTATCGATTCTCATTTTTTGAAACAGATATGAATTCAATAATCAACAAAATGAAAATATATTGAAGCCAACTGATAAAACACTTCATAATTAAGTCGGAAATCGTTTCACGAATTGGGACTGGAATATTTCTGTGGCATCATTAATGTTTTGTTTTTTTACCTGGTAATCTGATTAGAGATATGTACGTATTTGGACTTTTTGGAGATTTCTATCGATCAAGTGTTACCGCATGTTATTGGAAATATTGCAAATTATATCGAAGATAATTTAGATTGAGTTTCAGCAAGATTGAGCTCCTTCGCAATATGCTTTGTTTGTTCGACATCTTGATTTAAGATTTCTATGTCAGTGGATTGGAGGAAGGAAGCCACAGTCATGGTTGTTTCGAAGCTCAAAATGTCGATTTTTCACAAAAGTCACTACAAGTGCCACGAAAACACCACTTCAAATAGTTAGTTAAGAATATTTCAAAAACTAATGCATAAAATGAAGAAATAATTACTGTGCTAAAATCAGTATAAAAATACCTTTCAAATGAGGTATCAGTCACCCCATCTTCCCTATTCAGAATTTGGGGGTTAGGGTTGTAGTAGCAAGGGTTGAAGCGCTATGCATCCGTAACCTACATCTTAAGTTGTCACCCTCGAAACAGAAATCGACCTGTCCGAGCATTTCTATCGAAAAAATTTATTTCGTCTGTAATCTCGTCTGTTTCGTTTTCAAATGACCACCCTGTATTATAGGGCAACTGGAATTATGACACTGAATATATTTGAATTAGTGTGGTGATCATTATAAGTGTTATTTTTTTCTAGATGGGAACATTCTGTGTGTAGTTTTTCAGAAAGGGCCATGAAAAGTGTCATAATCCCGAAATCGGATTGAATAGTCATACCAATTTTTTTGCGAATATGGGAGCTTTAATGATTGGTGTCAGTTTTATTTTAAAATGCTGAGGACCAAATAAATTTAATATGTATTCTTCCAGTTCTGATTATCTATAATAGTTGTAGAGTGGACTTGAGGTTTTCCACGAGAAAATTAAACGACTATGAACAAACGATACGTAATTAATTCATTACCAATATCTATAATATCATTGCAGATATTTTAATGAAATTTGTCATAAATATACTTTGAATCAAAAGCCAACTTTTTCTTTAATTTCCAACAGTGGCGTTCGTATGTGATTTGGCCTACCTATTTTGACACAAATTAATGGTACGCCAATTATTATTCCTCAAATAAAAATTTTTATTGAAATTTCTAATCAATTTTCACCAAAGCTGATCTCCTGATTGTGCATCCATTTTCGCTTAGAAAAAATTATTTTTTCTGCATGATCACTAAATGTATAGTTAATTCATATATATCAAAGAAAATATCACCATACGGAGATACCTAGGTTTAATTTCTTTAGATGAAACCTGAAGGTGAACTAAAAATATTTATGAGATCAAATTTGCTCATAATTGAATAAATTTTCTTGAATTGAGAAAACACAACTCGCATAGTATTTTAAACACTGAATTAATAAGACGCGAGGACTGAATTTAAATACTGAAGAACTGTTACACAAAATTATAACACGAATAAAAATTCAGCTTGCTGCGGTAAGTAAGAATTTTCAGATACTCACATCAATAATATAATTTATTTCAATGCATAGACACATAGTTTTATTTTGCCAAGCACAGACCCTGCAATGGATTAAAAAAACCAAGTAATCGACTTGGGTAAGCATTGATTGAAAATTGCTAGAATTACGTACCATCCCTTAAATTACGCACGAACGCCGCTTGTGGAAACAAAAGTGATACATACACTTCATCAACCAGTGTCTTTGAAGGTAAGAGGTTTAGGACATTTTTCATATGAAGATTAATCATATCACATTCTGAAATTTAAAAATAGTTCCATATAATCCGGAGAAGATATTTTATGAGACGAAATCACAGAACTTCATGATATAAACTTAAAAATGGTTGAAATGAGTATTAGTTTTCAACGTATTTCTGCGATTGATAAATGAAATGAATGGCACATATGAAAAGGTGAATACCACCTTATTATTACAAATAATATTGCAATTCAATTTCATTTCCAAGCCTCCGGCTTGGAAATGACATATATTATTAATGGGATTTCCTGACAACATTTCCAATTTTATCTGCTTCCTGAAGGGTAGCTCGACACGAGCTATTTACTCTGAATTTGTATATTGCTGTCTAGACCAGTCATAAGTCATATTTTGATGTTTAAACAGCATTTAATTGTTTACAACACCAATTTATCTTGGAAAAGCTCTATATAAAAATTGATCCAGCGGCATATTTCTTTAATGGAAACTGAGATACATAAAGGAGCGAGAAATGTTTGTCGACCACGACAAGTGCAATTCTAGAGAATATCAAGCTAGGTGTTCTGCAGAGGTGGTTTTGGATTCATTACTATTTTTACCATTCAACTGGACCACCCTTGGGACCACCTTTTAGGCGTTATCATTATTTTATTCAAACATGATAATCGTTCAGCTTTACAATGAGAAGGAGACTTATCCGACAGTTCATTTCATCCTTTCTTGTTCAATTATAAATTAATTCAATTCAATTATAAATAAGACCTAAATCATTAGAAAGACTGTACAGAAAATATCCATTATCTGGCACGGTTATTATAGTTTTTCTTGAATAATCCTATGTGAAAATGCTTCCACGATCAATCTGTAACATAATTTTCCCTTAATGGTACCTACAGCTAAAAGTTTGTTGAAGGAATCCTTACTTCTTGGCAAAAACTGTCTTTATGTTTTTTTGTATCAAAGGAGATGAGTGATAATTCAAATCGAAATAATACGAGTGATTATTCATCAAAATAATGGTGATGAAAAATATACTGCCACGAATAATAGATAATTTACAACATCCAATAATACCTAATTTCAAGAAACTCAAATTAAGTAATAGCCCTTTGATATGAATCCCTCTCAAGGAATTTTCTGAAATCTATAAATCAAAATCTCCGGGGTTCAACTGTTCCCCTCACTTTCATTAGAGCATTCCTGAGGGAAATAACCGGTAAGCTGGGCCTAAGAAGGGCCATTGTACCCTCAAAGGTAAACACAAAATGTAATCAGAAAGAATTTAATATTCATGAAACTGCTGAAGGCTTTCCATTCGTAGGAAGTGCGGTAGATATATGGAGTTTTGCAGAGGTTGCTCGAAAGAGTTTTTCCTTTTCGGAGTTGAGCATCATAAAATATTCATATTCGGATCTTTCGCAAGTCGCTTCACGCGCACCAGTTCTGACGAGGGTGAGAATATTTATTTCATTAGGGATAATCTGTTCAATTATGAATTCGTTGGACGTGAGGATGGGAAGGGATTAGGGTTAATTTATAGTTAGAAGGAAATTTCGTGAATTGGATTCTTCTATCTTAGCTTTTAGCCAAAACGGAATCAATTCGGCATCAGTTAGAGGAAAGGAAAAATGCATCAATGTCACTCAAACTCTTCAATAATAATTATCATTTTTTGATCAGTATTGATGGAAAGGAAGACTCTCATGTGCAAAGAAACTGCAGAAAATGAAGCTATTTCAAAATTTTATAAACTGACAGCGTGATACCAATTCAATTGTCACTATCGTCTAGACACATGCTTGATGTCTGAAGGTAGATATAGGTATTGAACATTTAATATGATTTCTACGTGTTGTGTGTTTTGATATTAATAAATTAGTTTTGTTTATTACTATTTAATCGTTTAATGCAGGTACTAACTACAGAATAATAATAAATCCAGTTCGCATTTATGACGATGTACCTATCTCTGTAGTTGTTCGTAAAATAATTTTTTGCTGCGAACTGGTTTATTTTGGGCAAAAAACTCATGAGACATTTTTTGTTTAGAATGAAACAGGCTATCGGAAATAAATTTTTAAATGGTAAACAAATAATAAGACAAAAAGTTACATTGGAAATAAACTTTAGGGGTTGCGTTTCCCACCCTTCCAACCATGGGGCAAACCAAATAAATATCTGGATAAGTGTCTTTTTGCTAGTAGGAAACGTTAGGTTTATTTCAATATTGTAACTGTTTTGGTGCTTGTGAAAAAAATTGTTATAAAAATTTTATGTACTCCCTTTTTGCCAAATGCAACGTGTTCGGGTTTTTCTCTTATCAATTTTGGATCAAATCTTTTAATTGATTCGCTGTTCCGGTTTTTTCAGTACAGTTCCAATACAGTCAGAATTGGTACATACTCGAGAGCAGGTATTGGTCTAATCACCCTTCTCGTTTCAGTGGTGAAACTGGTTTGGACCTGAGAGCACAGTGGTTTCGCCATTCGCATTTTTTTTAAACAGTCGTCCGTTCATTATAACTCAGTAGATCATTCGAGGACATCAATCCACGTCGAGATCCCGATCCACACCGGAATGTTATCGCGAGTTGGTTACGCGCATTGGAATAATCTGGTTCAACAAAAAGCCCTAGGGGTATGAGAAGAGCCAAAACAGTAAGAGCTCCCGAAAATCGTGCTCTAGTGAGAAAAGCTGTTGAGAAATCACCAAGACGCTTTGCCCGAAAACATGCATCCGCATTAAACATGTCGGACCTCTCTGTAAGATGGATTTTGCATAAATATTTAATCTTCCATCTGTATAAGATTAAGGTGGTTCAGGAGTTGATGCCTCCTGATTTTCAAAACAGAGTGAATCGCTCCAGAGAAATATTTGGCCTTATCCCAGCTATGTCAACGTTCTTAAGTAGTGATAAAGTTCCATCTGTCTGGAGCCGTAATCAAACAGAATTACAATTATTGGTCGGGCAATAACCTGTAACAAATTCACTAGAGAACTCATCACTCCTCAAAAGTCACTAAATGGTTTGCCATTTCCTAGTTTTGGGTTTGTTGGGGGCCCCAAAAATTTGTAAGAACTGAAGATCGCTGTTAGAAAGGAAATCGCCGGCATTCCGATCGAATGTGGAGAAAGAGAGGCAACAATACTTCAATCAATCGATACTCGCCCATTATTGTCATATACATGATGATTAGTAAATTTCGAATATATTTGGTACCTATGTAATTTTTGTTCAAACCTTTTCCTGCTTTTGTCTTTTTATTTTCAGATTCGATGAGGACAACTTGGAAAAACCTCTGTATTCGTTAATGAAAGATAACTCTCGATGAAAGAAGTCTTTCAATATTCAATATTTCAGCTCATTTTGTAAGGATTACCACACATAAAATTCACCAACTATGAGGGATTTCTTAAGATTTCATAAGACCACTATAGTTCGATACAGACATTTAATATCGATATCAATCTCTCCCACTAAGAACAAGCGGTTAAAGTTGTAAAATTTTAATTTCAAGTGTAATTATTGATAGACAATTGAGTGAATTTGAATCATTCCATAATTTCAATTCGTTAAAATACTATCATTATAAAGTGATCCAGTTTTTTCTTCCTTCCATCTATATACAGTACCGTCATGTCACGCGTACGCGGAATAAGTTGCTCTCAATGTTCAAATAAAGTTGATCGATATGATGATCCGATCAAATGTTCTTTATGTGATAAAAGTTTTCATGTTGATTGCGTGGGTGTTTCCATTGAATTATTCAATGAAATGCGTGCAAGTGGACTTATGGAAAAGTGGTGTTGTAATAACTGTCTAGGGCCAGAGGACTCTGTTCCTTCGATGGTTTGTAAACCGATTATTTCGGGGGAAAACGAGGAATCATTTAAGAGTGCCCTCCTCATGATAGTGAGTGAGGTAGTTTCATCCTTAAAAACTGAAATATCTCAGTTGAAAAATCTCATTCATTTCCAAAATGAAAGAATATTATATCTTATTGAAGAAATAAAATCATTGAAAACAAATGTAAACATTCGTTAAGAGACTACAACAGCTGTGCGGAATCCCCAAGATAAGAAAACGGGACATCCTCCGAATAATTCACCATCTGAGGTAAATTCTAAAGACCGAGGTTCTTCGCCTGTTCCACTCGCTGTGAACATGGTGTCTTCACTTGATCCTCGTTCCTCGAATGTACCGTTCCATACTGAAGTTGCCATTGTTAACACGGACTCATCACCTCATTCCATCTCTGATACGGATCAGAGGCAGTTTGTAGCTGGTAAAAAGACTGTATCGAAAAAGAAAGTTATTCCGTTTGGACCGTCTGACAATTTGACAAATAATATTGTAAGGGAATCTAGTCGCGCTCAAGATCGAAAGATAAATAAACGGGATAAAAAATCCTTAATATCTCCAGTGAAAAAAATTTCCCTAATATCGGATAGTCGATCTTTGGCCCTTAATGAACCGGAAGGAAAAAATAACACCTCTGACTGGGTGAAGGTTGCGAACAGGCGAAGGAGGAGATCTCCGCTTGTTTTGGGGTCTTATGAGGGAGTTTCAGAGGTTGAAGGTATTGTGAAATATAAAGCACTGCACGTCTCTAACATGAAACCCAATACTACTTCTGAAGATTTACATTCTTTTCTGATGAAGACGTTTACCGATGTGAAATGTGAAAAAATTAATTCTAGATTTCCTGAAAGTTACGATTCATTCAAAGTTCTTATACCAGATAGTCAATATGATGTTGCCTTAAAGGGGTCATCATGGCCAAATAGAGCCAGTGTACACCATTTTTTTCATCGGAAAGGCCAAACCCAGATAAAATAATCAATCTTGAAAATCAACCGAAAAAGAATAAGATTAAGATCATAAATTTGAATATTCAATGTATCACCAATAAATTGGATCGTCTGGAAGTGTTGTTAGCTGAGGAATTGCCTGATATTGTGTGCGTCTCTGAGCATTGGTGTGATGCCTCTACCTTGGAGGTGATGAATATTCCAGGGTATATTCAGGCTGCTTCTTTCTGCCGTCCCACCAGAAGGCATGGAGGATCGCTGGTGTATGTGAGATCTCCTCTTCCTGTGAGGAATCTTGATATCTCCAGATTTTCAGTAGAGATGAATTGTGAACTATGTGGTATTATGGTGCTTGGTGATGTGAAGTTGGGTATAATAAGTGCCTACAGGCGGCCAAAAGGCGATTTTGAACTTTTTCTGAACACAATGTGCCAGGTGCTCCAATATTGCTCTGGTTTAGTTAAAAATCTTTTCGTTTGTGGAGATTTTAATGTAGATTTCCTCACGAATGATAAAAATAAGAATATGTTCTGTGATTTGCTGATTTGCTTCGATTTAAAAGTAACTTCTATGTCTCCAACAAGAGTTTTCACTAAGTCAATGGTACTACATCTAGTACTAAAGTTGATTATATCCTAACAAATGTTGAGTTAGATTGTTGTAAAACTAACGTGTTTGAAGCTTCTCTTAGTGATCACAGAGTAATTTCCGTGGTGTACACTGATTGCTTTGCTGTCTGCGCTGTAGTCAAACCACCTACTAGAAATATGCAGGTTTTTTTTTCTGAGAATAATTTGAATTTATTTAAATCAACTTTGCATGATTTTCCTTTTCAGGATTTATATAGTTATATTTATATAGTTATATTTATATAGTTATTATTTGTTATCGGATATTTATAGAGAAATTTCAATCCTTAGTGAGGGAATGTTTTCCTGTTAAAAAAGTCATGTGTCGAAATAATTTGGGAAAAGATTGGATAAACGATGAGGTTAGACAGGCTAGTTTAAGTCTGAAGAACCTCTTTTGGGTTCATGCAAATATTAGTTCTCTTCATTCTCTGGAAGTTTATAAAAAAGCAAAGACTGAATACAGTAAGTTGCTCCGTAGAACTAAGAGGCTTCATTATGATCAATATCTTCTTAAATCGGAAAATAAAAATAAAGCGGTTTGGAATATAGTCAAACATGAAACAGGTCATAAAGGTTCAACTAATTCTGATATTTCTTTAAATATAAAGAATACCATCTGTTCAGAGTCTTCGATGGTAGCTGAAGCTGAAGCTTTCGGAGAGTATTTTTCTAATCTTGCTAGCAGTCGACTCAAACTTCATTATGGTACTGAACTCTCAAAAAACTGTACAACTAGTTCTATGTCTTTACATACATTTTATTTCTACCCTGTAATTGATGTTGAAGTTTTTGATGCAATAAGAAGTTTAAAAAACAAAATAAGTGCTGGAACTGACTATATATCCAGTCGACTTATAAAGGCATCAGGAGAGTTTATATCCGGTCACCTAGCATATCTCATAAATTTATCTGTCACTAGTGGTGTATTTCAGAATCTTCTTAAGGCTGCAATAGTTATTCCGGTTCCAAAGAATAAAAATGACATTCAAAACATTTCCAACTACCGTCCTGTATCTGTGCTGAGTGTTATTTCAAAGGTGATTGAAAGTATTGTTTTGAGGAGAATCACACAGTTTCTGGATAAATACAGTTTGATTTCTGACTCTCAGCATGGGTTTAGGCCTGGTCGTTCTACTGAGACGGCAGCTTATAAGTTCATTGAATGTGTCCATAAAGGTCTGGATGAGGGCCGATTTGTAGCGGGGTTATTTTTCGACTTGTCCTGTGCATTTGATGTTATATCGTTCGAGTTCATAAAGGAGAAATTGTATTGTGTGGGATTTAGAGGTGTGTTCCTTGACTGGTTGTACAGTTTCATCACTGGTAGAACCATGAAGGTAAAGGTTAACAACGTTTTCAGTAATGAATACGACACCACGTCTGGAGTGCCCCAAGGTTCTGTCTTGGGTCCACTTTTATTCATAATTTTCATCAATGATTTACCTGATTACCTGAGATCGGTGTTAGTGCTCATTTTTGCAGATGATTTTTCTGTTGCTGTTACAGCCTCGAGTGTTACTGAACTTGTTGATGCCTGTAAAGGTATTATTAAAAGTCTTATGGATTGGAGCCAAAGGAATGCACTACTGTTAAATGTTGAAAAAACTAAATGTATTTACTTTGGTCTGAAAAACATGAACCGTGACATTTTGAGTATCAGCTGTTCTAATACTTCAATAAAATCTGAAGAATATATAAAGTTTTTAGGTATATATATTGATGAATATCTTAGGTGGACTAATCACATAGACATACTGAGTAAAAAGTTGAATTCATCAAATTATGCAATAAACCGAGTAAAAAATTATTTTTCACTAGAATGTTTGCTTGATTTATACTATTGTTTGGTCTACAGCCACATTTCATATAATATTTTACTTTGGGGAAATTCCACTGATGTAGATAGAGTTTTTGTTGCTCAGAAGAGGGTCCTGCGCTTGATCTTTGGTATAGACTCGAGATCCTCCTGCAGACCACTCTTTGTGGAGAATAAAATTTTGACAGTCCCTTGTGTATATATTTATAAGTCACTGCTCTTGATCAAGCAAAATTTAAGAACTCTAGAAAGATTGTCCAGTCATCACTCCTATACAACGAGAAATGACAAAATCCTGTCTCTGCCTAAGCACCGAACGACGAAGTTTGAACATTCACCTACTTACCAAGGTATTAAAATTTACAATAAATTACCAGAATGTTTTAAAAATATGAATTTTGCTTGTTTCAAGAGGGAGACTAAATCCATGTTATGTAAAAAAGGTTATTATAGTCTAAATGAATATATGGTTGATCATTTGTAATTTGATATCAATTTTTTTTTTCTCTTCAAGTCGATCTTTCAGATCAAAATTTGTTGTTTTCCTGTATTTTTTTTGACTTGTCTCATACAATTAATGTCTAAGGGGATGAATAAAGATTATTATTATAATTATTTTTTTTAATTTTTTTTTAAATCACCTTGAAGGGTTATTTTCCTATTGAAACCGGGCTAGTTGCCAAAGTTAACAAAATGTGTTCAGAAGCCTTGCAAGAATTTCCGTACTATTCTGGTTGTACTCAAGATGACCTCCTTCTGGGACGCGGAGATGACGTTTGGTTCAAGGCACAGTCTTTTTGTGTTTTCAGGTAAATGAACCTCTACCAATCCATTTGTTGATATAATTAATGGGAGGATGCTTATCTTTTTCAGGCTATACATTTCTCGCAGCTGGAACGCCAGATCTCCGTACTTCGTCACCTTCTCTGTGTATGCTCTCGAGAGGTTATCATCTGCAGGAATCGTGAATTCCACTATCATACATGTTTTCTCCACGTCGTCGAAGAGTGTAATATCCGGTCTGTTGTGCAGCACACCCCTGTCCGTCACCATCGCGGAGTCCCAATAGAGTCTGTAACGTGTACTCTGCAGTAAAGTTTTAGGCATATAGAGGTGAACAGGTATCTCCTGCTTCACCAGGCCCAGTTTCAGCGCTATTTGTTGGTGGTATATCTTCGCCATGGAGTTATGCCTTTCGAGATAATCTCTCGGAGCCAAGACAGGACAAGAGGAAGTCACATGTTGGATGGTTTCAGCAGCCTGGGAGCATCTGCGACATTGATCAGAAGGTACATCCAGTTTGGCAATATGCTTCTGGTACACCCTAGTTGGCATGACTTGGTCTTGGATTGCCAGTAGTCGGCCTTCTGTCTCTGGATAGAGATATCCTTTCCGCAGGTAAGTTAATGACTCAACTCTATTCACTTCTCTATTTTTCA
The DNA here is from genome assembly GCA_030674115.1 of Micraspis discolor. Lineage (NCBI taxonomy): Eukaryota > Metazoa > Arthropoda > Insecta > Coleoptera > Coccinellidae > Micraspis > Micraspis discolor. The sequence goes on along the minus strand of JARTUT010001320.1, from coordinate 394,149 downwards.
GGCAATTGGGATATCTCCCATGTAGCGCTTTTGAACACCACTCTTCCAGTAGTTGTTCTGCTGTGCGTTCATCAAGCTGATGGTCCAGCTCTGATAGTTTCAAGGGAGTTAAACCTTGGTCGGCTTCTCGGATTGCCTGAAAGAAAATAGAACTCTTTCTGAGAAAGTAGCCTCTGAGAGTGGTGATGTTTTTTTGGTGAATCTCTTCCAAGTTGAGTAGCCCCCGACCTCCTTGGGATCGCGACAGGTACAATCGAGCTGTTGAGGAGTGCACATGGTGAACGCAGTACTAGATCTCAATGCTCTATCGATCTCCCGCAGTTCTGTTGTTGACCAAGTTAAAACACCGAAGGAGTAGGCTATAGTTGGTATGGCCCAGATATTTATAGCAGTGAACAAGGATCTGGAATTAAGTTTTGCCTTCAGTAGCAAATTCGCCCTCTCCAACAATTTTTGCCTATAATATGCTCTCATTTCCGAAGTTTGGATGTCCAGTGCTTGTTTTATTCCGAGATATTTATATGAGTCGTTTACATTTAAAGATGGAAGGGTGATCTGATTCATCAAGGTTGTTCCAGGACCTGCGTTCTGTATTTTTCCACGCTTGACTTCAAGAACAGCACACTTGTTCACTCCGAAGCTCATTCCAATAGAGTCGCTGAACAGCGCCACTATCTCCAGCAGTCTTCTCAGTTGGTCCATATTGGCTCCGTATAATTTTAGGTCGTCTATATACAAGTTGTGATTTACTCGGATCTTTCTGAGCTTATCGATAACATATCCATACTCTGTGTTTTTGAGTAACATACTCAACGGATTGAGAGCCATGCAGAACCATGCTACACTCAAAGTATCACCCTGAAAAATTCCTCGATTTATTTTGATGTTTGCTGATCTCTTCAACACCTGTCCATATCGGATCAAGAGAGATGTCCTCCAAGTTTTCATCAGTAAGGCTAAAAGGTTAACAATTTTTCATTAATTCCGTGCATTCTCAGAACTTTCAGCAGCCAAGAATGAGGTACTGAATCAAATGCCTTGCGGTAATCGATCCAGGCTACCGAGATGTTTCTTAGTTTTCTTCTAGCTTGCTTGGTTATGATCAGATCTATCAAAAGAAGTTCTTTACATCCCTTAGTTCTTATTCGTCCACCGCCTTGCTCTGGTGCCATAATATTGTTTGATCTTAGGTGTTTATTTATGTGTTTGGTTACAACTGCCATCAGAATTTCATAAACTGCTGAGAGGCATGTGATGGGTCGATAGTTATTTGGATCTTTGGGTTCTCCATTTTTGGGAATCAGGTAAGTAACACCCTGAGTGAAATAGGCCGGTATCGAAGAGGGATCCGCAACAAGTTTTCCGTGGACAGCAGTGAAGTGCTTCCACCAGTAATTATGGATTTGATCACATCTAGGAGTTGCCCAGATATTCGATTTTTTTTAAGTTTCTGCTATGTCACTTTCATTGATTTCAATAACCTCCATTAACACCCTGGGTATCTGCGACTCAGCCTCCCCAATCCAAGGCGCTCGGTCACTGTGTTCAGTTCTCGCAGTCCAAATGTCACTCCAGTACCGCACAGCCGCCTCCATATCCAAGTGGTTCTTCCAGTCGGCATCAGTCGATTCCAGGTCTCGGAAAATTTTTTTCTGGTTTTGAAAGAACAATCTGTTGTTTCTATGCCTCTTAACTGTTTCATTATATCTATGAATGAGAGAACCTAATGCTGTGATTTTCTGTTTCAGGTTATCGCTGAGCACCGATATCTTGTCTTTGAAGTCTGGATCTTTTCTTCTAATTTTGAACTCAGAGGCCACCTTTCTCACAGCTTTCAAGACCCTACCAGATGAATTAGGTGAATTAAGGTAAGTATGAAAAACACCTATCTTTCTTCTTAATGATAATATCTTCCCTTCCAGACGTCTCCTCCAAGGCGGATTCGCAGCCGACCGGCTGCCATGTCCACTGCCACCAGATCCATGATCTACCACGTCACCTACCCTGCCACCGTGGGTCTCGCATACAGTGACCGCAGCGGCGTAGACAACATCAACCAACTCACTAAGCGTGTTCACTCCCGCCAGATGTTTAGGAAGTAGCAAGTTGATAGTCCTCATCGTTTTCAGTACGTGTTTCGAATGACGCAGCTTCTCGATCCTTGGCCTACTTTCAGGTGCTAGGCCCGAGTATTTTATGATGTTGGCAAGTAATTGTTGTCCCAGTTTCTCGCTTGGTTCCTGCGTCAGAAGCAATCCGCTCTGTCTTATTCTCAAAGAAGATCTCCTTCTGGTCACCTCTACCACGTCGGGAGACTGTTCTTGTGGTGCCTCTAGTGGATAGCAGCTTGCTTGTATTCTCTCAAGCTCAGCACGTGACAGCTTTTCGCCCTTTGTCAACCATCTGACCCTGTCTGAGAGAAGCTGAGCACTGGTAGATTTATTCGGGCACATCTGCTCCCAGATCTCAACCAGAAGTTGTCTATATGTTTTGGATGACTGTTCTACAAGATTCCGAGCAATATAATGCGCACGCATCGAAATAAAATTTTTTTTAGCTTTTAAAACGGCGCGGGATGCACGAAATGCCAAGAGGCGTATTTTGCAAGTGGACCCTGAGAAAAGAAAAATTAGTGCCAAGGCGCTGTCTTTGGAGCAACACAACAAGATGGTCAACTTATGTAAAGAAGATAATCCAGACGGTTTGAACAGAAAATTTTATTTTATTGCTGCATTGGAGCTTGCTTGGCGCGGAGGAGAGGGTTCATCATGCCTAATTTCGCATTTCCAATTCGAAATTGAAAACGATGGTAATCCTACGGGCCGAATTGCCTACAATCCGATATTTTCTAAAACAAGACAAGGTGGTGCCCAAAAATGTGCGGAAACGAAATGGCTGACTCCCAATATTGAAGAAGATATTTGCCCCGTGAGGTTATATAAGCTACTTGTATCCAAAAGAACTGCAAACATAACCACTGAAAGACTATTCCTTACTCCACATAGGAATTGGAAATATGGTTCATGGTTCAAAAACTCCCCAGTCGGTCTCAATACGATAGCTAAATGGACAAAAGAATCGGCAGAACTCATTGGCATCAACACAACCAAGTCGAAGATATCCAACCACTCGCATCGAGCTTCTGCTGTTAGCCAATTAGCCAAAGCAGGGATTGGCGAGGAACAGCTGATAAAGATAACAGGTCATTCTTCTGCAGCGTCAGCGAAACCGTATCTCCAACTGGACCAACAACATCACAAAAAAATAATCACAGCCATAAGGAATGAAAAAAATGTCCTTCAAGAAACAACATCAGTATCTACTTCATCATTCGAAAATAATGCTCGTAATGTGTATAATAATTGTACTATCAATAATTATTATTTTGAGAATAAAGATGAATAATTTGTTGTTATGCTTCTATCTGGTTATTTTTGAATAAAAAACTATTTTTATTTCGTTTGATTTATATTGTTGAATGATCTTTCAAAATACCACACGAGTTTAAAATTTTTTTTGAGAACACTCTGTCGTTTTTTGAAAATTATACAAAGTTCACTCAACAAAGTGATCCCGAAATACCACTCGCCTTCGGCTCGTGGTATTTTAAGGATAACTTTGTTTCGTGAAATTTAAACGTATAATTCTCAAAAAACAAGAGTGTTCTCAAAAATTTCTCACCTCTAGTGGTATTACCCTTGAAAACACATTTTTATTGCTCATAACTATCTCTCATAACTTACCATCCAAATGATTAATGAAAATCATACTGAATTCTATGGTAAGTGATTTTCTAGCAGAGTATTGGTGAAAATATTGAAATTTCTGTATTTTACTCTCAATTTAATTGAATATTTCTCAATACAGGACTCATGTCGTGTTCAAGATGTCGGACAGTAAAGAACGCTCGGATAAATTTATCGATTCGAGTGATAATAAGTTAATGTATTATGCTCATTATAAGAAAAATGGTTTCGAAGTAATTTTGTGCATAAAATGCAAGGAAGTTTTCCAACGTTGATGCTTGATAACGGCCGCCAAAAGAATAAATACAAAATGCATTTATGAGACCACCGATGAAACAAATCCAGGAGTCCAGAATCCAGGCAGAACATAATCCCCAATATGAAATAAAACTTGTAAGGACTGAGGTAAAATATCTGGAAGACCTATTACTGGAAATCAGGAGAAAAATGATATCCTGATGCTATTTAATAAATTATCAGTAGAAATAATCATAGCTTTTGAAAAATACGATGGTTAACAACCAAAAAAAGAACACTGAAGGTGCTTCAATGTCGAATAAAGCAGTTCACGAAATTTCGGTAAGAAATAAAATTACAGACAATTATTATGAACAACTACGGAGAAGCAGAAATCACAAAGTGAAGTATCGAACGTCATCCGAACTAACCTTCAAATAAATCGTATATGACATCAAAACAAAGTGATAATGATCTAAGTGATATTAAAATGGTCTAAGAGAGCAATACAGGATATAATTTGCGATTGATTTGTAATGAAATCACGAATAAATTTCAATGACAAATCGTATTCAACAAAAGACGGACTAAACAATCAAATAATCGTAGTCATATGCACTGGTACCATGTTAAATTAATCATCACTGAAGAGAGTTAAGATGAGAAAATGGGTATATCTTGGAAAGATCACAGGAAAGACAAAAATAGAAGAGAATTTTATGGACTACAAAAAGCGCACGAAAGATGTAAAGAATGTTCAAGTAGAAAGCTTCAAACAAAAGGTGAAAACTCTTCTTTTACTGTAGGTGTTATGGGAAAGGGGGAGAAGAAGATTTTGGCTCGATCTGCAGATGACACTTCTGGCCAGATGGGGTTGTTGTTAGGGAGTTCAGATTTGGAAATTTCTTTCGGAAAATGAAAAAAGTAGGTAACGTGACTATTCTAACACCATTAAAATGAGTCTTTGAAGAGACAGTGCTTGAATACGTCATATATTGTTTTATTAGATTTATTCAATGAAATGAACACAATCTTTTTTGTTTCAACAGTGCATTGGCAATATGAAAAGAAACATCAAGTAACTGTAGAGAAGAGAAGAAGCATGGAGGAATCGCTATTTACTCAAAAAAAAATTAACAAATGTAAGGTCAGGTTGGATATTGGTAATTTTTCTAAACCTGGGGTTTTTGAATGTACTTCAGAATGTCTATTTGGAAAGTTGAAAACGATCTTATTATGTTTATATAGGCCTGATACACGTCCAGTAGCGAATGAAGATTTGTTTCTTGAAAATTTCAATTATGTTTTTATAATTCTAAATGAAGAAAAACTTTAAAAAGTTTATTATAATGGGCGATTTCTGTTGATTTTCTCAACATGAATGTCACTAATACTAATATGCTTGATACATTCGTTAAAAGTTTCGGTTTAGAAGTATTAGCAAATTGTCGATTAGGGGAACCAGTTTTTCAGACAATGTATTCACTAACATAAAGAATAATTCAATAGAGGTTGTACAACCACATTTATCAATTCACAAAGCACAAATAGTAACTATTGAAATTATATAAAACATCAAATCCCAACTACAAAACTGATCAGAAAATATAATGATCAAAATCTGTGTAGTTTCTCAGAAAAGCTTTTATCATTTGACTGGTAACATTTGTATACATTTTAAAGATGATGAGATAGATGAGATGTTGAATTTCCATTTGGTCATTTCGAGAATATGTTTCAATGTAAGCAGAAAGACTTTATATTATGTCGCAGCAGAAGCTTGAATATTCTCAACAGTACAAACAAGGAAAGAAGGATTATGATCAACAAATAACAAAGTTTAAACAGGACCTTATTGGTAATAGAAGTTATTGAGTCAAATAAAAACAATGACAATTTAGGGTCTAATAAAATCTTTGACTGGTGAATGCGTTTCCCAACTGATATTTCCTCTAGGTGATCCACAAGTTATAGTAAATGATTTCAACAATTTTTTTTGTACATTCAGTTTCAAAAAATACATCGCCCCTTGAAAGTAAAAATAAAAAAATCGGAAGCTTTCTTAAGTGGTGAACACCGAAGAAATGGAGCATTTTCATTTATCATATCCAAAGAAGAAAAAACTTACAAGAAAAAATCAAGGAATCGGCATTCATGAAAATCGCTTCTGATACCATCTCGAAGTTTGCTCAATTTTGATATTGAATGAAAATTGAAGTATTTTCAGACATTGAAGAAAAAATTTTTAACATTTTCGCCATGAAAACTATAGGAGATGCTTTTCTGAAACGTATATAGGTAGCAAAAACAATAAGATCTGGTTGCGAATTCCCAAATACTTCTACACGAGTTCCATCATAAAAAATTTCTCGTCAACAATCGTCTGAACGTTATCCTTTGTGTATGGTTTCTAAAATTGGCGCTGCACTAACCTATAGACAATTCCTCCACCGAATTCATTCGAATCGTTCCACCAATTTAAATCTTCATTCACATTGTTTACATTACCCATGTCGAAAATCGTAAACTTTTATTGTCTTATCGTCTACATGCATCGTAAATTTTTTGTGACGCATGTGTTCCCAATGGTATAGACATGAGAAGTGTGTAATAATTCCAGTCATTTCCTCTGTCTCAAGACCTTTGATAGCTCGGTTTGTAGAAGGGTTGTTAGGTTGTTAGCTGTTCCAAGAATAACACTATGCAATTTTCTTACGATTCACGATCTACTAGACCCCCCAAATATCATGATAAGAATTTGCTGGGACTGTTTAGAATCGGCAAGTCATTCAAGATGACTGAATTATATATCTTCGAACCGGATGCGGATTTTAAAAGTCAAGCTTTCGATTCAATTTTGCTTTTCGGCAATGGTCAATTATCCAATCCTGAAGCAGCCTTATTAGAATTGATAAATTATTGAAACATATTTATGCGAGTTTGATTCAATTCTGTGATTTTAGAATATCGGGGCGAAGATAGTGACAAATGTTTGGGTTTGAGACGTTGATGTTGAATCTGTGGTGAGTATGTACTGCGTGCATTATATTTTATATTCCAACAACTTTCCAACGTTGTGAGCTACAGTTTTCATATGCCAGATAGATTTATTGCCCAAATATCGATGTAGAATTCCTTATTGTGGCAAATCCTTTGATTAGTTGGGCAGTTATCAGCATCTGATACTTAGTTACCTCAATAACTCAAAACATTTGTTTCCTAAAAAAAGGTTTCAATAAGGTTGGAAGGAAAGAGATGGCAGGATTTTGTGGCTAAAAAATGTTGTGGATGCATTTGCTTTTCGACAGTCACATGTGGGTTTTCAGAACGGAAATTTTGGCGATTAACAGGGGAATCAAGATGATAAGATGCTCCGTCGATTACGATGATTTCGCTGGAAAAATCATTCACTTGTTGTGCTCAATAATTCATTCAACAAACTCTCTTCGCAGAGCATGGTCATTGGGCTTTCGTTGTTGTGTTAATTGAATTTTGTAAGCATGGAGACACATATCTTCAGTGAGTATACGCTGTAAAGTGCTTCTTGAAATTTGCAATTCTTGTCCATGACGCCGAATTGAAGTTCCACCGACAGTCGCACGCACTGCCTCTATATTGACATTTGAAAAGGTTGATTTTAGATTACCAGTGTGTTTGGCTTCTCCCACGCATCGGGTCTCTCGAAATTTTCAATTAATTATTGTATATTATATTAATTAATCAATCATAGTTGACGAAGTTAAAACACTATTCCAACTACGAGGGCCGTTCAGAAACTAACCTCCGGTTAATTGAAAAAAATACACCAACTTGAGTAAAAATATTTTAATATATACATCTTACAACTACATCTTTGCACTATTTTTCGACATAGTCTCCATTACGATTGAGGCACTTATCGTATCTCTTCACAAACTTTGAAATTCCTTCTGCATAAAAATCACCCGCTTGTGCCTTGAGCCAGCCTGTGACCGTATCTTTGAGCTCTTTGTCGTCATCAAACCGCTGGGACCCGAGCCATTTCTTCGATTTTCACGAACTTTTGCATCAACTGTCTGAACGAGTTCGTCAGTCATCAATGATGGTCTACCACTCCTCTCTTCATCATGAACGTTTTCTCGTCCACTTTTAAATATACGTACCCATTCACGGACAACTCCTTTACTCATAAATTTTGGTCCGTACACGGCACAAAGCTCACGATGAATAGCTGCTGCAGAGTATCTTTTGGCTGAAAAAAACCTTATAACACCACGCACCTCATATTTGGCGGGATTTTCTATTGCAGCACACATTTCAAACTGCCACAAAAACTAAACTAGCGCAGGTACGATGTTCACTCGACTACGGCTTGATGCCGACTGACCTGCTGAGCGCGTGAATGCACAGATGGCGCGCTACTCCCCCCCACTACCCGCACTGTGACCAATCGGAGGTTAGTTTCTGAATGGCCCTCGTATATTATGTATAAATTTTTCGAACTGTGGTCGCCAAGCATTCATTATTTTTGAAATATTGTTCATCAATGAAGATACATTGTTCTATTGCGAAACACTCCATATTTATTAACCATAAACTGTCAACTGTCGACTTATTTTGTTTTTAGTGTTGTCAACACTGTACTGTATAAATGGCGGCAAATTCGAATCTTGTGTTTATTTTGAGACAATCTTTTTGAAGCAGGAAATGTACTTAGGCACATTTTCTCGAATTCATCTCTGCTGCCTGGGGTCCTTGACTCCACACATCATTTCCTTTTGAGTGTCATAGGTTTTTGTTTGTTTTTGAGCGTTGTCCGTTTTCACGAACTCAAACATAGGATTACAAATCTATATTATTTCGGGAATGAATTGTGCCCTTACATGGGGTCTTATTCGTGCTTTTCATTTTTGGCACATATATGTTCTACACTAGATTCTATAATAGATCGTTAATGTATTTGTGGTTGAAACTAAACTCAAGGAAAATTGTAAGTATGACTGATCCACAGTCCTAGAAAAGAATAGCGTAAGAGCTCATGACTTCAGTGACTACGTTTTATTCCATGATTGAAATGAAATTTTCGGAAAAAATCAGAAATGCACTGATGTGAAGTCAGGAGTTTTTGTGTACTATTTCTAGAGTCTTCTCTAGTACTCTGGAACAGTCTGATACAAATACAACTGCCAAGATGAATGAGCAGAGTTATATCTCAAATCGAAAATAACTGCCCAAAGTTTTCCTTCAGTTTTATTCGAAGCTCAAATTCCTTCTCCCAAAAACCGAACAAAAATAGGCATATCAACTCCATTGAATACCATTCAGAATATATTTTTTTTACTATGTAGTAGTCCTTTGAGATAGGATAGCTCATATATTCATGTCCTAATTACAGATATCTTGAACTAAAATAACCGTTAAATGACAACATACATTATCATCGTAAAATAAACATTTCGATTAATTTTCCCCGTACTGTAACTGAGTTGAAAGCATCGAGCATCGCAATTTCTGACGGACTTTTTGACATTTCTCTGTTTCGATTTCACGAAAAATTACTATTTTCACAAGAATAATTTGGGGCTTTTTCTTTAAGTTTGACGGGCATGTGTCGTATCAGGAAATGGAATTTTTTTTGTTTTCGACGGCCGCACCAAAATTTGAAGGAGCATTGAGTCGATACGGAACGTAAATTATTAACTTCAGTGATATGATATTAATAAAGCCCACACTTGCATAAATTCTGTTTAAATACGACGAATATATAGTTTGGTATAAAGTATACTTTTTTTTTCTACAGCATCGATTTCTGCGAAATTTTGCTAATCGATTTTTTCAACCTAATTTACATATCTTCCAGGTTACAACTTGAACCAATGGATATTCTTTGATTGACTGGGAAACCCAAATTTCAAACATAAATAACCTTTTGATGAATTTGGTCCAATAACGAATTTGACCGAGATATTTGAATAGTTAAACCTTTTCAAAAATAAAAACGCTCATCTCCTTTGGATGATTGAGAGTATACGGCCGGACGTACATACTTAAGTTGGGCCCTATATTCTTCATCAGGAAGTCCACCCCAATCGATTGAGATATTCGACTATTAGAGACAATTGCGCAGAGTGACAGCACGCTGCTCTACTAAAAGAGCGCGAAAAAATAGTGATAGTACTCCAGCACAATGGTTGTTAGTTTTGAATATCGAGCCAAAAATTATCTCAATCTATTGGGTTTGACTTACTGATATAGGATCTGGGGTTAAACTTGAGTATGTCCGTCCGGTCGTATCCTCGCTATCTTCCGCAGGAGATCAGCTTGAGTTCATATTTTCAGAATAAGTTAGCTATTCAAATATTTCAGTCGCTATTGGGCAAAATCCGTCGAATGGTTCAGCAGTTATGAGCATCTGAAATTTGGTTTTCTCAATAAATTCTAAAATATACATCAGATCGACTTGTAACTTGAATGAGGTAGAAAAAAATACGTTTGCGAAATATAGTGAAAATCATTATGGAAGAATTTCAAAATAATTGCTACAATTTTTTTTACATATACTTCAGATCTAGTTGGATATTCATTAGAGAAGCACAAAATTTGAAGGCAATATCAAGGATATTGATATCCAGGATATACCCGAGTTTCAGCATTGTACTATCTTGATGACGAGATATTGTTGATGATGGAGCTCGTGTTGAATGATTATTTGGGCTATTACCATCATCTATTGTGGATGTAATGTTTTCCGACGTTTCGATAGACATCTTCTATCTTTATCAAGGAGGAAAAGTAAAAAACCTTTTGAAAATTATCAATTTTCAAAAAGTCAATATGACAGAAGTCATGAAAGGAAAATGAACAATGTTATATACTCATCTGTGATATGATGATCTTTTTTTAGTTGGATCGAACTATCGGCGTCAAACTTCTGGCAGATCTATAGATGGAGCACTTATGGAATCTGGTGTTATTTTCATAAATGCTGCTTCTTTGATTTTTATTGTTGCAAGTTTTCTTCTTTGGATATTATTGATGCTTCATCCCATTTTATACGATGATTCTCATCTACAGCATGTTGGACTAACCTGGATTTGTCGCTGTCTAGTACTCGTAGAAGCTTCTGATGTTCTTTTATTCGTACATTCAGAGGGCGTTTAGTTTCTCCGATGTAAGATCTTCCGCACTCATAAGGTAATTCATATATGCAGTTCTTTGTCCTTTGTGTCTCATTATTAGGCTTAACTTTTGTAAGTTTAGCTCTGATAGTGTCTTGAGTTTTGAATGCAGTCGTTATGTTGTATCTATTTCCAATTCTTCTCATTTTCTCCGACAAACCTTTTACATAAGGAATTACGGTTTTAATGGTCTGATTTATATCTGTTGGTTCAGGTTGACTTTCTCTTGTTCGTTTAGCTTTTTCTAATATCTTTTTGGGGTAGCCATTGCTTCTAAGAGTTTTCGAGATGTTATTTATTTCTTCATTTTGGTCTTCTTCAGTGCAACAAATATTTATTGCTCTATCAAATAAACATTTTGCTACTCCCAATTTAGTGTTTAGTTGGTGGTTTGACTCAAAATGTAGATATTGTCCTGTGTTCGTTGGCTTTTTATACACAGTGGTTCTTGGGATTCCATTTTGTTTATGTACAGTACATCTAAGAATGGAAGTTGTCTGTCCTTCTCGATTTCAATTGTGAATTTAATTGATTCCTCTTGATTGTTTAGATATTGAAGGAATCCATCTATAGTGTCTCTTCCATGTTGCCAAATAATGAAAGTATCATCTACATATCTTTTCCACAGTTTGGGTTTAAGTACATATTTTCTAATGCCTTCTGTTCGAAAATTTCCATATATAAATCAGCTAAAATTGGTGATAGTGGTGAACCCATGGCCATTCAAATTCTTGTTGATAAAGATGTCTTCAAATTGGAAATATGTTGTTTCAATACAAAGAAAAGCATTTCCATAATTGCATTGACGCTTAGTGTAGTTCTTTCACTAAGGGTTTGATCTTCTTCAAGCTTTTTCCTAACTATGATAAGTGTTTTATCTGTCGGAATATTAGTGAACAAACTGGTGATGTCAGAAGCTGACCATAACGTCTTCTTCCATGATTTCTTGATGTTTCATTATTTCTATGAAATGTTTCGTGTTTCTTATCATCGATGTTGAATTACTTTTTAATGGCGATATAATTTTCAGCAGAAATTTAGCCAATTGGTGGCATGCTGAATTTCTTGAACTCTAATTGGTCTTAGAGGAATATTTGCTTTGTGTATTTTTGGTAGACCATATAAATGTGGTGGTTTACTGAAGTGAGGTGTAAGTCTTGATCTAACGAATTGATCTGGAAATTCATTTCGATATTTATAAAGGATTTTGTAAATCTTGTTTTCAACTGTGGTGGTAGGGTCCTTTTTAGTCTTTTATATTTTCCTGCTTCTAATAATTCATTGATTTTTTGATTATAAGAGCCAACATCTAGAATTACAGTGGCGTTTCCTTTGTCTGCTGGAAGTATCTTTTAATGCCCTCTGTTCAGCTTTATTTATATTGGGTAGAGGTGTCTTGTTATTCCTGTCTAACAAGGTTCTGATTTTCCATCTGTATTCTTCGGATTTTCAGGTTCTCGAATTTTCTGTGCAGTTTCTTCTGCCGCCAACATGATTTCAATTTTTGGTATCGTCTTAGGGGCAATAGAGAACTTGAGACCCTTGTTGAGGAGAGATATCTGATCTTCACTTAAGTTCTTATTAGATAAATTGATCACGGTTTTTGAATGATCTAAGGGTTCATATTTTCTTGACTCCTTCATAAGTTTCTCCATTTTCCTTTTAGGACTTGTTTTTGTTGTTCATATATTCTTTCATAGCTATGTTTAATAGCTCCCAGAATATTTTCATAATCTTCAGCATTAGTTTTTGATTGAATGCTACATCATCAAGAAAATATGAACCCTTAGATCATTCAAAAACCGTGATCAATTTATCTAATAAGAACTTAAGTGAAGATCAGATATCTCTCTCAACAAGGGTCTCAAGTTCTCTATTGCCCCTAAGACGATACCAAAAGTGAAATCATGTTGGCGGCAGAAGAAACTGCACAGAAAATTCGAGAACCTGAAAATCCGAAGAATACAGATGGAAAATCAGAACCTTGTTAGACAGGAATAACAAGACACCTCTACCCAATATAAATAAAGCTGAACAGAGGGCATTAAAAGATCTTAAATCGGATAGTTCCATAAAGATACTTCCAGCAGACAAAGGAAACGCCACTGTAATTCTAGATGTTGGCTCTTATAATCAAAAAAATCAATGAATTATTAGAAGCAGGAAAATATAAAAGACTAAAAAGGACCCTACCACCACAGTTGAAAACAAGATTTACAAAATCCTTTATAAATATCGAAATGAATTTCCAGATCAATTCGTTAGATCAAGACTTACACTCACTTCAGTAAACCACCACATTTATATGGTCTACCAAAAATACACAAAGCAAATATTCCTCTAAGACCAATTGTGAGTTCAAGAAATTCAGCATGCCACCAATTGGCTAAATTTCTGCTGAAAATTATATCGCCATTAAAAAGTAATTCAACATCGATGATAAGAAACACGAAACATTTCATAGAAATAATGATACATCAAGAAATCATGGAAGAAGACGTTATGGTCAGCTTCGACATCACCAGTTTATTCTCTAATATTTCGACAGATAAAACACTTATCATAGTTAGGAAAAAGCTTGAAGAAGATCAAACCCTTAGTGAAAGAACTACACTAAGCGTCAATGCAATTATGGAAATGCTTTCTTTTGTATTGAAACAACATATTTCCAATTCGAAGACATCTTTTATCAACAAGAATTCGGAATGGCCATGGGTTCACCACTATCACCAATTTTAGCAGATTTATATATGGAAATTTTCGAATAGAAGGCATTAGAAAAATATGTACTTGAACCCAAACTGTGGAAAAGATATGTAGATGATACTTTCATTATTTGGCAACATGGAAGAGAAACTATAGATGGATTCCTTCAATATCTAAACAATCAAGAGGAATCAATTAAATTCACAATTGAAATCGAGAAGGACAGACAACTTCCATTCTTAGATATACTCGTACATAAACAAAATGGAATCCCAAGAACCACTGTGTATAAAAAGCCAACGAACACAGGACAATATCTACACTTTGAGTCAAACCACCAACTAAACACTAAATTGGGAGTAGCAAAATGTTTATTTGATAGAGCAATAAATATTTGTTGCACTGAAGAAGACCAAAATGAAGAAATAAATGACATCTCGAAAACTCTTAGAAGCAATGGCTACCCCAAAAAGATATTAGAAAAAGCTAAACGAACAAGAGAAAGTCAACCTGAACCAACAGATATAAATCAGACCATTAAAACCGTAATTCCTTATGTAAAAGGTTTGTCGGAGAAAATGAGAAGAATTGGAAATAGATACAACATAACGACTGCATTCAAAACTCAAGACACTATCAGAGCTAAACTTACAAAAGTTAAGCCTAATAATGAGACACAAAGGACAAAGAACTGCATATATGAATTACCTTGCGAGTGCGGAAGATCTTACATCGGAGAAACTAAACGCCCTCTGAATGTACGAATAAAAGAACATCAGAAGCTTCTACGAGTACTAGACAGCGACAAATCCAGGTTGGTCCAACATGCTGTAGATGAGAATCATCGTATAAAGTGAGATGAAGCATCAATAATATCCAAAGAAGAAAACTTGCAAGAAGAAAAATCAAAGAAGCAGCATTTATGAAAATAACACCAGATTCCATAAGTGCTCCATCTATAGATCTGCCAGAAGTTTGACGCCGATATATTTGAAAATTGTTCTTTTTCTTTTTTTTTGGCGCTCTTGTTCACCTGAACAAAGTGCTTATCAATTTGCCCAAATGTCTGTGACTTTCGAATTTTTGGGCAAAAGTGGTATCAATCGTTTTGTTTGGACCTACTGATGAATAATCTGTGGTCAAAATCGATTCTGTCCGTCCGTCCGTCCGTCCGTCCGTTCCGTTCCGTGAACACGATAACTCTCGAACGGATGAAGTTAGAGAGTTGAAACTTTCAGAATAGGTTTGAGGTATAAATATCTCGGCTAAGTTCGTTATTCGGTCAAATCAGCCGAATAGGTTCGGAGTAACAAAAAAAAATTTTTTTTTTCAAATGACACTGTTCAAATAAAAATTTTTTTATGGTGCAGTTTTATCAGACGTATACAAAAATACCACTCTCGACTTCGACAAGCTAATAGTTCTGGAGATATGATTTTTCAAAATTTTTTTCATTTACTCAAGAGAAAAATAGAAATGTCATGAAGTCCGAGCTTTGTCATTGAAAGATTTGCCATCACAGATCGATTTTCGTTTGACAACTTGCGGACCTAGATATCAGTGTCAGTTGGCGTAATATCAATCAAAATTTTCATAGAATTCATAGAGGTAGAATTCGATGTCGATGACGTTGTCAAAGTTCAGAAAAGCACAGACATAATATCAATCAAAAAATTTTTTATCATAGAGAAAGAATTTGATGGCGTTGTCAAAACTCAGAAAAGCAATGACGTTAGTTTTTAGGAGAAGCATAGAACAAAATTTGGTGAAAATTATGAGTAGTTATTTTCAAATTGAGATAAAGGTTTGTTTATTCATTAGGCTTTCATATTTGCATCACATTGTCCCATAGTACGGAAAAGGACTATTGTTCACCCGATCAGAGAGCTTATAGATTTGTTAAGGTTTGAATATTTACTCGCAAGTAGCTCAACAAGAGCGCCAAAGCAATCTGACCTCACGTCAGTGCTTTCTAAATTTTTATTTCACGAATTCTACAACTATCAGTACGTCAGATGCTGATTGAACGTGTGTACATGAGTTGCTGACCTAACTGCTGTGCTTTAAAATTTTTTTCGAACTAAATTTTGATTTTGAGCTTTAATATCTACTGTATTTATGATATTTCGAAAGATATTCATGGGTCCTTCTATAGCTGTAATAGAATATCAGGATCTTTATTTCATTACAATGGCAGTCTTTTGCATAGTACAATCCATACCACCAGTCTGTCAATCCATTGTTATCATCGAAAGAATTCAAAATCCAAAGATGAGTCTGTGTTGCTTATCGATAATTCTATAATGAAGGCTGAAAGGCTTGAAATAGGTTCGGTATGACAGAAGAAAGGCACCATATTCTTCTTTGAGAGGATAAGTTATCAGATCAAAAGTTACAAGCATTTGTTCACACAAACACTTTGCTTTAATGCATTAGGGGACACAGATCTAATCTGGGATGCTGGGTTGGATTAGGCCCAGCCCAAACAGAACATCCATGGAGTTATGTAGAGGTGCAGAATCTGAAAGGTTTATGAATTCCCTACGAAATTCACATTTAGAAAAACGTTTTAGCGTTTTTGTTTTTATTGAAATGAGTCATAATCTAATAGAATAAGATCGATCAATATATGGATTTGTTCCTTTTATCTGTTACTTTTTTTTCAGAAACAGCGACTTCTCGCATTTTTGAAAAATGAATTCTGCTCGTTCGTTGGTTACTCATGTATAATGACTTTTTTCTAGTGGAAGAGAAAGCTCTCGTTTTGTTGGGTTGCATGTAACTTTCGGACATCGAACAGAAACTATCTTAAACGATTTGGATAGACTCCCTTATGAAGAATCCGCTGTCTAACTCGAGTCGGTACATATGTCAGGCCGTCAGAACATGCATCAACTTTTGAAGCAGATTAGCTAGAAATGTCATATTGACAGAGTAGGCTGCGTGTCCAAATATTTCATTAAGTTCGTTAGTGGCCTCAGAATTAACATCGATTTTATCTCTTTTCTTTGAAAAAATAAAGACTACTCCCGGATTTTAATGCTGTAACCACCTCAACGTTATTTTAGTAGGTACTTATCTTTAATAAAGACAAAGATGGTACCCATGGTATTTTGAAGGCCTTGAAGAGTAAATCTTGTTGTTTAATTAAACATGCTGAAAAATCACCTTAATGTGCTAGTTTTGAAGTTACAAATGAAAAAAAAATAATTTTTCAACATGAAAATCACCTCATTAGGTTTTTTTAATTCACTGCCTATAATCTTTATAGCTTTCAATTAAGACCACTTTAAAAAATGATTTTTTACTATTAAGCACATTTCGTTTGATTTGGTGTAAAATTAACTCATTGTTTTGCATATTCTAAAATTTCATGTTCCTAGAGTAAAACCATGAGAGCATATACGAGTGTTTTGTTTTTGCACGCTTGTACTAGTTCTGTTAACTAGTATAACACGGTGCATTTTTATGAAAATAATTTATAGTTCAGAGATTCTCTTCTGAGAATTCTCAAAACTACTGCCACGAAAATTTATCCGCTCCTCAAAATACCTAAGCCCAAGAAAAGTTACGTTAACCTTCTTTTCAAGTTTCAGTTGCTCATAACTGCTGAACTGTTCAACGGATATGGCCAATAACGAACTTGACAGAGATATTTGGAGAATTAATCTATTTTAAAATTATGAAAAGTCTTGATCAAGTGTACGACTGTACGGCCTACCGGACAAATTCAAGTTTATTCTTCATCGGGAAGTCGAACATAAACGATTCAGGCTGTTTTTAGTTCGATTGAAAACGCCAGATATTTGAGTAAAACGATAGCACTCTGTTCAGCTATTTTTTGGAATATAACAAACGAGCAAAATGACTTGGGATAATATTAAAATAATCTACCTCTAATGCTGGATTTCAAAAACGTCGATCAACTCGTTGTTCAAGCGATTATATTCCTGAAATTTCTTGAATTCGACATTCCATTGGTCAGTTTGACATATCCGTTCAAATATTCTTTGAATCCTTTGATCAAGGATCTTTATGAAACCCACTATAGATGAATCTGCAGCAATCCGGCTCTGCTTTATGTAACTTCTGATTTTTATCTTGCGGTCCTGTCACGAAGCGTGGTCAGCTCGTCTATTATTTGTATTGGGCCCATAGAATATTTAAGGGTCATTAAAATCCTCAGATCAATGATAAGTCAGGACGAGCGACGAAGATAGTGTAACATTACCAAATTTTAGAATGAATTTACAACGACGATGATTTGCAGTCAGATCTGGTATATTTTTCTGAACGTACATCAATAATGATTTTATTGGGAATATAATACACATAGATCACTGAAGTTACTTAATTCTGTCAATGTTGAATGGTAGAGAAGAACATACTGGGGTGGCAAAAGTCAGTTTACCGTTTTGCATATGAAAGTTAAGAAAGCAAAAGTAATTGCGAATAAATTTATATTGGAGAAAAATATAACAGCTATAATTACTTGTGGCCTCACATTTTATATTCTAATTATTTCCTCTCCTCTTCAACACATACGGCATCGTTTAGTCACGATAAAACAAAAAACTACCTGAACTCGGCGCGTCAACTACGGAGCCCGTACTTACGAATTCACAGTTTATACACCATTTGTCTGGTGGGAACTTGCTTATTTGGAAAGCGCTGGCAAAATTCTTCGAAAATTTCAGCATAATCTCCGTCAAGTTTCAGGTAAGAAGTGAGCAAACAAACACGTTTTTCTTTCGTGTACTTTACTCACGCATCCATGGTAACGAACGCACTGTAAACGTACACATCAGCACTACTACACGCGGACAACTCAACTCGCTACGTTTCAGCTGCCTGCTTCCGCCCTAGGTATGAAACTGACCGAGAATACGCTTATGCGTGAATACCAGACAGTGTAAACTGACTTTTGCCGCACTCTTTATTAAAATGCAGAAATCGTCATTTCAGTTAACCGAGTAGTATTTCAGAAAGGATTTATTTTATGAACGGAAATAAAGTTGATTATTATTGGTACGATAAGTATTGGTATGATTATTCGAAAGCTTTCTCATGACAGAAGTTGCTTTTCAATTAAATAAGAACATGAACGTGAAGATATTTTAGGGACGAAATCTTATACTTGATGGAAATATATATTCGTACAAATCCAAATAGGATTCTACTGATCTCACGTTGGTGCTTCCATTGGCCGTGGGAAATTTTTCAAATTTTGTTTTCCTAGTATGTATTATTCTTCTCGAGACAATATTGAAGTGACATAATATCAATAGTTTCTCTTTGAAGTTTACATGTATATTCATTTATTTTTATTATTTTTGACCGCAGAATCCAACACATTTATAAAAAAAAAACTTTAGAAAGCACCAAAATACTTTAGAAAGCAGGGGTTATCTCCTAGGCTTTTGTCATACACCGAATTGTATGACACCCCGTCAACAACCCCAGCTAACATTTGTTTGTAAGCCAAAGCACCCAACAATATTTATGCGGGAGCCAGAAGGATTTTTTTATATTATCTCCTAGGCTTTTGTCATACACCGAATTGTATGACACCCCGTCAACAACCCCAGCTAACATTTGTTTGTAAGCCAATAGTTTAAAAGAATATATATATATATATATTTAGGAATGACCAATTGCTAGAATAAATTTTTCATGTGTTAATTCAGCAGTCATTTAACAAAAATTTAGAAAGCACTGACGTGAGGTCAGATTGCTTTGGCGCTCTTGTTGAGCTACTTGCGAGTAAATATTCAAACCATAACAAATCTATAAGCACTCTGATCAAGTGAACAATAGTCTTTTCCCGTACTATGGGACAATGTGATGCAAATATGAACGCCTAATGAATGAACAAAAAATATATAATTAATTATATACTGTAATTCACTTTTCCTAAAAACTTATGTCAGTGCTTTTCTGAATTTTGACAACGTATATTATTTCAGCCACCGAGATTGAATTCTAACTCTATGATTTCTCGTTATGAAAAATTTTGATTAATATTACGCCAACTGACTGATTAATGAGCCCGGCATTTGTCAATCGAATATCGATCATTGATGGCCATCGTTCAAAGAAAATCATCGGGACGTATGTCATTTCTCTTTTCTCTTGAGTAAATTAAAAAAATGATCATATCTTTAGATGGAAAAGAGCTACGAACATGAAATTTGAGGATAAGTAAGATATCGATCATCTCAATATATTCATGAATTTTTATTGAAATCCGAAAAATATCTTATGAGATAGTGGGAATTAAAAAATTTATTTTTGGGAATTTTTTAAAAATTTTCTAGCGTGACGATTTCTGCGAAATTTTGCAAACTGTTTTGTTGCAGCCTCCTCATACAATATTCGAATATCAATTTGATCGGATGGATATTTTAGTAGTTATTGAGGAAACAAAATTTCAGATGCTCATAACTACTGAACCATCTGATGGATTTGGCCCAATAACGAACTTGACCGAGATATTTGGACAATCAACATATTCTGAAAATATGAAAACTCTAGCTGATTCCTTTTGGATGTTAGAGAGGATACGGCCGGTCGGACAGATTCAACTTTCGCCATGAATTCTTCATCAGGGAGTCGAACCCAATCGATTGAGACCATTTTCGGCTCGATATTTCAAAATGACAGGCAAATGATAGGCACTCTGTTCGGGTGAACAAGAGCGCCAAAAATAGGGTTCTAATTTGAAAAACAGAAGTTATGGCCAATTTAAGATCACAAGTTTCGACACAAAATTTGAAACACTATGATGATATTTTTGAAATCCAAAAGATGCATGACCTTTTCACATCCTTCCTCTTCGATGTTGTAAAAACGGTTTACGTTCAGGATATTTAAAATAAGAATAATGAAGATATTACTGACTGAACATATTTGACTTTTTTCAAGTTTTTTTTTTTTTTTTTTGATATTTTGAAAACAATTCGATTTAATACAATGGTTTTAACAGAAATGTATTCACTATTGAATACTCGATCATATCAGGAATGGAAAACTTGAAAAAAAATTTTCTCGTCGAATTTTTTTCACTCTCTGTATAACTCTGTATAAGTTTTTGGGCTTCGAAAATATTTTAGCTCTGTAGAGAACTTCGAACAATATCATAATCCCAATTTTCAGATTTCAAATATGTCTAGATCTCCAGAAACGTCTAATAGGCACTCGAACTTGAGACACCCTGTATATAAATTGGCTTCATTTCCAAATCGAAATAACTTTTAACGAGAACGACGAATTACAGAACACAATCGGATTAGTGTTCTCGTAATATAAGTATGACCACCATCTATAGACAAAAAACCTCTGAGATTTTTAAAATTATCTATTATAATAAAAATGAGTTTTGTGATTGGAAATCAGAAACTGGATTTATATTCTATGGCTTTCAGCATCACATTCATGGGATATATATATATTTATTCAGGTTTTTTTTTATCCCAAGGTATATTCTATAACTTATACCGAATCATCCCTCACCTGCAACCTTGCTTTAAATAGAAATCACAGCGAAAACCGCAAGACCTCTTGCCCAACAGCCACAATACTAATCATAAATACGAAACACCCATTTCCCGATCTTTCCAACAAAGCGGTCGATGCTGAAGAAGAGAAGAAAGAACACATGCCTTCATTTAGATCGAAAACGAGGGAGAAGACGACATTCAAAGTGAATGTTTTGTGTGTATAACTAACGCATTCAACCACGGTCATTGTTTGCGATTTCCAAGGTCCTCGACATAAAAGAAACGCTCATAACTTAAAGTCATCCCGTAGGAAGTGATACGTCTTATTTCTCTGCCCTTTTCGAACACTCATAGTTTGATTCGGTGGCGGTTTTCGATACCGTTTAAATTCACCCTAGAAAACCATCGACGTTGTAATAGGGAGGTAGCGGGGAAAGTGGAAGATTTAGAATAAGAGCCTAGCAACGGCTAGTTTTTGGCGCTCCTGTTTACACACATTTATATATATATTCTTTTGAACACATTTACAGAGTGCTGATAGATTCGCTCAAATGTCAATACTTTTCGAATATTTGAGAGAAGGTGGTATTAATCGTTTTCATTTAACTCATTGATGAAATTAATGGATAAAACATATATTAGACATGTATTGTGAATATCATTTCAAACGCACAAAAAATTCATGCCAAAATGAATGTGTAGGATTACTACTGCTCATGCGCAAAGAGGGCTAAGTTAGCGCTTTTTGAGATTTGGCGAGCATTTCTCAGGCGAAATTGACAAATGATATAATTCATTCTACAACTTTATGATGGTTGTGTATGGGTATTTTTGTTTCAATGTAATCAGTGCGTCACGAATAATTCACGCCTATGCATTTCAATATAGAGACATTTCTTCCGAATATCAAAATGAGAGATTCGAGTTTCCGAACACGGCATTTGGGTAAACTCGTTTGCGAATGCGCAGTTTAGACTTTCCCACATATTCGAAGGAGCCAAAGCCTATTATGTTGGCATCATAGTTATCATTACATTCACAGTATTGTTCTTATAAGTATATGGGTTAAAATCGATTCTGAGCACGATTTCATTTTGACTTAACTGATAAAATGTAGAGAAGCACTGACTTGCACATTGTACTACTGATAGAACTGCCACAATGAATATTTTGGTATACTCTCAAAGCATGGGGTAATAGTGTATCTGAATCTACTGGCGAATATTCTTGCCAATCCATTCATCTCAAGGAATTCTGAAAAATAAATTGAGCTGATAAGCAATGGGAATTAAATTAAATTAAAATCTTGCAACACGCTCGGAACATATGTAAGCAAAAGGTTCAATCAATAGTATAAATTGGAAAATTTTATTTAATTCCCATTGCTTATTGATGAATATACACATAGTAAATGCCGAAATTATAGAATTAATAAATTGTGACTCGTTCTTGCAATTATCGTTGAAATTTCTCACATATTCCATATCACAATATAATATTACCAGAACTCAAATTGACACCATAACATTTCTATTTGAAATATTTTTTGAATTAAAAGACGGACATATAGGGTGTCGCGGAACCTCTCCTAGATTTACTGCAGATTCACATTTTCACTACACATTACACCTATGGTATGTATCAAGTAGCTGTCAAAGGTTTATACTCTATTTTTTCTAGTTTATGTCACAACTCGTAAAACCATTGAAACTCACAATAAAATAAGCAGTTGGGTACTAAACACATCCTAGCATTTTTGTAGGCTTGAACATTTGGGAAGAATTTATCATTCAACATTCATCTTTATAAAATCCACCTGTCCAAGATATTCGATGTTGAATGATTTGAAATTGGAGAAAAAAAGAGAATGGTTATTCTTCCTGGAACCGACACTGACTGAAAAAAAAACCTAGCCGAAATAATTCCACGTTGCCTCATTTTTTCTCCTACGAAACCATTATCATCATTGAAAATTTTTCTATTGAATGATGTAAAAAATTTCACCTCTTCTGTGGATCAACGAAAATTAAGAACACTTACTTTGAAAGAATCTTGTTTTTGGTAAATTAAACGTGAATAATTCTCCGATTCCAATTCGATATCCTAACATTCACTTTGTGTTTTTCAACCTGTTATGGAAATCTTTCTAAATTTTTTTAATATGCAATATTGAATATTGCATCTCAAATTCTTATGAATATATAATCCAGTTTCAATGACAATTTATACTCTATTGTAAGACAGAAAACATAACCATTATCCCAGGAAGTTGTTTGTTTCAAATAACCAGAAAAATAGAATACCGTAATTATATGATATTTTTCTTGTATTTTTCTTTCTGAATTTAATAAGTAAAAATAAATCAAATAAAATACAGTGAAATTCCCCCTCACGGACACCTCCTTTAGACGGACACCTCCCTTGAACGGACAGTTTTACGTGGTCCCAATTGACTCCCATATACCTAATTTACATTGTGTAAGTTGTCTGTTGAACGGACATTCCTTTGAACGGACGCGGACACTAAGACACTATTAACCGGACAAAACCGAAACAAAAAATATCGGTTCTGTTTCAATTATCTGTGGAAAGTATCGCTGTTAGTTCATCGCATCAAATGGGGCGCAATAGAAAAGAAGAGGAGGTTTCTGTGTCGCGCGCCAACATTAGTACCAGCCTTCAGTTCGGAACTTCCCCGGTTGAACCGGGGATTCATCGATCCCAACTGCTGCACGAAACTCCTGAGAATTTAACTAGTGTTAGTTTGAATTCTGACGTTGTCTCAGAGAAAGAAATGTCCTTCTCTTATCAAAGAATATTCACCCAGGGATATCTTTAATGCTGATGAAACAGGTCTCTATTTCAGAGCTCTGCCTAATGAAACGCTAACATTCAAAAAAGAAAAATGTGTTGGTGGTAAATATCCCAAAGAGAGACTTACAATTTTAGATTGTGCAAATATGGCAGGGGAAGAAGAAAAACTTTAAGTCATCAGTAAAGCAGCTGAACCAAGAGCATTCAAAAATATAAACATAAACAATTTGCCTGTAACTTGAAGTGGAATAAGAAAGTTTGGATGACCAGACAAATTATGACAGAGTGGTTGCTTGAACTAGATTGGAAAATGGCAAAACAAAATAGGAAGATTTTGTCGTTTTTGGACAATGTTGGATCTCCAAAAGATATTCACCTGAAAAATATTTAACTTTTGCTTCTACCCCCTAATTGTACATCAGCTTGTCAACCACTTGACCAGGGAATCATAAAACATTTCAAAACCCACTACTGAAGTCTCATACTGAAACACCTGCTAGTAAACATTGAGACTGCTAGTACAGCATTCGAATTGACAAAAAAACTCTAGCCATTGGACGCAATTTACATTGCCAAAACCTCTTGGGAACAAGCAAAGGAAACCATCAAAATTGCTTGCTTCCGCAAAGCCGGTTTTAAACATGAAAATATGCAAGGTGCTGACCCATTGAGTCAGGCTCAGACTGTTACATATGATCCTGAAGATGACTTTCCACTCAGTGTTATTGCAGAGATTCTCAAAATAAGAATTTCTGGATATGAGTTTCAATGAAAACCTCAACGATTTTTTTGAACCTTGATGAAGATTTATTTTTTTGAAGATCCTGATTCAGAGCATGAAATTGGGAACTCACATGACACTCAAGAACTTTCTGGAGATTCTGATAACGATGAAGTACCAGGACAAACAGATGCTGTCCAAAATTATGGGGAAGCTATGACTTTAACCAAGTAGCTGAAAAGTTTTGCCCAGAATCACGGAGATTCAGAGAGTTTAGATATTCTGTCCAAATTAGAATTGAGATTTCTTGATTGTCTATTGAGGAAAAAAATGAGATCAACAAAAATTCAGGAATTTTTTCGTAATTAAAGGGTCTCTTTTTCATCAAAATTTTTGTTTATCCTAATGATTCATCACATTGATTTTTCAGTTATAGTTGAATTTGAAAAATGTTCACTTTCTTATACCTTTATATATATTGATTTTTATGTTCAATATTCTCCAATTATTATTTCTATGAAATTTTTTTTTGTACATATGTATTTCTTTCAAGCGGACATCCCACTTAAACGGACACCATCAAGCGGTCCCGTGAGTGTCCGCCCATAGGAGATTTCACTGTATATCCATATGAAATATCCAGTAATCTTGAAGGTAATTTAAAAAGACAATCGTACTCGTATGCCATAATGCTTTGGACAGCTATTTCCACTTACAAAATATACCTTATATAATTCATCTTCAAAAAGAAATTATAGCCGATTACTACCGTGATCTTATATACAGGTGTATTAGGCGAAAAAAAATAAACATACATATCGTAGTTTATTTGAGTATTTACGGGGTTACATGCAGTTTTGTAAAGAATTTTTCTTGTAGAAAATGATGATGAAAAATCTTTTTGAATTTCATATTCTGTTCCCTTCAGTGTTGAAGTTGACTAAAAATTTTGCCGAATAGGTTTTGACAATACTCCATCTCGTTGAACTGATTCTTCTGTTGGGAACCTCTTTAGACTTCAAAGCATGAGAAACTTTTTGAAAATTACGATTTTGAAATTTATATTCTATGAATTATTGAAACTTATTTACAGGTTCAAAATAGAGAACATGGCAATAGTATTCATTTGATGACCTGAAAATTGAAATGACTCATGGAGTATTGGGAAAGTTAATATTAGATATGAGAATTTTTTTAAGAAATATTTAATTATTTTGTGAGTCAAATTAAGAAATTTTAATATATCCATTCAATAGTTTGCTGAAAATCACTAACCGTGGTATGATTTCCAGCTGGAATAATAATGTGCATGGAAAGTTATGTGACATTTTCCGAAGAGCAATAAAAATGAATTTATATCATAAATATTACCTACACTTTGGAGCCGTAAAGAGGAACAGCGCGCTTAGCAAGTATGTCCTAACAATTATATAGCATGTCATAAGAAAAAGCTTTTAGGAATCTTCAGTGGTGACGTAGCCCACTTATAATTTTGCACCGGGAGAGATTGGAAAAAGTGGTATAATAGATAAAATGTTTTTCGCTTCAAGCATCAGCGGTAAAATTAACACAGCCAAAGATTCACCCTGTATATCCATTAAATTATTCTCGAACTGCAAAAGAGCGCGCTCCTCCTTTTTGGTCTCCATTATTTGCAGATCCTCAAGAACATTATAACTCGACAATACGTATTGGATCATCCACAGAACACAATGGATTAAACCCCAAAGGTAAATGCGTTGTAAGACACCCTAATGTGGTCAACTTTTTCAAGTTTCTTCACCGGAGTTTGAAGTTTACGAAATGGGACGCTATTCGCTTGAAGAAAGTTGGGAAATATTAAAAACTTATTTCCAAAGTGGTGAGTAACCGTCAATGCCGAGCGCTACCGCGCAATGTTGAACGATTGGTTCTTTCAAGAAATTGAAGCTAACGACTTGGACGATGTTTGGTTTCAACAGGACGGTGCAACTAGCCATACAGCACACGCCACAATCGATGTTTTACGCCGCATTTTCGGAAATCGAATAATCAGCAGAAATGCTGATGTGAATTGGCCACCAAGAAGCTGCGATCTGACGCCATTGGATTATTATCTTTGGGGAGCGGTGAAAGATAAGTGTTACGCCAACAATCCAGAAACAATTCAAGACCTCAAGACCGAAATTCGAGCTGCTATTGGTGAAATAGAGCCCCAAACAATCGAAAATGTATTAAAAAATTGGGTGGAACGAATAGGCTACTGCCAAGTCAGCCGTGGTGGTCATTTGGCCGAAATTATTTTTCATAAATAAATGTCATGAACCAACCTTTCAAATAAATGTCCAACCATTGGGAAATATTGAAGAGTTTTTCTTTATAGCAAAATTAAATTCCAATTTTCAAATGGGCCACCCATTATATGGGTTAAAATCGATTCTGTGTATCCGTCTGTCTGTCCGTGAGCACGATTTCGTCCGAATGACATGAGATAGAAGTCTGAACTTTTCAGGATAGATTGATTTGTGGAATAAGTATATTAGCTGAGTTCGTTATTCATCCAAATCCACTAATTATTTTTCGAATAATGATTATTTCTCAAAATACACTTCTTATATGAAACATGTTCTATTGAATCCCGTAGTTGATTCAAGGCAGAACCAAATTTTCCAAATCTGTCATTTTTGGTTGACATTAAGTAGGTATTCTTCAATTCCGAACAAGCATACTCAATGATTTCATTTTGACTTAACTGATAAAATGTAGAGAAGCACTGACTTGCACATTGTACTACTGATAGAACTGCCACAATGAATATTTTGGTATACTCTCAAAGCATGGGGTAATAGTGTATCTGAATCTACTGGCAAATATTTTTGCCAATCCATTCATCTCAAGGAATTCTGAAAAATAAATTGCGCTGATAAGCAATGGGAATTAAATTAAATTAAAATCTTGCAACACGCTCGGAACATATGTAAGCAAAAGGTTCAATCAATAGTATAAATTGGAAAATTTTATTTAATTCCCATTGCTTATTAGTAACGATGAATATACACATAGTAAATGCCGAAATTATAGAATTAATAAATTGTGACTCGTTCTTGCAATTATCGTTGAAATTTCTCACATATTCCATATCACAATATAATATTACCAGAACTCAAATTGACACCATAAAATTTCTATTTGAAATATTTTTTGAATTGAAAGACGGACATATAGGGTGTCGCGGAACCTCTCCTAGATTTACTGCAGATTCACATTTTCACTACACATTACACCTATGGTATGTATCAAGTAGCTATCAAAGGTTTATACTCTATTTTTTCTAGTTTATGTCACAACTCGTAAAACCATTGAAACTCACAATAAAATAAGCAGTTAGGTACTAAACACATCCTAGCATTTTTGTAGGCTTGAACATTTGGGAAGAATTTATCATTCATCTTTATAAAATGCACCGTTTCCAAGATATTAGATGTTGAATGATTTGAAATTTGAAAAAAAAAAAAGAAAATTGTTATTCTTCCTGGAACCGACACTGACTGTCTGACTATCCTAACATTCACTTTGTGTTTTCCAACCTGTTATAGAAATCTTTCTAAATTTTTTTAATATGCAATATTGAATATTGCATCTCAAATTCTTATGAATATATAATCCAGTTTCAATGACAATTTATACTCTATTGTAAGACAGAAAACATAACCATTATCCTAGGAAGTTGTTTGTTTCAAATAACCAGAAAAATAGAATACCGTAATTATATGATATTTTTCTTGTATTTTTCTTCCTGAATTTAATAAGTAAAAATAAATCAAATAAAATACATATATCCATATGAAATATCCAGTAATCTTGAAGGTAATTTAAAAAGACAATCGTACTTGTATGCCATAATGCTTTGGACAGCTATTTCCACTTACAAAATATACCTTATATAATTCATCTTCAAAAAGAAATTATAGCCGATTACTACCGTGATCTTATATACAGGTGTACAGGCGAAAAAAATAAACATACATATCGTAGTTTATTTGAGTATTTACGGGGTTACATGCAGTTTTGTAAAGAATTTTTCTTGGAGGAAAATGATGATGAAAAATTTTTGAATTTCATATTCTGTTCCCTTCAGTGTTGAAGTTGACTAAAAATTTTGCCGAATAGGTTTTGACAATACTCCATCTCGTTGAACTGATTCTTCTGTTGGGAACCTCTTTAGACTTCAAAGCATGAGAAACTTTTTGAACATTATGATTTTGAAATTTGTATTCTATGAATTATTGAAACTTATTTACAGGTTCAAAATAGAGAACATGGCAATAGTATTCATTTGATGATCTGAAAAATTGAAATGACTCATGGAGTATTGGGAAAGTTAATATTAGATATGAGTATTTTTTTATGAAATATTTAATTATTTTGTGAGTCAAATTAAGAAATTTTAATATATCCACCAATAGTTTGCTGAAAAATCACTAACCGTGGTATGATTTCCAGCTGGAATAATAATGTGCATGGAAAGTTATGTGACATTTTCCGAAGAGCAATAAAAATGAATTTATATCATAAATATTACCTACACTTTGGAGCCGTAAAAAGGAACAGCGCGCATAAACAAGTATGTCCCAACAATTATATAGCATGTCATAAGAAAAAGCTTTTGTGGAATCTTCAGTGGTGACGTAGCCCACTTATAATTTTGCACCGGGAGAGAATTGGAAAAAGTGGTATAAGGGATAAAATGTTTTTCGCTTCAAGCATCAGCGGTAAAATTAACATAGCCAAAGATTCACCCTGTATATCCATTAAATTATTCCCGAACTGCAGAAGAGCGCGCTCCTCCTTTTTGGTCTCCATTATTTGCAGATCCTCAAGAACATTATAACTCGACAATACGTATTGGATCATCCACAGAACACAATGGATTAAACCCCAAAGGTAAATGCGTTGTAAGACACCCTAATGTGGTCAACTTCTTTCAAGTTTCTTCACCGGCAGATGTTTACCAATATCCTCGAACTTGAAAGAAAATCTAACAATTGCTCTAAGGAATATTGATGACTTTTAAGGAGGCGTAACCTCCCGATTCTGCAAATTCCTTGACACTCGGTGATTTATAGAAGTTGCACAACTAAAGTCGATTTGTGTTAGAGAAATGAAATCCCGTGATTATTGGAAAACAGTGCATTTTGTCACTTGATATGCTTATATACCTTGTCACAAGATTATGTAACATTGAATAATTATTTAACATAATGAAATCAAAGAATCGACATACTTCAAAAACGGTTTCCTAACAAAACTCAAATATAAATGAAATAAGTGCTGTGAAAAAAACACAGACCTAATTACATTTTGAAATATATTGATTGAAATTTCTTTTGTTGGGTTGATCAAAACATATAACTAATTTGAAGCATCTTGAACTTATGTTTAACACACAAAAGAGTCGTAACATGGGCAAATTGGAACAGAACATATTAGATTAGATTAAAAAATCTTTGTCAGGATATTTGAACCAAAATCATCCTAGCACCAAATGTTGTTAATGTCAATGAGTGTGCTGAAACTGACGTGTGTATTTATTACATTCTTAACTTGTTCAACTTCAGGTGGGGTCCACAATATGTTGTTAAAAGCGTTGGATTTCCAAATTACTGGTTAGAATTTTTGTTCTTGAAACCTTCCAAAATATTGTTGTTTATGGAGCTCCAATTTTGTGTGTATGTTCTGCAATTAACCGGATCATTAAGTTTGATGTATATCATTTCACTGATGTTTCATTTGATATAAGTACTTACTGCTTCTAAAATAGAGACCGCATGAAAATTAAATCGATGTTTTTCATTGAAATAATGAGTAGCAAGAGAGGTCCTCGTATCTTTGGATCTGAATTTTTCCTGGCTATCGTATTTATACTAACTTTTTATATTTTTCAATATTTGTTTAGTTTGGGCAATGTAACATATCGTACAACCATCGCAAAGAATCTTGTAGACTAATTCACTCCGATCTAATAGGGGGTCATCATACTTCCATTTGGAGAATAACACACTGCAAGTTGAAATGTTGTATGAAACCAACTTCACGTTATCAGAAACTTATGTTTTAAGCATATTTATTCTATTAGTGAGTCCAGGGATGTATGGCAATATGTATTTTATATATCTACATTTACCCTACTCGGATATATCAACCTCTCTATGCGACTGCAGTTTGCAATAATTTCATCACTGAAAAGCTTCGGATAATTATTAAGCTTTAGGGTATCTTTTATCATATTCCAATATTCTTCGTAAAAAGAGAGGTCACTCAAATTTATAGACATGCGTATAAGATTTTTCATAGCGGCTACTTCATTTATGAAAATGCAACATGAGTGATAATTTAAAATGCTCTTAGAATTAGTTGGTTTTCTATACCAGTTTGGAATCAATGGGCCATCTTCTCATCTATGAACTTAAATATCCAATAACAGTAAAGAATTGTCCTTTTCCTTTTCAGAGTGAATTGAAAGCGTTGATGAAATAGGTTGAAGACAGTTGAAAGCTCATCACATTGGTAGGTCGGAATGCTCAAAAACAATTTGAGAGACGGAAAACTAAAAGACAGCTTTTTTTACACTTCTGAATGAGTTTTGTCATAATTAAATTCGCATATGAAGGGCTGGCTTGTTGTATCATTTTCTAATAAAGTAATGTCGGTTTCATACAACATTCAACTAACAATGTATTATTTTCTACTCGTGAATTGAAGGATAAACCCTGTTAGATCGGAGTGCCATGCATGGTTGTACGAAATGTTACATCAGCCAAACTGAATTGGAAAATAGAATAAGTCATCATCAATACGATGGTCAGGAAAAATTTAAATCCAATGATAGCTTATGCAACTCATTATTTTAATGAAAAACATCAATTTAATTTTGGAGTGGTCTCTATTTTCAATTTAGAAATAAGTTATAACAAACGAAATATCAGTGAAATGAGGACAATTAACTTAATGATACGGTTAATTGCAGAACGGACTCACAAAATTTGAGTGTGATATAAAACAATATTTTGAAAGTTTTCGAAAACAAATATTCAGTTCGGTAATTTCGGAATACTACATTTTCAACAACATATTGTGGACCCCATTTAAATTTAAACAGGTTAAGAACAAAATGAACACTCAAATCCGTTTCGTTACTTTTTGAAAATGACAACATTTTTGCTGGGATGATTTTGCATCAAATATCCCGACAAAGTTTTTTTAATCTAATCTAATATTTTCTCTTCGAATTTGCCCATGTTGAAAAATTTAATCAATGAATTTTGAAATGGAATTAAGTCTACTTTTTGGCTACCTTGTTCACCTGAACAGAGTGCTTACAGCTTTGCTCTGATCTCTGTATTATTCGAATGTTAGGGTAAAATTGGTATCAATCGTTTTTTAAGGATTCGTTGATGATGAATCCGTGGTCAAAATCGGTTCTCTCCGTCCGTCCGTGGGAATAATTACATCCGAACGGAATGAGCTAGAGAGCTGAAATATTCAGGATAGGTCGGAGGAGTAAATATCTCGGACGAGTTAGTTATCGGGCCAAATGGTTCATGAATTATGAGCATCTAAAAATTTCCATTGCATCAAGTTGTAGCTTGAAAGATCTGCGATTTGAGTTGAACAAAGAAACTTTTGATGTTTCTTCAGGAATTTTTCAAAAAAAAACATTGGTCAATACTTTATATCCCATAAGATATCAGACGTATTCAAACAAAAATTTGTGAATCTTTATACGTTATTGATACCTCACATATTCTGAAATTTCGTTGTAGTATCTTCTTTCCTTTATATATGATTACTTTTTTCATATACTGAAGTGAAAAGAGAAATGACAAAAAGTCCGTCTGAAGTAGGTCTCTCTGATCGATGCTCCCCCAGATACGTACTCGATCGACGGACTCATTAATCAGTTGGGGAAAAATTAATGGAAACTTTTCATTACGGTGAAATAATGTACGTTGTCAAATTTTAGGAAAGCTCTAATGTAAGTTTTTAGGACAACGGAATTTGAGCTCCGAAAAAAACTTATGGAAGTCTTTGAAACGTTATTTCTGATTTGAAATATAAGTTAGTTCATTCTTTATGGTACATATTTCCAAAGTACTGTGTGTATTCTTATTGACCTGAACAGTGTGCTTATAGCTTTGTTATAGTTATAGTATTTCATATCAGCATGTACCTCAACAAGAGCGCGAAAGCCATCTGACCTTACGTGAGTGCTTTCTGAATTTTTTACACCTGCCATTTTGGAGGTTGTACGAAGGCAGAACGTCTTGACATACGAGGGCTATTTTTGTTGTTTACAGTAACTTCAAAGATTCATCTGACCCAAAAAATGGAATTGAATCGTGAACATTTGGGTGCGATTATTTTTTACGTGGATTAACTCAACAACAGGGCATCGATAAATTTAATTCAATTTTTGGCGATGAAGTTACATCAAGGACCAATGTTTATCGATGGTATTGTAAATTTAACCAAGGTCGTACTTCATTCCAAGACGAATTTCGTAAAGAACGTCAAAAATCAGTTGTTCGAAAACTATTAATGCTGTGTGCCAACTGATATTGCATGATCGTCATGTGACCTATCGTGAGATTGGGACAACCTTAGGCATTAGTGGGGCCAGCATGCATTCAATATTAAATGAACATTGGACATTGTTAACGTTAGATTTCACACAATTTGTCAACCGCTCAAAAAAGGCTCGTGTCATCTGTTTTTTCGAAAACTGGACATGTCGCTATAGTACCACTAAAACAATGCGAACAGTCAATCAAAACACAGCCATTTGTTTACAGTTGTCTTCCATGAAATCAGGAAAACCAATCCCCGAAGACGAGTCACCCTTCACCACGACAATGCGAGCTCTCGCAAATCGACTCAATTAACTGCATTTTTGAGCACTGATTTGATGAGTCATCCGTCGTATAGTCCTGACTTGGCAACAATGTGCCAACTGATGGCATGATCGTCATGTGACCTATCGTGAGATTGGGACAACCTTAGGCATTAGTGTGGCCAGCATGCATTCAATATTAAATGAACATTGGACATTGTTAACGTTAGATTTCACACAATTTGTCAACCGCTCAAAAAAGGCTCGTGTCATCTGTTTTTTCGGAAAACTGGACATGTCGCTATAGTACCACTAAAACAATGCAGAACAGTCAATTGTAAGTGGTACACAGCCATTTGTTTACCAGTTGTCTTCCATGAAATCAGGAAAACCAATCCCCGAAGACGAGTCACCCTTCACCACGACAATGCGAGCTCTCGCAAATCGACTCAATTAACTGCATTTTTGAGCACTCAAAACATCGATTTGATGAGTCATCCGTCGTATAGTCCTGACTTGGCAACAAATGATTTCTTTTTATTCCCGTACGTAAAAAATAAAATGTAAGCTCAATTTTTTCGACACCGGAAGAAGCGGCATACAGAATGCATGTTTTGGAGATACCTCAATCAGAGTGGCAATTGGTTCAAACTCATGCAAAAGTGTTTTGATCCTAATGGGAAATATTTTGTAAAACAATAAGGCGATTTCCGATGATAAATATTGGTTTTTGTTTTCTAATCCCAAAATTTAATAGGCAACCCCCGAATTTATACACCTCAAATAAAAATACGTATACAGGGTGAGTCTTTGACTACTGCGTTGATTTTTACCATAGATTCTTGACGTCAATAGAAACATTTTCTTCCTATAACATTTTTCCAAATTTGGCCCCGTTCAAAAGATATAGGGTGTTGAAATTTCATAAAAAAATGCATTTTCACCTGTAATATTCAAACGACAATATCAATTGAAATGATCTCATGTAAGGTTTTTGACAACACTCATGCATATTTTGGCATTATTAGATTTATTCCATTTCTTGTGGGTTTCTCACTACTACTCTGCAGATTAAATTGCATGAAAAACAAATATCACTTGAACTGAAAGTCCGTATCTTGTACTTCCTGGAATCATTAGTGTTTTGTGCAGATAAAATCATTCATCATCTTTTCTCCTAAATTGCACCAATCTTGAGATATTTGCAGTTGAAAGGAATTAAATCGATATAATTTTGTCCAAATTTTCTGATTTTCCTAAATCCAACTCTGTGCTGAAATGATTCAATAATCAGATTTGTTCAATGTTGCCATATTTCATGTCTTTATGAAATATTTCTACAAGGTTGGGAAAATCCTCCAGTCTATGGTTTCACCACTAAACACTATAGATGAAATTAACCACTGAACAAATTTTGTCTTACATTCACTACAAAATCTAAATTGCCATTTGCTGTATTCGTTATTAATGATGTCTAGCACCTTGTTCAATATTTGATCCAATTAATTTGTTATTCCATAACAAATAGAGAAAAAGATTTCCATCACTCACATAGGTATTTCGGTATATATTTATGATGACCGTTGAAATAGGTAATGTATTTTCTGTCAGGATCTGTTATATTGAAGACTTGTCTTTATGAAGAGCTTGTTCTTTATAGCTTCAGACTTTCAAAGTTCATCAAATTACATCTATTCTAATGAAAGAATGCTTCAAGTTAAGCTCATATGAGTTTTAAAAACTTCGAACCCAGTCTCCTAGATTTCTTTTGTACCTTTATAGAAGTATTTTCACATCTTCATTTCATACACCGATTCAAGCTGGTTCACAAACTTAGGAGATAATAAAATTTGACTTAGTTTTAATATTTCTGAATGTTTGTTATGATACACGATTAATTAAAATTCCATCAATATTGAAAGTGGAAGCTATAGGTTCATAAACAAGGAAGATTAGAATAGAATGCATTTTCAGACCATAATCATTACTGAATTGAATAATTTCAAACTATCGAAATTACCCTTACAATATTTTTTCTGTTTACATAATCAAAACAAATACTCTGATTATGAAACCAAAAAGTTACGCATGTTCAGTAATTAATTATAGTCTAAACAGAATAGATTCATATAAATGATCTAACAAAAATTTTTTTATTAAAGAACACCTAGTTTGTTTTTCAGAAGCAAATTTAGGTGATCTAACTCAATTTCTTCAAGCAAATATAATTGCACACCTAAATCTGAGAATTCTTGTAATCTATCCAAGTAAATTGTTACTGGAATTCAGTACAGAAAATAATCATCAAGCAAAGTAACATAACTTTAAAATAGATATTCGTAGTGACATCATTCATTGTTGTTGAAAAGGATTTTCATATTTTTAACAGTATGATATCAAGAGACCTCATAGACCTGTTCACTGGTCTCTGTCAAGGAGAAGAAACTTCAGAAATATCATTGTTTGGAAAATCATAGATGGTTTTTTCTGGCTTTGATTGAAGAAAAAAAGCAATGTGACAACCTCATGCCTTGGAAGTTTTCATAGAAGTGATGGTTTTCATGATTTGGAAATCTTAAGAAGAAAATTACAAATGCATGATGATAACATCCAATAATTCTGAGGTTTTTTTTGGAAGTTCTCATTAGAAAGGGATGGTTTATAATTTTGAAGTAGAAAGAAATTACGGTAGAACAACAAAAATCTTTGGTTATGGTATTGAATTTTTTTACCAGAAAATTAGTATTTTGTATTTTCCTTCTGAATATGGACCTCATCGGATGAAACATGAGAGAGTGAATCATTTTTTAGAGGGAAAATAATGTTTTTAAATAATTTAGATTCAATAGTGTGTGCTGTGGAAGGTATTTTTCTTTCTGGACTATAGAGGGGTATTTGCCCAATGTGAAAACTCAAAATGCATATAACTTTTTAACGCAGCTGAATATGGAAAAACCGTAATGGAGAAAGTGTTTCCTTTGATCTTAAGAACCTATGGTTAAAATTAACGCAGTGGTCAAAGACTCACCCTGTATGTAGCGCATTAAACGCCGTTCATTTGAACGGGTATCAGTATCGCAAAATCCACATCTCGA
This sequence comes from Micraspis discolor, assembly GCA_030674115.1. Lineage (NCBI taxonomy): Eukaryota > Metazoa > Arthropoda > Insecta > Coleoptera > Coccinellidae > Micraspis > Micraspis discolor. The sequence continues at coordinate 357,305 of JARTUT010001320.1, read as the reverse complement.
TAAAAACCCATTGTGATAGGGGATATTGAAAGATTCTAGTTGCCACCTCGGATCACAGAGGGCAAACTCAGCGGTCAACTGCCTTGAATTCTATATTATATAAAACTTCTTGTAATATATTTCCAAGTAGATTTTCTTTTCATCATTATTATCTTAATCGTAAGATCTCAAATAAGTTCTGATCTCCCAAAAATAAGTAATACTCAATTGAACAGGAAATTTTGTGTATGAAGTAGACTCATTATACTTCATTTTACTTCAATTCAAGAGCAAACTCTATCTTTTAGCCAGATCAGGTCATCACATCAGAATAGGAGAAGTACCCTCAAAAACGGAAAACGAGGTGAAGTCAATGTTCCACTTACGCCGTGCGTTTGTCTTATCAAACTCTCGTTCGAACGTTATCGTATTTACTGACCCAGATCTTTGCTTGATAGCGATAAAAACCCGGAAGAACACAATTTTTCATCAGAAATTCCAGAACCCAGCGTGCTTTCCATCTCTCGCACTCCCATTGCAGCAAGGATGGTAATATGCAATCTCGTTTGAAAAAACTCATTCCAATACCTTTTTCCTGAATAACCATAACATGGGGAAATATTCCTGCAAGTTTTTATTTCATATTTATGTTGAATGGTTATTGACGGTGAATATTTGCTTCCTTATATTTATTTTGATCATGAGTAGTAGTACGGATTGAATGTTAGATAGAATGATATTGATATTTTTTTCGTATATCTCAGTATCGATATCATTGCAATAATAAAAATAGTGAAATCGTTATAGAATTATTTTCAGAACAGAATTATTAATTGGGCTATTTCCACCATCTCCTACCTGACAAATATTCGATAAAAGTATTCTATCGTTCTCACGGTGAATTAGCTCTTTTAAAATGCAGAAAAACACTGACGTCGGGTCAAAAGTTTTTGTGCGCTTATCTAAAAGTATACAGGGTGGCCATTTGAAAACGAAACAGACGAGAATATAGACGAAAAAAATCTTTTCGATAGAAATGCTTGGACAGGTCGATTTTTGTTTCGAGGGGGACAACTTAAGATGTAGGTTACGGACGCATAACGCTTCAACCCTTGCTACTACAACCCTCATCCCCAAATTTTGAATAGGAAAGATGGGGTGAGTGATACCTCGTTTGAAAGGTATTTTTATACCTTTAATTTATGCATTAGTTTTTGAAATATTCTTAACTAAGTATTTGAAAATGAAGTGGTGTTTTTTTGTGAAATATCGACATTTTGAGCTTCAAAACAACCATGACTGTGGCTTCCTTCCTCCAATCCACTGACATAGAAATCTTTAATCAAGATGTCGAACAAACAAAACGTATTGCGAAGGAGATCAGATTGTGTTTCAGCAGGATGGAGCTCCTCCACACTACGCCTTACCAGTTCGAGAATATCCGGATCAAAGATTTCCAAATCGGTGGATTGGAAGAAGGTGTCCCACTGAATAATCAGCCAGATTGCCAGATTTGTCACCATTAGATTTCTTTCTTTGGAGCCACTTGAAGAGTAAAATTTACTCTACACAGCCCGATTCCATAGAAGATTTAAGAAGACGTATAGTGAACGAATGTCGTCAAATCATTCCAGAAATGCTGCAAAATGTGCGCCATAGTTTCGAACAAAACTTATGTCATTGTATGGAAGCTAATGGTGAACAATTTTAATATTTAATTGATTGATGTTAGTTTTTGATAAATTATTTACTTTACTTTGAAAAGTCTTATTTCTTAGATCAATACTTCAAATCGTTCTGATACCGTACAGTAGGAGAATGATTTCAGTGAAAAAAACAGCTAGTCGAACATCTGACCCTAGTAGCATTAACACGTACGGTATGACTTCATTTGCCCAGTGGTAGATGTTTCGCAATTTCAAATACAAGTACGGAAATTTTGGTGTTTCGGAAGCACGAAATGTGAATTATTCGCAAAAAATTAATTTAAGTGATAAAATTAACTAACGCATGAATATTTCGAGAAGTAATGCATAAAATGAAACAACAATTACTGTGCTGAAATCAGCATAAAAATACCTTTGAATTGAGGTATCACTCACCCCATCTTTCCTATTCAAAACTTGGGGGTGGGGGTTGTAGCAGCAAGGGTTGAAGCGCAATGCGTCCATAACCTACATCTTTATTTGTCCCCCTCGAAACAGAAATCGACATGTACGAGCATTTCTATCGACAAAACTTATTTCGTCTGTAATCTCGTCTGTTTCGTTTTCCAATGGCCACCCTGTATGTTTTTGTTGAGGTACATTGCGATACAACGGAGGTAGATGATTTTAAAAAATCGGACAAATATCTCGAATCAAAAATAACCGCACAAACAATTTTCCTTCAGTTTCATTTCAGTCACAATACTACTCCTCTTAATTAAGACATAATATGGAAATTCGAACCAGATATTTAGACCCTATTGTGACTATCTATGTCCGAATCATGATGCATCATTTGTCGAAGCCTTAAAGAAATGTCAATAAATAATAATATTTTTCCTTTAAAGAAGAGATGTTTTTGGGGTTGTCAGGAAGAACAATCAACTAAGTACAATACTTTCTATTTTGAGGTGTACCATTTATCCATTCTCATTTATGACTTATATAAATTATACTTTTCTATATCTCCTTCTGATTGATGCTTCGATGATGAAGCTTCAGGATGTACAAGATATTAAACCCCAAATATGCAGAAATTTTGGTTCAGATCCGACATATACCTCATTAGATATCAAGTGCCCAAAAAACGTTTTGGGAATTTTTTAGCGTGACGCTTTCCACGAAATGATACAAACCTATTCGTTTCAACCTCAATCAAACATCTTACAAGTTATGAACCGATCCGACAATTGTTTTTTTATGAAAATAGTGGAAAAGCACTAGGTGAAATCAGGAGATTTTTCGAGCTTGTTCTATAGTTTTTCTCCGGCCTCTGGAACAGCATGATATTGAAACATCTGCCATAATGAAAAAACTTTATATTGTCCAATATCTTGAATAATGTCGTGGTCTCAATCGATTGTGTTTGACTACCAGATGAAGAATACGAAGTCAAACTTCGGAATGTCCGTTCGACCGGGCGTATAATCAAATCAAATCAAATCAAATCAAATCAAATCAAATCAAATCAAATCAAATCAAATCAAATCAAATCAAATCAAATCAAATCATTTATTTCACAAGGTATTACATTAACACACGGTTTTTACCTAATAATCTATGTATAAAGAATTATTTCAAATATAATACATACATATTATATATACACATATAGGTACCAAGAGCACAAAAAAACAAACAAACAAACACAGGTAGGCATATGCAAAATACACGGCAAAAAAAATATATTCAGTTTAGAAATTCATGGAAACTATGAATCGACTTATCTACTAAAACTTCATGTAGAAAACTCTTAAAATTTCTGGCATTCTTGATATGGTCTGGTAGATGATTATAAAATTTAATTCCCCAGTAGTTGAAACCCTTCCTCGTCAAATCCAACCTCTGGTACGACATATCTAAATTTTCTCTATTTCGTGTGGAATATAGATGACAGTTACCCCGAGTACGATATTATCTTTTTTCTGGTGCACATAAGTACAACAAATGTATATATACTGCGAATAAAAGGTAAGTATTTTGAACTCTTTCAAATCTCTCTGCAGGAGATTCAATTCCCAATATCTGCCATAATCCGTATTGCTCTCTTTTGTTTGAGGAAGATGTTACAATGCGGACTGTCCCCCCAGATTATAATTCCATGGGTTATTCTATTGCGAAACAATGCGTAATAGGCAGAAACCATATTTCCCTCATTTACGATTTTATTCAAGCTATTCAAAACGAATAATACTGATGATTACAGAAATGGATATAATGCGGTGAAATCAAATATAAAAGAAGGATAATGTGTGAAACCGCAGGAGTGCAGAAAATATGAGAATTGGATGGAAGGTACTTGCCGACACGTGTTTCATATAAAAAATATGAAGCCACAAATTGGATGCTCTCTCCTGTTGTGGTCACCTGTTGTCGTTTCTTCCATATTTATTCTTTTCCATCCATATCCTGGTTTCTTGGTTGCCTTGCCCTGAAGAAGCCAATAAGCAGAAACACGTGTCGGCAAATACCTTCCATCCAATATTCATATTTTCTGCACTCCTGCGGTTTCACCCATTATCTTGCTTTGATACTGATGATTTTTTACCACTACTTCAACAGGTGAATTGAATCTGAAACTATCCTGTATCATTATTCTCAGGAATTTTGCTTCATCTGCATTTTCCGAATTTTTTTTGTTAATTCTATCTTCAAGGTCTTCGTCTTTGATCTGTTGAGGTACAATCCGTTGTCAGAGAGCCAAACACCAATGCTGTTAAGGGGGGTTTTCAGTTTTTGTTCTCAATGACTTCTACCTATACTAAAAAATGACGTATCATCAGCATAATTCCAAATATCATCACATGAGATGTTTTCGGGTAGATCGTTAAGGTATACTATAAACATAATAGGTCCTAGAATAGAACCCTGAGGAACTCCTTTTTTGACACATCGCAGTTTAGACCGCCTTCCATCAGAATCCACATAGTGTTTTCTATCGTGTACATAAGATGCTAACAATTTTAGCACTCTTATGCCATAGTGTTCAAATTTTTTCAACAGGATCGAATGTTCCACACTATCAAATGCCTTCGACAAGTCGCACAATGTCAGGTCGACCTTCTTTCCCTCATTTATGGCCGGTTTCTGAACTCGACAAATAAACGTCAGATAGTTATCCATCCGTTAACTGTGGTTAATATTTATCGGCTCGATAAACGCCGCACGGGTTTCTCATGTCGAATTTATGCTTCGGTTAGCTATCGAATGGATAACTCCACGGTACCGACAGTATAGTTAGTTCATGAAAGCGATAATAGATGTCACTGTAATTAAAATCTGATTTTTTTATTACTGGACATTGTTAGAGAATTTATAAGTACAATCGATAACAAAAAAATCAGATGCCAGTAATGTGAACCAAAAAACGAAAAACCAGGCCTGGCAGAAGATAGCCGCAAAATTTAACGCCGCTGGAGAGACTGGTCCGCGGAGCAAGGTTGCGTGCTTTATATGACAATATAAAGAAAAAAGCAAAAAAAAATTTCGCCGACGACAAAGTAGGTAAAATCAAATTTCAAATACATAGGTAAACACAACCAAGAGGATTTTATTGTTTTCATAATTTCTGTCGATTTGCAGTGTAAAAGATACAGAACTGGTGGAGGGACCTTTACACCAAAGGCAACGAAAGTTGATGAGAAAGTAATGGGTTTGTAGCAGCATCACTTCACAACACTAACAAACACTTACGACTCGTCAGCTGGGTATTATGAACTTAGTGAGTAGTATAAAGAATCTGGATTACACTATAATTATTGCGCCTTCAACGAACTACTGCATATGATAAACTATGTAATTTCGAATGAACTAAAAAATAACATATTTCATATTAGAAAGAGAGGGAATCAGCGGGCTCTGCCATTGTGCTACCTCCTCCAAGCCCTGACATTTGTATCAACATGCCTTCAACTAGCCAGCAGGGTATGGTTCAGTACTTGCAGGAAGAATCATCCTGTAGTGCTACTGAGCAAAGTGAGTTATTCTTATATATGTAACAATTGATATATTTGAATCAAACAGGTAACCATAATACAAAAGATATTTATTCAACTAAAATACATTGCAGATATGGAACTGAATTTCCCTGAGGAGGTAATTTTCTCACAGGAAGAACAATCTTCACAGTCCTCTGGTGACTCCTGAAACTCCTAGAAGGCGACCAGGTGAAAAAAGACCAGCATCTAGTCGATTAGGGTTAACTGCAACAAAAAAAAAACCCTCATTACAACAACAAACACAATTATGACAAAAAATGCACAGCAGGACAATGAGGACTTATTAACAGAAAAAAAAGTGGTATTAATACAAAAACAGATTGATTTCGAAAACTGAAGGCCAAGAAAGAGGAATTCTATTTGACAAAGAGGGAACAGTTGGTGGAGGCAGAACTTACGTTGAAGTTTATAGATGAAAAAAAAGTTATAGGAAAAATAAATAATTTAAATTAAAAGTTCTCTCATTTACCCCTTGATTAAAAACACAGGTATACTCTCACATATTGCAGAGAGATAGAAAGTTCTGACGTCTCTCTCACACAAAATGACGTTATTTGAGTTGCAAAAACAAGCTTTCAGTTAAGAATTCCGTCGGCTATCACACACTTTTTGCTATAAAATATGCATATATTTTTTCCTTCTAATTATGGCATTTCTCCTCATTAATAAAGGTGATAATTTCATACCATTGTACCAATTTGAATATTTGCTATTTGTGTCTCAGATGACTTCACAAAATGAGAAGCCTAAATACGAACAAAATTAAGAAATTCGACAAGAATACCTGTTTTTATACCCTGCCACTCACCTAAAATATTGAACTGCTATTAATCTTCTGAATGCATTTCCTTCGACATGAGCATGTATTGATTCAATCAAGGCACCAAGTACATTTGGAAAGCCTGCTATGTTATAGAAGCCCGTCTCAGTTTCTAGAATTTCGGTATCATTTTTTGGCATACATATAAATCTTTCAGATAGTATGAACATTGATATCATCACCTATAACAATTTGAAAAGTGCCTGAGGCATAGTATCGTAGAGCAATGCACACTTGTTCTAAAACAGATATTGCCACTTTTCTCTGAGATGTCGGGGATAAAACTGGGTTCAGTTCATCACATAAATATCCCACTGTGCTTTTGTTCAGTCGGTATCTTTGCCTAAAAAAATTTGAAGAATCAATATCATATTACGAGAATATTTCTAATAGAAAACATCCAAGATACACTTTCATAAACAAATAAGTAATGTTTAATGTTTAATTTTTTGTAAAACTATATTACTGTGTATTTTTAATAGGTTGAAAGATCTCAGGTCGATGGCCAATTGCTTGCAATAAAAGACAGTTACTACTACTACTTACCTAAACTCATCATCTGAATGATTTCCATCGGAGATCTACGAATCATTATCTGTCGAGGTATTGCTATATTATTGATGAATTCTAGAATTTCTTCATCTGATGAGGAACTTGAAAATATTTCTTTTGTCAATTCCATGTTTGAGTTGTATATGAACTTAAATTTTCGAATTTTAGGAGCTATAATTTTGAGGTTATCTTGGAATTATCATGTAAACATTGAATAGTTAACTTCGAGATAACCCGTCATCGGGACGAGTTAAGATAAATGGAGTTTATGTGTAGTTTATCTGTCGGCGTGGTAGTCAGAAACCCAATTCGACAGTTATCTCTCGTTTAAATTTATCGAATAGATAAACTGAGTTTATTTTGAGTTCAGAAACCGGCCATTAGTCGGATATTTTCTCGACGTCTATTAAAGCGGTCACAGTTGATCTTCTGCTTCAGTATCCATGCTGTTTCTCAGTCAAAAACTCATTTTGTTCCAGATATTCAATAATTCTTCTTTTCATAATACTCTCTATCTTCCAACAGAGAAGAGCTAGTTTTAATATATTTTCGGAATAGGTTAACTGTGTCAATATCTAGATCAAGTTACAAGTTACAATGCTTTAGGAATTATGAGCATCTGAAATTTGATTTCCTCTGTATCTACCAGATTATCCAATAGATCATGTTGTCACTTGAAAGATATTTGAAATCAGTTGAAATAAAGGAGTTCGCAAAATTTCGCAGGAATTAACAACCGAAAATATTCCAGAAAAATATCTTGTAATACTCTCCATACCTCATAAGATATCCAACTTATTCCAACAAAAGTTTGTTCATGTATAGACGTTATTGACATATTCTCAAATTTCATTATCGTCGTCTTCTTCCATCAGAAGGTGCCTAAGGCAAGCAATCGCAGGAGTTAAAGTAAATGTTAACTAATTATGTTGATATTTACGTTTCATGCCGACTATTGGCTCATTGAAACTTCAGATGCCGTCGAAAACGAAACTACTGTAAATTTCTCATCTTCTGGTATGCCCCATTTCCTCTAACTTATAGAAAAAATTCCAAATAATTCATCTGAAAGTACAAATTTTTCGTCGAATCGAAAAAAAGGACTGTCAACAAGTCAGAAATTTCATTGCTCGTTGCTTTCACACATACGTGTTCGATTGTCATCAGTCGGACTTGATTCAGTGTTCGAAATTTGGATTTGAATATGAGGTTTTTCAAAGATGAATGAAGACCTTGTTTACTGATGAAAAAATTTTCCTAATTATGTTGGGGAATGCATTCAAGTGATTTTATTTTGAAGTAGTATAATTCAAGTGGAACAGTATTGTGGCGAAAATGAAACTGAAAGATCTGTTAGTTTGGTTACTTTTAATTCAAGATTCAATTGTTGTTGAGTTGATATGCCTACTTTTGATTGATTTTAAGGAGAAGGGAACCTGAGCTTTCAACGAAACATGGGGAAAACTGTGAGTAATCATTTTTAATCTGATATATACGTTTGTTCATACATCGTGTCTGTTGATTAGAATCACACTGTTCCAGAGTACGGGAAAATACTATAAAACAAGAGCGCAAAAGCTCTGGAAGGTCACGTCAAGGCATTTCTAAACATTTTTGGCGCTCTTGTTCACCCGAACAGAGTGCCTATCATTTTGCCCGAAAATCTGTAATTTTGGATATCGAGCCGAAAATGGTCTCAATCGATTGGGTTCGACTCCCCGATGAAGAATCCGTGGCAAATGTTGAGTCTGTCCGGCCGTATCCTCTCTAGCATCCAAAAGAGCTGAGTTAGAGTTTTCATATTTTCAGAATAGGTTAATTGTCCAAATATCTCGGTCAAGTTCGTTATTGGGTCGAATCCGTCGGATGGTTCAGTAGTTATGAGCATCAGAAATTTTGTTTCCTCAACAACTACTAGAATATCCATACGATCAAGTTGATACTTGAAATACTGTTGAGGGAGGCTGCAACAAAACGCCTCGCAAATTTTCGATGAAATCATCGCGCTAGAAAATTTTTAAAAATTCCAAAAAAAAAAATTTTTAATCCGCACTATCTCATAAGATATTTTTCGGATTTCAATAAAAATTAGTGAATATATTAAGTTGAACGATATCTTACTTATCCCCAAATTTCATTGCCGTAGCTTTTTTCCATCTAAAGATATGATCATTTTTTTCATTTACTCAGGAGAAAAGAGAAATTACATACGTCCCGATCATTTTCTTTGAACGATGGCCATTACAGATCGATATTCGATTGACAAATGCCGGGCTCATTAATCAGTGTCAGTTGGCGTAATATTAATCGAAATTTTTCATAACGGGAAATCATAGAGAGATAATTCAATCTCGGTGGCTGAAATAATATACGTTGTCAAAATTCAGAAAAGCACTGACGTCAGTTTTTAGGAAAAGGGAATTATAGCTTCGAAGAAAACTTGGGGAATATTATGAATAGTTATTTTTAATTTGAGATATAGGTTTCTTCATTCATTAGGCGTTCATTATTTGAAACACATTGTTCCATAGTACGGGATAAGACTATTGTTCACCTGATCAGAGTGCTTATAGATTTGTTATGGTTTGAATATTTACTCGCAAGTAGCTCAACAAGAGCGCCAAAGCAATCTGACCTCACGTCAGTGCTTTCTAAATATCTGTTAAATGACTGCTGGATTAACACATGAAAAATTTATTCTTGCAATTGGTCATTCCTAAATATATATATATTCTTTTAAACTATTGGCTTACAAACAAATGTTAGCTGGAGTTGTTGACGGGGTGTCATAAAATTCGGTGTATGACAAAAGCCTAGGGAGATAACCCCAGTAAAAAAAAATCCTGGCTCCCCGCATAAATATTGTTGGGTGCACAGAAATAAGCTTAAATATATTTGAGGGACTTCTTTCTCCAAGAGTGGTCTTCGAGTAATAATCACAGAGGCTTCTTAGAGTGGCACATATCGAATCTGAAAATGAAAAGACAAAAGCAGAAAAAATAATTGAATACAAAATGTACATATTAAATTTGTTAATTAAAATTTATAACCCATTCCAAGAAAAAATCTGAAACATCGTATTCACGATTGAAATTTATATATGGGACAATTATTAATTATTATTATAGATTACATTCGACGGTTATTGTATGTGAAATATCACTAAAACAAACATTAATTATCACTATCTCCTCAATTTATTTTCGAATGAAATTTTGATGAAAACATCAGATTCCCAAAATATGGACAATCTCCCAAGTCTCATATGTTGAAAAGCCAGGATAACCCTCCAGCCATATCTCAATCCCAAAGTTCATATTTCAAATAAGTCCATATCTTCAGAAACTCGAATCTCACCCTGTAACATGCAAGTCCTCAGGAAAACTAACTCGTATTCCTTTCGTAGAATAACCATAACACCGCGAAACACGGTTCCATGTTTTATTCCCGTAATTAAAGTTACCGACTAGCTAACATCGAATATTCTCGCTCTTCTTTTAATTCCAGTCGGGTTTAATCATAGAACGACATCACACAGATAATCTGAGTCGGCATTTTTGCAATGGCCGTCTTCCTGTGAACTTAAACGACTTCTAGTTGGAATTCCTACATTCATTCCATAAATTTCCGCGCACCTGTGTTACCTTTCAGTTATCTCTACATTTATGCGACAGAAAAATACAATAAGCAGCTCGTTGACTTGAGCTTGTTCGCATTCGCGTAAAAAATTCCGAGCTTCATATTAAATGAGAATAATGAGGTCTTCTTTTTTGTTGTTCGGCGAAACTCTTTATAGAGCGATGTTAATTTTTTTGAATATCAGTCTTGTCCTTCCATCCATTGTCGACTCTTATCTCTTATAAAGTTTGAGATTGATAAGCTTAAAGTAAGCAAACCAGTGTAGGATATTGTGATTGGGTAACAAAAAACTGAGATTGTTTGGGCCATTTCCTTCATTTTTGTAATGTATGTTGTAATTATGTTTAGGATTCGCGGGTTTTGCTTGAGAAAATCAATGTTCTTTGTTGATTAACATGTGTGACAATCTCTGGGAGATATTTCTACAGTAGTTGAGAATAGATGTGTCAGTCAGGAACCTCTGAGTATTATTTTCTGGATATATAGCAAATTTCTCTATACCCGTTGAGTGTATCAATTATACAGGGTCTTTCACGAGGAACCTCACCCATATTTATACGGGAAACTACTGAACGTATTTTCATGAAATTCAGCACTTATAAGTATTTCACGATGCTGATGAAATCTAAAATATTTTCAAGGCATGAGCACCTCCGGTTTTTCCGGAAATGAAGTCAACTTCCGTTTTTCAAATTAGAACACCATTTTTTTATTGCAGAAATAGATTCCTTAGAAAATTTCAAGTAATTTTGATGTAACATTTTTCAGTTTTGGTTGGAAAATTCTCTCTGAGCGGGAAAATTCGAAAAAAAAATCGAAAATAGAGCTCCGCTGAAACAAGGATAACTTAGAGGTTTTTGGATGGAAAATTTTCATTTTTGGGATTTTTCAAGATGTAAGACTGATGCATCCACTTTGAAATCGAAATCGCGATTCATGATACAGGGGGTGATAATATCGCTTTCAAAGTTAGGGATGACAAAATCGTGAAAAATCAATCTTTTCAAATTAGAACCCCATTTTTTTATGGCAGATATTGAATCTACGTTAAAAAATAATGTGAGTGTATGCATCACACCCTTGTCTTAAAGTGAATATTTTCTGTGTTATTCACAAGAAACTGTTTTTCGTCTTGAATTTTCAGCTATTTCTTTTCCCTTATCGCCAAAAAGATGAAATTTTCAGGAACTGTTACTTAAACCATGTTTTAGATTTTACTACCCTAATATGCAAGAGAAAAAAGTTACACGTTGTTCCTAAAAAGATGGCGAATTTGGATTCGAATTTGTATCGAAAACCTCTCTATTTCAACTAATCGGCCATCGGTTTTCTTTCCAGTGATAAATAAATAATTCCTTATGAACCATATGCAAAAACTTACCATGTATTACATTTTTTTTATTATAGATATCATTAATTACATCTGCCAAATTCCTATTTCAGTAGCATTTTGTGTTTACTATTAATTTGGTGATAATTCGTATTAAGTTATAAAATCGATCACTATGCTTAATTTTACCAATGAAGATTATTTAAATCTCATTCTACTTCATGGAGAATGTAATAAAGTTGTAGATAGAACGATTCGACTGTTCATTGAGAGGTTTCCTGACCGACCCAGACCAACGAGAGATACCATTAACAGAACCATGACAAACTTGAGAAATGTCGGATCTTTCGTTAAGAAAACTATACACAGAGAAAAAAGTGTAGTAGAAGATGAGAACAACGAAATTACAGTTCTTGCATATTTTCGTGTGGACCTCAAAATTCTCCCAAAGATGCCAAGATGGCTTTGTGATTATCTCAATCGAGTGTTTGGAGAATATTAAAAAAACATAAAATGCAACCATGTAAATTCAATAGGGTACAGCATTTGAAGGAAACTGATTTCGTCTGGAGAACAGAGTTTTGCGAAGCTATGATGATTCGATTTCAAGCGAATGAAAACTTTTTGGACTGTATAATTTGGACAGATGAATCTAAATTCACAAAGAATGGTTCTTTCAATAGGCATAACAGTCATTATTGGGATGAATTGAACAACCACCACAGACAATGGAACTTTCAAGAGGCCTGGAGTTTCAATTTTTTTTGCGCCATCAAAAATGATGCAATTCTCGATGTTCACATTTATGATGGGACTTTAACTGGTGAGATAGAACACTCAGGAGATAGATATTCTGACATATTGACTCAAATAATTGAGCCGCTAGTACAGAACCATAATGACTTATGGTATCAACAAGATGGCGCGCCTCCACACAATTCACTCAATGGGTCAAATATCCTATACAGGCTATTTGAAGATCGATGGTTGGCGAACAATGGTCCACATCTTTGGCCACCACGTTCTCCCGATTTAACTCCTTTAGACTATTATGTTTGGGGTAGGATAAAAAATATTGTCTACTCAACTCCCCTGACTGATATAGAGGACTGCATAGAACGAGTCAGAAATGCGTTCAGGTTTGTTTAGCTTTTTAGATTCATAGTTTTGAAACTCAATTTTTTAAACACTTTTGCAGATCTCTTCCTCCCGATGAAATAAGAAGAGCAACGCACGAAGCATTCCTGAGACGTATAAATAAATGTCTAGAAATTAACAGTCAAAACTTTGAGCATCTTCTCTAGTAATAATTGCGAGAGTTTGCCATGGTTCTCCTAATAGTAACTTGAAGTCGGTTTCAAGAAGGGGTGAAAAATCTACAGCATAGTTCAAATAACAGTTCCTGAAAATTTCATCTTTTTGGCGTGAAGGGAAAAGGAAAAGCTGAAAATTCAAGACGAAAACCAGTTTTTTGTGAATAACTTAGAAAATATCCACTTTAGGGCAAGGGTGTGATGCATACACGCACATTATTTTTTAACGTAGATTCAGTATCTGCCATAAAAACTTGGGGTTCTAATTTGAAAAAATTGATTTTTATCGATTTTGTCATCCCTAACTTTGAAAGCGATTTTTTCACCCCCTGTATCATGAATCGCGATTTCGACTTTCAAAGTGGATACATCAATCTTACATCTTGAAAAATCCCAAAAATGAAAATTTTCCATCCAAAAACCTCGAAGTTATTCTTGTTTCAGGGGAGCTCTATTTTCGATTTTTTCGAATTTTCCTGCTCAGAGAGAATTTTCCAACCAAAACTGAAAAATGTTACATCAAAATAACTTGAAATTTTCTAAGGAATCTATTTCTGCAATAAAAAATGGTGTTCTAATTTGAAAAACGGAAGTTGACGTCATTTCCGGAAAAACCGGAGGTGCTCATGCCTTGAAAATATTTTAGATTTCATCAGCATCGTGAAATACTTATAAGTGCTGAATTTCATGAAAATACGTTCAGTAGTTTCCCGTATAAATATGGGTGAGGTTCCTCGTGAAAGACCCTGTATACATATACAGTAACTAAATAAGTATAAAATATTTAAGGAGGTGATTCCTCATCGAAAAATAGATAGGATCTTTCATATAAAGAAACTTCATTGGAGCATCCCTTGTTAAGATACAGCCCCACAAAGGGAATACATAAAACTTTACAATTTTATTGTTATACAAGTGATTTGTTATTAATAAATTAGTTTTGTATTTTACCATTTAGTCGTTTAATGCAGGTACTAACTACAGAATAAAAATAAATCCAGTTCGCATTTATGACGATGTACCATCTCTGTAGTTGTTCGTAAAATAATTTTTTGCTGTTAACTGGTTTATTTTGGGCAAAAAACTTGAGACATTTTTTGTTTACAATTAAACAGGCTATCAGAAATAAATATTTAAATGGTAAACAAATAACAAGACAAAAAGTTACATTGGAAATAAGCTTAAGGGGTTACGTTTCCTACCCTTACAACCATGGGGTTAACCCAATAAATAACTGGATAAGTGTCTTTTTGCTAGTAGAAAACGTTAGGTTAATTTCAATATTGTAACTCTTTTGGTGCTTGTGAAAAAAATTGTTATACAAATTTTATGTACTCCCTTTGAGGGTCTGTATCTTAACAAGGGATGCTCCAATGAAGTTTCTTTATATGAAAGATCCTATCTTTTTTCGATGAGGAATATTTTACACTTATTTAGTTACACCCTGTATATCCCACGAATATATTCAGTATCCTCATAGTTAGTGGTTCTCGAATATATTACAATTTTTAAATGATTATTTAAATAATCCAATACTGTCGTGGAACATCATCCACAAATATGAAGACCCTAATACCACAGTGGAATATAAAATCAACAGCAAACCCAAGAGAAGGAAAGAGCTAACATTATTTTTCAGATAACTAATAAGAAAGAAACTCGCATATCATTACTGCATAAAACATTTATACCGTGAACAAAAATTCACAAAAGTTATGTCTCATTTAGACAGATCAATTTAAAAATTAGGGGATTAGTAAAATCTAATAATATACCAAATATCTATATTTTACAAAATATTAGAAAGAGGAGCAATGTTGTATATTCCTGGAGTGAAAATTAGAAATAGGAAATTTCCATTTCATTTTACCGTTGATTCAATGAAATTAATTAAGAATCATCTGCTTGAAAATGAAAGATCTATGGATATGGGTTATTATTTTGAAAAATTCAAAATAATGAGATGAAATCCAAAAAAATTTTTAGGGATTACCAGAATTATATAAGGGATTGTGAGGATGAAATAAAAATTCATCTTGAAATTTTTTGGAGATATGTCAGGAATTGTAAGGAATAGGATAGTGAACCAGACAGAATACATTATGGCAACGATTCTTCTGATAGTGGTGGTGAGAAAATATATGACTTGTTTGCATCATTTTTCAAAAAGGTGTATAAACCATACTTTCAGAAATTTCACCATCACCAAAATAATGATTTTAGTAATGATCATCAGTTAAATACAGTGGAATCACCCTCAAATGTTAATGAATAAGATAAAAACTTTGGATACTAATAAAGTAGCAGGATTTGACGGATATCCCTCATATTTCTTGAAGAACAGCGGTTCTAGCTTATGTTATCCATTATCAATCATTTTCAATAAATCGGTGCGTTCTGGTACATTTCCTGATTCTTGGAAGACTTCCCTACTTGCTCCTTGCTATTAGAATTCTGGAAGTAAATTTATTGTTAAAATTATCGTGGTGTTGGCAAGTTGTAGGTCTTTGCGAAATTATTCGAGTGCCTTATTTTGACGGTACTGTTTCACTCCTTCAAATCATCAATACTGGAGAATCAGCATGGTTGCTTTGCGGGTTTTACAGCCTTCGATAACCAGTGCCAGGTGGAATCAGTGTACCTACGCGGATTTCAGTAAGGTTTTTGATAGAGCTGATAACAATTCGGTTATGTCCAAGCTTCCTGGGGTCAGTGTGCATAGGGATCTCCTCAGGTGGTTCTCATCCCATCTCGAACTCAGCTGATGAGTGTCAGTGGATAATTTTCACGATTCACCCGACTTGATTTCCATGGTATTTTATCATGTACTTACGAGGACGTTCAGAAATAAAAAATTACTGGTTTAAGGTAGATTCAATACGAACCTGGGCTGGAGTTCACCTATCATGAGAATGTGTAATTTATTTAAACAGTATTGTGAAGATTTAAATCCATTTAATGTTAATTTCAATTCGAAAGGATTATCGGGGAAATTTTCCTTCGATAATTATTTTGTTTTTCATCTTGTATTGACACTTGCTACGCCATAGAAATTAAAATTTAGTGGTTTATGTGTATCAGATATAAGAAAAACTCTGACATGAGGTCAGATCTTTTACCCACTTGTTCTAGAGTCTGCTCTTCGTACTCAGAAACAGTGTCGTACTAATACAGCCGCCATGATGAACAAACCTATATCTCGAATTGAAAATAACTACTTACAGTTTTTCTCGAAGCTCAAATTTCCTTCTTCAGTAACCCAATCAAAAGTAAGAATATCAACTCCATCGAAAACAATTTAGACTATCTGCCTTTCAATAAGCTCTAGTCCTTTGAAATACCTCATATATCATCATCATTTGTTCATCAGTCTTAAATTTTTTACAATAATAGCTTGACAATAATAGAAACCAGACAGAAAGGACCACATAACGATTAAGAAAGCGATGCACAGAATAAACTGTGTTGTGTATTCAAATCTGAATTTCACAAAAGCGATGATTTTTCGGAATCAAATCTTCTGAAATATCCGAATGATTTCCGAGGATTACATCAAATTTTTCAGAACTCGAATTGAGAACATACATTATTCCACTGTGAACGTACCATTCCGATTAATTTTTCTTTCCCATTATAAGACCATGTCTTGTTTTATTCGGATAATCAAGCGTCCTGTGATATGTTCTTCCAACTTTCGTATCATCTCTTTGGTGGTCGTACGGGAGGACGATCTGAATTTGGTTTCTCGTCCTTTGCCCATCGATCATTGCCCATTCTCTCCACGTGATCTCTCTCGTTTCGACGTCTTGATTCTACAAACCGATGAATATACTGCACCTTCCCTTATAATCTTGCTCCTTACTTGGCCTCACAGTATTATTCTCCATTCTTAAAGCCCCAGATATTCGTGATTCTTTATTGGCCCAAGTCCGTACTTGACGGTATAAGTTTTTGCAGCTCTATATTTCCATTCCTAGGTATGTACATTGCATCGTTTGTTTTATTGGTTTGTCATCGACGGCAAGTTTTGCATCTGATAGGCTCTTTTGAGATCGCCTTGAATTCTGTTTTTTCCAGTGATATAATCATATTGAATGTTGTGACTATTGTTTGTAATCGATGTAGCAGGCGCTGTAGGTCATTTTCGTTCTCAGCCATCAGAATAGCACCGTCTGCATAGCACAAAATCTTCAATGCCCTGGACCTCATTCTATATTCTCCTTTGGTTTTGTTGACAGTTGCTATTATCTCATTCACAACCAAATTGAAGAGGGTCGGGCTGAGGCTGTCACATTGGCAACTTCCTGATAGAATATCTTCGGTCAAGCCGTATTGGGTTTTAATTCTTGTTTTGTTGTCTTTTATGCGCTGTTCAATGAATTTGATGTAGTTGGTATCCATTTTACAGTCCTTCAGAACTTTCAAAACGTCCGGCAGCCTCACTCGATGGGATGCTTTGGTAAGATCCGCAAAGCAGAGATATGCAGGTTCATCAAATTCTAATGACTTTTCAGCAACTTGACTTATGATGAATACTCCATCAACAAATGATCTTTCATGCCTGAACCCTTGCTGTTCTTCGTTGACAATGATGTTTTTGGATTATCTTGTGGATATGATCTTTGTCAAAAGTTTGCTCATGCTGTTCAGTAAGGTTATCGATCTATTATTTCCGAGATAGTTTTTATTCCTTTTTTTGGATATGAGTACTGTTATGCTTCGTTTCCACTCTTCTGGATTTTCTGGGCTGGCTATTATTTTACGGAACAACACGTTTACGGTTAGTGCATTTTTCAAGTCTATGCCACCATTTTTCAGCATTCCATTGCTGATGTCATCGATTCCAGGTGTTTCTTCACCACTTCATGAACTACATTTTTAATTATTTCTTCTTCATGCACTGTTTCTTCTTGAGCATCTATGTGATCCTGTAGGGGTTCAAAGTCTCTATTTCGGCATTTAAATAAGTTCATCATGAAATCTGTTCATTTTCTGGTGTAATCAAGTTCACTTGTACCTCTTCACAAATCTTCTGTGATATGGTACTCATCACATTCCAGATTTTTTTGTGTCTCCCATAATAAGTCATTCTCCATCAGTGCAGAAAATATTTTCCAATATTCCTTTTTCAAGATATATGTACTTCATTCACTCTGTCTCTAACTGCCTGGTAGCCCTCGTATGCAGCTGCTGTCATCTTATTTTTGAATTGGAGAAATGCATCTTTTTTTTGTTCTGCTAGCTGTTTTCGTCATCTATGAACCATGGTTTGCTCTGCTTTCTTCCATTTATATTTACTCTCCTGACTCCAACAGCTTCCTTTACGCTATCAATTATACTTGTCTTGACTTTGCTCCAGATACCCTTCACTTTTATATGCATAGGAGGCTTCTTTTTTTGTATTGGCCTTGCAGCGATATTTACACTGTTCAAGATCATGTTCCGTTCCCAAGTTTGCAGATTTCATTCTTCTCAAATCCAAGAATTGGCTTGGGTGAACCCATCTGTTAGAGATAACAAAGTCAATCGAAAAGTTTTGGTTCATTGCGTTGCCAAAGGTGTATTTCTGGCTTTGTTTGTGTTAAAGAATATGTTGTATTATTTAGTGCGTATGTTGTCGTTAGCTTATTTCCGTTATCTTTCACACTTCTTCGTTAAACCTCTTCATGACGGCAGGAATGACTGTATTTGCTATTCTAGTATTGAGATTGCCTATTATGAAAATTTTGAGTTCTTTGGTAGGGAGTCAGGTACATGCTGCAATTCATTGAAGAAGCGGCATATGTCTGGTGCGTATACACTTATAATATGAATATCTTCTTGTCAGTATTTCTTGTCAGTATTTAATAAAAATGATGGAACAGTGGTATATATTCGTGATGATTTGAACCCAAGAGTTGAATATTTTCAACTTAATCAAACAAATCCTATTCGAATAGAATTTAAAATAAATGAACTTTCACTTGGGCTAACTGCTATGTACAGACCTCCAGCAACTAGTTTAACTTTGTTCATAGAAGAGATGGAAACATATTTAAATGAACTCAAATATAATAATATTGAAATGATTGTCGGTGACTTGAACATCGATATTTTGGATGAAAATGATAGAATGACAAGTCTCTACATGAATGTGACGGGATCATGTGGATTTACTCCATATATAAATAGGCCTACAAGAATTACAGAAACATCGAAGACTTTACTAGATCACATTCTGGTTAGAGCACAAAAAAATTCTAACAAGATTCTCAAACTTAGTCCTTTTGTTTTTGAGTCTTCGATGTCTGATCATTTTTCAGTGGGATTGGAAATAGATTTTGAAGAAGAAATGGGTAAGAAAATTAAAACAAATGAAGTCACAAAAATCGATGACAAAAAATTATTGCGCTTGCTAAAGAAAGAAACATGGCTGAGTTTATATGAGAAAGATGATGTTGAGGAGTGTTATCGTGTTTTCAAAGATATTTTGATGAATCATATAAGTTCTTGTATAAAAAAAATACGTATAAATAGTAAAAATAAAATTCTTAAATCATGGATTACACCGGGATTAATAAAAAGTGTTCGTAAGAGGGACAGAATGAAACTTGATTTAAATAAAAATTACTCACAGGAAATGAAACAACGATATATACATTATAGAAATTTCCTCAACAAACTTCTTAAACAAATTAAAAATAATTATTACGCCAACAAAATTGTAATAGCAAGAAATGATTCTAAAAAGATATGGAAGATTATGAATGAAGCGGCCAATGTAACAAAATCAAAAAACAAAATTAAGAGTGTAATAGGTGAAAATAACGATATTTTAACCCATCCAACTGATATTACCGATTCTTTCAATAACTACTTCTCCACTATAGGAGAAAGAATGCGGAAAAAGGTCAAGAGAACAAAAAAAAACATACAGAGCTAACGTAACTAATCCGAATACGCTATTTCTAACACCAGTTCGCTCACAGGAGCTTATTGAATTGATAGCTACCCTAAAGAACGATTCCTCCCCGGGAGATGATGGAATTGACACAAAACTTATAAAAAAAATCCATACATACATAATAGACCCCCTCAAATATATTATTAATCTCACATTCGAGAAAAGTCAAGTTCCCTTGGATTGGAAAACTGCAAGTATTATACCTGTACACAAATCCGGTGATAAATTATTACTAAAGAATTATAGGCCCATTGCCCTTATTAATAACTTTGCCAAATTATTCGAAAAATGCTTAAAAAATCGCGTTATGAAGTTCTTGGAAAAAATTAATATTGTCTATAAAAATCAATATGGATTTAGATCAAATTTAGGCACGGAAGATGCCGTATATAATCTAACAAATGAAATAAACATGTCGTTGAACGCAAATAGAAAGAACTTATCGGTTTTTGTCGATTTGGCTAAGGCTTTCGATACGGTCCCTCATTACTGGAGAAGATGGAATCTGTGGGAATAAGGGGAGGTGTAAATTTACTTTTTCAGAATTACTTATTCAATAGGACACAACGAGTAAAAATTGAAAATACATATAGCCAGATCAAAAACACGACAATAGGTATTCCACAGGGTACTGTCCTGGGGCCCACACTGTTCCTAATCTACATGAACGATATTGGTTCTGTTCTGAAAAACGCTAAGGTAATTGCTTACGCTGATGACACGGTTCTGTCGTTTTCAGCGTCCACTTGGCCTGAGGTATTCGGGAAGGCTGAATTGGGTGTGAAAGATTTGTATTGTTGGTTTAGTTATAACCTTCTTAGTGTAAATGTTTCGAAAACAAAATATATTACATTCTCCATCCCAGCTGTCGACAAACCACAAAATGGGTTTTTGAAAATTCACGATGAGGACTGTCAGAGTCCAGACTGCTCGTGTGAGCTAATAGAAAACGTTGATAAAATCAAATATTTGGGTATCATTCTAGACGAACACCTGAGATGGGGTGCCCATTGTAATTACATTAATAAGAAAATGAGAAACTTAGTTTATAGATTGTATCAACTCAGAGATATTCTCGATAAAAAATTACTAAAGATGTTATATTCCTCACTCATAGAGTCCATTCTGAGATATTGTCTGATTATTTGGGGAGGAGGATTCAACAATGCCTTGCACAACGTCATCACAACTCAAAAATATATATTGAAAATAATATACAACAAGACCCGAACATTTTCAACACAGAGGTTATTCAAGCTGGCTAATGTACTTCCACTTAGGGCTCTTTATGTTCACGCTTGCATAAATTATCTTTCTAAGCTGGAACATCTTTTACCGAGCATTCCCTCGTATTACAACACTAGATCAGACTTATTAAGTACCCATTTGTACAAGAAGGCCCATTCACAACGTACAGTGACATATTTTGCACCTAAATTTTATAACAAACTCCCTAGCAACATAAAATCATCGAAAAACAATAAACGTAAGTTCAGCAATCTAACTAAAACATTCATCGGAGAGAACATTGAGATGTTTTTGGAAACCATGAAATCTATTTAACATGTTCAAACCATTTGTTAAAGCCGTTACGAAGAAGCCTACTCGGCGGGGCGCTCTTTCGCCGGGCTCTCTGGGGGCGGTCGCTGTGGTATCCTCACTTGTTCCATTCTCTCTGGGTGTCCATAATAAGCGAATTTAGCATCTGATTCACGACACAGAAGTGAATTCGTTCATTTCTAGTGGGAGTCTTGTTGCACACAGTTACACTCCTTCTACATGATTTTTTGTTATTTAACAAAGGAGTTAAGTGTTATTTGAGTGTATTTTACTTACTATTATTGTGTGAATTTATTTATGATGAATAAAATTTGATTTGATTTGATTTGATATAGTCATGATTCTTAATGTTTCCATTGCCTTTTTTCTTCGTTTCAAACAATGCGCAGATGTCGATATTGTGTTTTTGTAGTTCCATGAGGACTTCCTGGAGTTTGTTCCTCCACGGCGTTATCTTCCATGACCCTATAAGCACCATTCGTGATTTCCACAATCGGTTTTTTTCAGTTCCTTGCCGTGTCGTTTTTCCGTCAATTCCGTCCATGTTAAGAGGCCTGATTGACACTGAATCTACCAGGCGATTGCCGCAAGCGGAGTTGATTAATTTTCCATCAACTAAAACAATAAATCCGACTGACTTCAACTGAATATGTACCTGTGAAAGCATCGAGTATTGAAAGTTTTGTCGAACTTTTTCTCATTTTTCTTTTCCGATTTTACGAAAAATCGGTATTTTCAGAGGAATAATGGAGCTTTTTTGATAAGTTTGAGGAGAGTGGGGATGCCAGGAGATTGGTAATTTCCTGAAGATCCAGTTTCCCCAATGTTTCAATGAGCTTAGAATTCACACGGAATGTAAAGGTCATCGTAATTAATCAATATTAACATCAAGTTCTGTGATTGCTTGCATTTATGTAAATGAAAAAATAATTATATCTTCTTGCGAAAGATAGCTGCGACAATGTTATTTGAGGATATGCAAGTTGTCTATAACGTTCATACATCTTATGAGGTATGAAGGATAAAAAAAATTTTGTTTTAATATTTTGGAAATCTTATGAGGTATACAGAATAAACGCTAATTCAGTACTAATTTGACGAGTACTAATAGACAGTTCCTCTTCAACCGTTCAACAATTTTATTGGAAAATTTGTAGCGGTAAAAAAAAATTATTTACCTATCTTGAATGGTTTCTGTCTTTACTTGGTGGAAATTTAACTTTTTTTTCTTTACTTAATTTGATTTGATTAGTTCGAAATTGCTCCGGCTAGCACAAACCATCTCACATTTACCATCAGAGAGTGATAGATGCTTCCACCCTAGTCAATGATAGTCAATACACGAACAATCGATATTTCTTCCACTCTCTTACGAATACTAGATATTTGCAGTATGTACAAATGTTAAATTGTCCAAATTAAATGTTGCAAGTTGAACTGATTGATTTCTTACTATGAAAATCAACAAATGATGTCAACAATTGTTGCCGTGTCTTATATTGTCTGTCTTGAGTCCCAACACATGTGATAACAGGACCATACATCTTGGGTGTTCGGGATGAATCTGGTGTGGGAAATGGGTCTAAAATCATCCACTCTGTAGACAAACTTTACAACAAAAACTATTTCTTCTCTCAGTTCTTCAGTCCCTCAGGAAAACATATGTTATTACTTCCGTAAAATTCAACTACGGTAATATTCCAACTTCGGCAGATTTGGTTCAATTCTTCGGTAAATCTTGAACTCCGGCAAATTTTGTTCAGCTCTCCGGTGAATTTTCTACTCCGGTAGGTTTTGGCTATGAAAATCAATTTCATAAGTTCTCGAAACGATAATGTTCCACTGTTTTCAGCTATACCTGAATGTATTGACTCACAAAACGATAATAATTTAAGAGAAGAAAAAATATCCATGTGTTCAATAAAGAACAGAATGGTACAGATAATTCGATGAAAAATTCATCAGGGAAATCTAGAAACTGAGAAACGAAACAAACTTATCACTGAGCAACAGAGTATAGCACGAATATTGAAACAATTAGGAAGGTAAGATGATTCATGAGACATCTTTTCGAAAGACACGTTAAGAACTAAATATGGTGGTCTGAAAAAGAATGCACAAGACCTTGGCCATATTCTGAACTCAAAACAATTAAATATGACAATTTAAAATTGAATAAACCTTATCTGACCAAAAACTGGACTCACCGAACGTTATAAAACTGTTCGCCACGACAAACTCTCTATTTGAAACTCAATTTCAATTCGAGAAAGATCGTTACACAAGATAGACACATGCATTTCATAAATTTTAACACCAGAAATCGAAGAAGGT
The DNA here is from genome assembly GCA_030674115.1 of Micraspis discolor. Lineage (NCBI taxonomy): Eukaryota > Metazoa > Arthropoda > Insecta > Coleoptera > Coccinellidae > Micraspis > Micraspis discolor. Next base: position 333,131 of record JARTUT010001320.1, on the reverse strand, counting down.
CGATCAAAGTCAACCCCACTTCACTATCATGCGCGTGACAGAAACACAGAGATCATACTATGCAGGCCTCGATCCCATTTTTAGCGGAGATTTCTGAAGAAATTGCAATCGCGAAATTCGCCCGTTACAAAATCATTTTGAAAAGGCCTATCAATGTGCTCTGCCGTACTAGGATATTACCCTTGTTCTTTAATAATGGAATACTTGACCAAAATCACCTTTATTTGAATAACGTTGGCTGAGAAGTAGTGTTTGGTATACCATTTAGACTTCATTTCCATAACAAAACCAAAAACAAAAATTATATTCTCGCTGCCTTGAAGCAAAATTGCGGCTTTAAAAAACCTGTGTAGTTGAGAAAGTTTTTCAATTTTCAAACTTGGGAGCGATATTCATGAATGCTGCCTCTTTGATTTTTCTTCTTGTAAGCTTTCTTCTTCAGATATGATAGATGTGTCACTTTAAATCCCATAAGTGCACCATCAATTGAGTTGCCGGAAGCTTGGAGGCCAATAATTGGAAGTAACTTGGAGAAGTCTTCAAAGCAGATTAGTAACAATTTCATCTAGTTTTCATATTCTGTCAATTTGAAAAATTTTCTGAACTTGTCTGATTTATTCAAAGCTAATTTTGCTTTGAAAACGACAAAAGATGTCTGTTGAAACGTTGGAACGAAGAATAATAAGAGTTCATGGTTATTGCCCAAAAAATCATACACGAGTTCCATCATCAAAATTTCTCGTCAACATACATATACATAGTCCATAGTGGGAATTCAACTCTATAAAAAGCAAAAAGACATCAAAATTGTTTGAAAAAAAACATCCACTTAATGACTTCATTATATTGGTAGCAACGTACATACAATATAGGTATACGTACAATACTGATTTACACTAATTTTTATTAGAACCGCACAATGCTGAATCGGCAATTCCTGAAGCATCATGATGACTTAATGGATTCTGAAAATAGGATGGTAGAAAGGAAAAAAATAATAGGTACTCCTTGAAATGGATCTGAATTGTCACCATACTAGTGTCTCTCACTATCGATTCCGACCATTCATAGTCTTTTCAAGTTGGTTAAAATTGTATCTGATGAAATCAAGCAGTTCCCGTTGCTCAGATTTGATCGAACTTTCAATTTTCTCGAAATTTGTTTGCTCTAAATCCTCTAACCTTCTTAATTCTGATATTAAATGTGTTCCCAAATTTGTTAATTGCTTCTTTAAATTTTCCATCGAATCCATTTTTCCATTGGAAGAATTACAAGGAAATCCTTTTATATTTTCAGTCGAATAATCTGTCTCATATTGCAAACTGAATTTTCTCTTTTCAGCTAGCAAGAGTAATTCTGATACAACATCACAATTGAAATTATTTCCATGGAGAGAAATTTTTTCGAAATTATTGAAATGATCGAAGAAACCCAGATCCAAATTATTCATGTGATTACCATTGATATCCAACACCGACAGTTTGCTGAGAGGAATGATAACCCGAGAATCTAGATTTTTCAGGTTTGTTTTACCTAAATAAAGATATTTTATTTGGGTTGCCTTGCTGAATATACCTATTTCCAGATGGCTGACGTTGTTTTGCGATAAATCTAGACTGATCAAATCTCTTGTAATTTCAAAGGTGTCCATGAATAATTTTCCGAGGTTATTTCTAGAAGCATTCAAAAACTTGAGAGAATTCAGATGGTCCAAATATGTCAAATCGGATATTTTATTGTCTGCGATATTCAAAGACTGAAGTTTCTGGGGGAAGCAAGAAATGTCTACATAACCTATTTGATTGCTTTCTAAAGAAAGGTAGTCTATATTGCTGTTAGTGTAACATTCTGGAAGATCAGTTATCTTATTGTGATCCAGAAATAAAGTGTTTATTTTATTGACTTTGAAATCAGTTGATGTTAAAAGATTCTCAGAAAGTATTAGTTTCTTTAGATTATTCAATGTTAGGAGCAGGTCCTTTGGTATGGCTGTGATTTTGTTGCTTCCCAGATCCAATTCTTCTAAAGATGTTAATCCTAGGAATGCACCAGCTTCAACAGATTTAATGAGATTATCGTGCAAATTCAACTTGTTTAGTGTTGAAATGTTTTGGAAATATCCAGTTTTCAGAATCTCAATTTCGTTGTACTGAAGATTTAAATAGGATATACTGGACAGTCCTGCGAATGAGCCAATTCCCAAATTTCTGACTCTTGATTTGATCAAGTGAATTGTTTGTACATGAGGCGTATGAATGAAAAAATTTATGGGTATAGTGGTGATGTTACTATTATGGAAGATAATATACAAACATCCATTCTCTGGACAAGTATCGTTATTCAATGTTGTGTATGGTTCTTCGAGGAAATGACACTCTACTCCTATGTTCGTCGTTATCCCTTCTGTATCCAAATAATCCGGAAATTTTATACGTATACAATGACACATTTTGTTTCCATTCAATTCACATGGGTAGTCGCATGTACGGCATTCTTCTTCAGCCAGAAGTATTTTTATTCTTCCAACAATTATCAAGCAAATCAAGAAATGCCATTGTCTCCATCGGGGTGATGGATCAGCAAATCCCATCCTGTAAGAAAAGCATTCGATCAAAGTTACTAGATGTTCAACATTAAGATGATCCAAGTATATATATACTTGGATCATCTTAATAAATATATATGCTTTCGAACTTTTGCACTAGCGAGTAATTGATGAAGTTGGCCCAGCACATTTTGAATTTCGAAAAAACTTTTGTTGTGCTAATTTGTGCTAGGTGTTATTTGTGCTGTTTTAATTTTTTCTTTATTCCATATACTATTCTAGATATTTTACAAAATGAATAACATTGCAAGCCCAGAACTTTTGGAAAATTGACTTTCAATGACAGAAGTGAGCTACAAGCCTACTGAGTTGTGCTGTTCGAATTCTTTCAATTTCCTGCGAAATGGAAAATTTAACAAAAATGAGGACCACCTCTTTTCCTTGATATTCCCGCAATATACAGGGTCTTTCACGAGGAACCTCACCCATATTTATACGGGAAACTACTGAACGTATTTTCATGAAATTCAGCACTTTTAAGTATTTCACTATGCTGATGAAATCTAAAATATTTTCAAGGCATGAGCACCTCCGGTTTTTCCGGAAATGACGTCAACTTTCGTTTTTCAAATTACAACACCATTTTTTTATTGCAGAAATAGATTCCTTAGAAAATTTCAAGGTTTTTTGATGTAACATTTTTCAGTTTTGGTTGGAAAATTCTCTCTGAGCGGGAAAATTCGAAAAAAAAATCGAAAATAGAGCTCCGCTGAAACAAGAATAACTTCGAGGTTTTTAGATGGAAAATTATCATTTTTGGGATTTTTCAAGATGTAAGATTGATGTATCCACTTTTAAAAATCGAAATCGCGATTCATGATACAGGGGGTGAAAAAATCGCTTTCAAAGTTAGGGATGACAAAATCGTGAAAAATCAATTTTTTCAAATTAGAACCCCATTTTTTTATGGCAGATATTGAATCTACGTTAAAAAATAATGTGCGTGTATGCATCACACGTTTGCCCTAAAGTGGATATCTTCTGAGTTAATCACAAAAAACTACTGTTTTTCGTCTTGAATTTTCAGCTATTTCTTTTCCCTTTACGCCAAAAAGATGAAATTTTCAGGAACTGTTACTTAAACCATGTTTTAGATTTTACTACCCTTATATGCAAGAGAAAAAAGTTACAGGTTGTTTCTAAATAGATGGCGAATTGGGATTCGAATTTGTATCGGAAACCTCTTTATTTCAACTAATCGGCCATCGGTTTTCTCTCCAGTGATAAATAAATAATTCCTTATGAACCATATGCAAAAACTTACCATGTTTTACATTCTTTTTTTTAATTATAGATATCATTAATTACATCTGCCAAATTCCTCTTTGTTCAGTAGCATTTTGTGTTTACTTTTAATTTGGTGATAATTCGTATTAAGTTATAAAATCGATCACTATACCTAATTTTTTCAATGGAGATTATTTAAATCTCATTCTACTTCATGGAGAATGTAATAAAGTTGTAGATAGAACGATTCGACTGTTCATTGGGAGGTTTCCTGACCGACCCAGACCAACGAGAGATACCATTAACAGAACCATGACAAACTTGAGAAATGTCGGATCTTTCGTTAAGAAAACTATACACAGAGAAAAAAGTGTAGTTGAAGATGAGAACAACGAAATTACAGTTCCTGCATATTTTCGTGTGAATCCTCAAAATTCTCTCGAAGATGCCGAGATTGTTCTGGGATTATCTCAATCGAGTGTTTGGAGAATATTAAAAAAACATAAAATGCACCCATATAAATTCAATAGGGTACAGCATTTGAAGGAAACTGATTTCGTCAGGAGAACAGAGTTTTGCGAAGCTATGATGATTCGATTTCAAGAGAATGAAAACTTTTTGGACTGTATAATTTGGACAGATGAATCTAAATTCACAAAGAATGGTTCTTTCAATAGGCATAACAGTCATGTTATGTCATGTCCCAATGAACAGTCGAATCGTTCTATCTACAACTTTATTATATTCTTCATGAAGTAGAATGAGATTTAAATAAACTTCATTGGTAAAATTAGACATAGTGATCGATTTTAGAACTTAATACGAATTATCACCAAATTAATAGTAAACACAAAATGCTACTGAATAAAGAGGAATTTGGCAGATGTAATTAATGATATCCATAATTAAAAAAGGAATGTAAAACATGGTAAGTTTTTGCATATGGTTCAAAAGGAATTATTTATTTATCACTGGAGAGAAAACCGATAGCCGATTAGTTGAAATGAAGAGGTTTCCGATACTTTTTTCTCTTGCATATTAGGGTAGTGAAATCTAAAACATGGTTTAAGTAACAGTTCCTGGAAATTTCATCTATTTGGCGTGAAGGGAAAAGAAATAGCTGAAAATTCAAGACGAAAAACAGTAGTTTTTTGTGAATAACTCAGAAGATATCCACTTTAGGGCAAACGTGTGATGCATACACGCACATTATTTTTTAACGTAGATTCAATATCTGCCATAAAAAATGGGGTTCTAATTTGAAAAAATTGATTTTTTACAATTTTGTCATCCCTAACTTTGAAAGCGATTTTTTCACCCCCTGTATCATGAATCGCGATTTCGATTTTTAAAAGTGGATACATCAATCTTACATCTTGAAAAATCCCAAAAATAAAATTATTCCATCCAAAAACCTCGAAGTTATTCTTGTTTCAGCGGAGCTCTATTTTCGATTTTTTTTTCGAATTTTCCAGCTCAGAGAGAATTTTCCAACCAAAACTGAAAAATGTTACATCAAAAAAACTTGAAATTTTCTAAGGAATCTATTTCTGCAATAAAAAAATGATATTGTAATTTGAAAAACGGAAGTTGACGTCATTTCCGGAAAAACCGGAGGTGCTCATGCCTTGAAAATATTTTAGATTTCATCAGCATCGTGAAATACTTATAAGTGCTGAATTTCATGAAAATACGTTCAGTAGTTTCCCGTACAAATATGGGTGAGGTTCCTCGTGAAAGACCCTGTATAACAAGACCACTCCAGTACTTTTTTTTTATGGGTGTTGAGCAGAAAAAGTTAGCTCAGCACTTTTTTTTTCATGAAAACTGTCCCAAACAGTTATGCTACATCTGTGCTGATTTGTGCTGATGATATTTTTACAGAAAACTCTTATTTTCTCTTTAAATTTATAAAAACCAAAAAATCAGTAGATTGATTGATGAATAGTTCAAATGGCAACAGTGATGTGAATGTAGCCCTGCACTTCTGTTTTTTTTAATGACGAATGACTGAGAAGCTTTGTGCTACATACATTGGTGCTGAAAACTGTTTAATGGAAATACCTTACGTTTTGCAGATAATCTTCAAAATATATAACAAAGCACTTTCATTCCTTTTTAAACCAAATTATGTGGAACATATTGTGTACGCCGTGAGTGAAGCAGTGCTGTTGATCTTTTGGCAAGAATCAAGCTCGTTTCCGAATAAATAGAGAATCGTGAGAAGGTTAGACCTTCGTGCGTCTTTTCGCGCTTGTTCTAGTACATCAGCTAAAATTCTGAATATCGAGACGAAAAACATTACAACTACTTAATGTTCATCATAATTTGCTCCGATGTTGAAATTTCTCAATATTAAAATATCAATAACTTCAAAATAAACATATAATTTTACATATCGCGTATATCTTATGGGATATCGTGTGTTCAAGAACATTTTTCCTGAATACTGCAATTTCATTCATTTCATTTTGAGGATTTGTTCCAAGTATTGTAGATCAGCGATTTATAGTTTTGCTCAAATTTCTGTAATTTCTAAGCAATGAGCTGAAAATGACTACAAAGTTAGAATGCGTTGTCGTTAGGTCACATGGCTTTGGCCTTCTTGTTTAGCTACCTGCGAGTAATTATTCTAATTTACAAATCATCTCCGCAATATATATCTAAATAAAAATTTTTCTTGTTAGATCAAAGCTACTGGGTCGATTCAACCGAATGAATAAATAAGCCGAGATATTCAGACCATCATAAATACTTCAAAATGTAACACCCTGTATAATGTTGTAGATATGTCTACCTTGAAAAAAAAATTGAAGTTCCGCTATACTATAATATATTTTTTAAGGAGTGGCCATTATGGTCCAAATATTGAATCATCAGTACAATGAAAAATATGCATAGCATTTTTCTTACTTCAGAAAATTTTTCAATTGAGTTAACTTGAAAATACAGAGGACGATTGTCTGGATCTCAAAGACCTACTGATTTTCATTCACATAACGATAAAATTCAAATCAAGTTATGTTCAGTTTCTAACCGCGATCTCTGGTAAGATACATAACCACATAATCATTACACTATAGTAGGTATTGGACAACTAAGGAATTTATTGATACAAAATAGTGAACAATTATTCAATCTCTAAAAGATTATCTCATCCGAAGTATTAGTTTGTCCAGAATAAAAATGTTGTCCATGTACTTCTATGATAGAAACTGCATCACAAGAGCAAGTTTATTCAAGGAGTTTAATTTGAAAAAATATGTTTCATTACTACGAAACTTCGAATTCGATTTGGCAGGACTTAAAACCTATCGGAGATAATCATTTTTCAAACCTTCCCGGAAATTTTCACCTTTCTAGCTCATTTCGTTCAGACGTAATCGTGTCTACAGAGGGACGGACAGAATAGATTTTGATCTGAGTTTCTATATCAAAACGTCCAAGCAAAACGATCGATACTACTCTTACACAAATGTGTATTTTAAAATAACAGAGCGCTATAAAATTTACGGAATTTTTTAAAACTTTTACCTGACAATTTTACAAGATTCGGAAGATTTCTTCTGTTCAATATTATTCAAACGATTTTATAGTGATCAATTGATTTTTAGGATATATTTCAAGTCATTGAGGAATCTAAACTTCAGCTACTCAAAATTACGGAACCATTAGACGAGTTTTGACAATAAGGAACACTCTATCCACTCTGTAAATATGAAAGCTCTAGTTCATCTCCAGCTAATGATATTACTTCAACGATCGGAAATTTGACCAAAGATTGTTTGTCTCAAGGTACAGACATTTAGGCTAAAGGTTAGCTCACTGTTCCACTAGAAACAAGCGCAATATTTGGGTTATTCCAAAGCGAGCATTCATTCATACCTTTAATAGGCCCACTGAAATTTTGACACTGCTGTAACTACTCTAAATAACTTGTGATTATGGTGATCTGTTTTGTTTCTTTCAGGAAATGAACTGATAAATAATTATCTTTACTCTCTGAAGTAATCAATATCAATTTTGAAGGTTACTCCTTTGATAATTTTGTGATTAACGAAAAATTATTTTGGTACAATGTATGGTAAAGAGTGATTGATTCATATAGAGGTACATTTTTTTCAAATAAAAAAAAATCATTAAAAACAAATTTTAATTCATAATCTTTATCTACAAATAAAAGAACCATTCTTTAAAATTATTCTTTGAAGATATTTTTTCTTTCAAATGTTGACCTAAACTACGGTTAACAAAATCCATTCGACAGTTCCAATTTTTCATAACGCATGTAAGTATTTAGGGTGATATTTCTTCAATGACTCGAGAAATATTGGCCTCCAATACCTCGATCGTAGCCGGCTTGTTCGTTTAGATTATGAACTTCACATAGCCCCAAAGAAAAAATCAAGAGGTGTGATGTCACATGATCTAGCCGTCCAATTCATTGGTTCAAAGCGTGAAATTATCTGCTTGCCGAAATGCTCTCGTAGTAAAGCCATAGTTTCACGGGCTGTGTGGCAAGTGGATCCATCTTGTTGGAACCACATTTCGTCAAGACCACGGACTTCAATTTCGGGCAACAAATAGTCTGTTATCGTGGTGCGATAACAGTCACCATTCCCAGTCGCATTCCGGCCGACCTCTGTTTTGAAGAAATATGGTCCCATTATTCCACCGGCCCATAAACCACACAAAACATTTGATCATTACCCTAGATTCGGGCATTGTGTTTGTTCACAAAAGTGAAAGTGAAGACGAAGACACTCTATCTTAATATCTTAAAAATCGCAAGAGATCAGGTCCGAATGCAATTTCCAACGAAATGCTCAAATACGGGGGAGAAGCTCCGAAGAGAGAAATCTTAACTTCATTTAAGAGCATATTTTATAAACGGAGAATTCCAGCAGAATGGAGAACCAGTATAACAATCCCCATATTTTGAAAGGACCAAAAAACAGTCCCAGAGAACTAATGTAGAATAACATTACTAGACAGTACTTTAAAAGCTTTCAGAAAGAAATTATCATAAGAGATCAGTAAAACTATTCAAATTAGAGAAGAAAAAAATAGGAAAAATAGATCGACCATGGACGCAATATTTAGAAGTAGACAAATCGCCGAAAAATCCCTTGAATTCAATAAGCCGGCGCACATGTGCTTTGTAGACATGACAAAAGTTTTTGACCGTGTGCGCCTATTCGATATATTGCTAATCCTGGAAGCAAAATGACTAAACTTAATAAAAGACATCAATACCAACTGCACAACGTCAATCAAAGTACAACTTAAAACGAACTCTTGATTTTTTCCCTTGGGGCTATTTGAAGTCCAAACGCTACATGGACAAACCGGCTACAATTTAGGTATTGGAGGCCAATATCACTCTAGTCATTGGAGAAATATCACCCGAAATACTCACACGCGTCATCGATAATTGGAACTATCGAATGGATCTTGTTAATCATTGGAAAGAAATCAAACTTGAAATATTAATTACTTGGTTCTATTAAAGACATCAATACCAACTGTTTTCGTTATACACAACGTCACATCAAAGTACAACTTAAAACGAAAAATACTCTTGACATTTTTTCCTTTCATCCTAAAGCATAATAATAAAACCTATTGAAGTCCAAACGCTACATGGACAAACCGGCTACAATTTAGGTATTGGAGGCCAATATCACTCTAGTCAGAACTGGAGAAATATCACCCGAAATGTCTCACACGCGTCATCGATAATTGGAAATCATATCAATCTCAAAATATCAAGAAAATGGATCTTGTTAACCATAAATTACTAAATACAATAAACCTACTCTACAGACGGTTCGGCTAAGAAAGTTAGATGAACTGTAGTAACATCTTGATTAGATAGGAGTTTTTAATGTCTTTTCTGAACTGGCTTTTGGTGGTTCTTAAGTCAATCACCTATTAAAATCATCAAACCAGGAAGAGACTATCACTATTTCAAAAATAGAAAAAATTATCAATTAAAAGACAAAATCATAATGATATCAAAGAAGTTGAGTGGCAGACCAGTCCTGTGGGAATACTCAGGAGATTCAAGAAAACCATCCCGAATCTAATGGATCATGGCATTCAAAGCTCATATACAATAGCTATAAAGGACGACTTATTAATCCTTTGCATAAACGGAAAATAACACAAAAAAAATTAAGTGGACATATAGAATTTTCGAAAATTATTGAGGATTCAAGATAATTATTTGCATAATGTGAGTAATTTCCCAGAAAAGCAATTCATGAAGAAAATTAAAGAATCATTGATGAAAAATGACATAGTAGAATGGAAGATGGTTATATAACGTAAAACCCTGATAAAACAAAAGGCGACGACTGATATTTTGATGTTCTGTGCCCCGGAGTATACATAGCCTTTCTCCATGTTTGGTGTCATAGTCATCTTCAACTTCGCTCATAGTAACTAGAGAGTTTGTTCATCTTGTGTATATTTTCTCTGGCGTTAAGTAAGCACCTATAAATGTATAAGAACATAACTCGCAAGGTACTGTGAGAATATTGTGCTGAGAAATATTTCCATGTCTCTGGTCTAAATAGTTCCTTGGTTTCAGTCTGGATAAATAAAATAAATCAGTCTCAGAATTAGCTTCAATTGTGAAGAATGGTTCTTTACAAAGACTCTTCTGAATTTCAGCAGAACAGCCCCATAGAACTATATTATAGTTTATATTACGCTGACGATTCTTCCGCTTGTACGCCAGACCATAAATAGATGTCCAATAGAGTCGATACCATACCTCAGAGAACCAATCTCTAAAAGCGTCTCTGCTGACCGCAGAATAAGATGTGCTCAATTTATCGCAAACTGAATCAATATGTTTGGTCCAGGTCAGGCTATCATCTACATGGAGTCCCAAGAACTTAACGTCACCCCCAGAAGTCACTTCTTCAACAAGGTGGAAGAATTTTAGTTTCTCATCCGCCCCGCTATCCCTCTGAAATATAAACATTCCATCTTTCGAACGTTTACCATCAGACCATTCACATCTTCTCGACAATTGTGATAGGTAGCGCCCTGAAGTGTCATCAAAGAAATTTATAACGATAGAAGCATTTAAATATTCCGGAAGAACGTTGATGAAGATGATCAAAATCAGGGGTCCCATTACAGAGTCCTGCGCACACCATGAAATGATATCACAGTGCAGGTTTGTTTCAGTATCCAGGCGGAGTGACGTATGAGATCCCATCCCGATCTCACCAATTCTCCACCACACTCACCAAATGAACTCAAAAAATTTCTTTATCGAATTTCGAACAGGAATTTGATACATTCACGCTCATTAATCTGACTGCCATACTGAATGTGAATAAAATATCAAATCTATGCGGTGTTTGACAGTTAACGTTGATTATTGATTAGAGGTACACCCGGTCCCAGAAAATTGCCCATTTTCTTTCATTTTTTACTTTTCTTGAAAGCCGAGATTGATTACAGCTTATCCATCCATATATCCATATTTTCAAACAATCGAAAGCGAAATCATTCAGTATATTTGAAATCAAAAAGTCCAATTCTCAAAAGTATATCTGAATTCCTGCAAATTGATTTACATAGATGATTGTAATGTATGCCTGTCATCTAAACATTTATACACAAAATTTATAAAGTCGTATCCGTTCAAACTTGTTGATATGTGTATCAAGAAAAATTCGAAAACCCTGTTCACGAAATTTTCATCTCAAATTCAACCTCATCCAAACATCACTCAAGTAATAAATTTATCGGATTGATATTCCAGGAGTTATAGAGGAAACAAAATTTCAGGTGCACATAACAGCTGAAATATTCGACGGATTTGACCCAGTAACGAACAAGTCCGAGATATATGGACAATTAATCTATTTTGAAAATAGCACAACTCTAGGTCATCCCTTTCGGAAGATAGAGAGAATAGTGCCGGCCGAATGGACATACTCAAATTTGATCACATTTTCTTCATCAGGAAGTCGGACCCAATCGACTGAGATTTTCGTCTCGATATGAGAAAATTACAGACATTTGGGTAAAACGCTCTTGTTCTAGAACAAGCAAGCAAAAGCGAATGTGCTGGGCTATCTTTCTCACGATTCTATTTTTTTCGGAAACGATCTGGATTCTTGCCAAAGGATCAACAGCACAGCTTCACTTATGCCTAACCCAGTATGTTCCACATAATTTGGTTGAATTGAAATGAAAGTGTTTGTAATATATTATGAGGATTGTCCAGAAAATATATGAAAAACTTTTCAGCACACCTCAGCATAAATGTAGCATAAATCTTCCTACACATTAGTCATTAGAAAAAACAAACGCGCTGAGGTACCTTCTTAATACTGTTGCTATACGAACTATTCATCAACTATTCATCAAATCTAGTGATTTGTCGATTTCCATCAATTTGAAAGGAAAACAAAACTTTTCTATAAAAATATCTTCAACACAACTCAGTACAGGTGTAACAAAACCGTATAATATTATTTTCACAAAGAATAAAATTACGAAAATGCTGGGCTTACATTTTTTCTGATTGAAATTGATTAATAAAAAAGCAAAAAAAAGAGAATTACTGGCTTTGTTATAAAGTGCGGGGATTTTACGGATAATGTTAGATATTTCCATAAAAATACTTACAGCACACAGGGCCAGATTACCAATTAGGCACAGTAGGCACGTGCCTAGGGCCTACGAAGGCCAAAGGGCTTTGAAAAAAAATATATTGAAATAAAATACCCCAAAAACTTATAAACATTTTATATTATTATATAGTGAAGGTCAAAATAATATATCTAAATACAAATACACAAAAAATACGAATACAAAACGTTTGGTTTACTAAGTAGATCCTAACATAACTCCTTTTTTCGGGATTTTGACACAGCGAATTCGTGTATTATATCTTCAAAATTAATGCCGCGAGCGACATCACTTTCAATACACAGAAGGCCCAGTGACGAAGTTCTCTCTTGACCCATAGTTGAACGCATAAAATTTGTTATAAGCTTCAACTTGGAGAATGATCTTTCTCCTTCTGCATTCGAACCCAATATCGAAAGGTATATGCGCAATGCAATAACATTTGGGAAACTTGACACAAATTTATCCTTTATTTGTAATTTGATGAGATCCGTTATAGAGGTGGTTTTGGGGTACAAATTTGAAAAAATCAAATACTCATCAACAAAGTTTTCTTCTAAGTCAGACGGATACATTTTTACCAGAGCTTGAGCCTTAACCTTGATAATGTCCTCGGTCAGTGTATTATCCGTAAGAAAACTAAATGTGTCATAAAGGCTGGTATACGCAGTGCGTCTCTTTGTCATTTCAGCGCAAAGCACATCCAGAACAATAAAAAAACATTAATCTTAAAGGAATCTTTGGCACTGCGACAGGGAGTCTCATCTGGCCCTTCATCGAACTGTCGTTTTCTCTTACGAACTCTAGTTTCGGATTCTTTAAATTCTGAATCAGGTGCAAGGGCTTTTGCCTTAAGATAATAGCTATTATACATGTCCTCAGTTCTGCAGTGAGATAAATATTGAATTAAACTGTCGTAAAGTCGCACCATCGTGTTAAACTCGATGCCAGGTTCTTGAAGAGATTTATTTACAATATCGACGTGTTTTAGTAGATCTTCCCAAATAACTGTGAGTAATACCATCTCCAAAGTATTAATTTCATGGATTAAGGTTTGTGCCTCAATCACTGTTGTAGGTTTCATACCTTCACTAGTTGAAATATTTGTAAGAATACCACGTATATCATCATAATGGGCATATAATGTTTTTACAGCCTCATAACGTGCTGACCATCTGGTCTCTGAAAGTCTTTTTACAGAAATTTTACTTCCCAAAGACCTTAGTTTAGACCATCTTTGAGGGGACGCTGCAAAGAAATTGTAGAGCGATTGCAAAATTTCAAAAAATTTTACAGCTTCTAAGCAGCTTTCTGCCGCCGCTGTGCCAACTAGATTAAGACTATGAGCTCCACATGTGGCTGCGCTGTTGATTTCCCTAAATCTAGTTTGTACTCCCGAATACACTCCGCTCATATTAGCCGCATTGTCATAAGACTGACATCTGCAAAATTTTGGGTCTATTCCCTGATTTTCTAAAACTGAAATTAGAGTGTCAAAAAGATACTTGGCATCATGTTTTTCTATTTTAACAAACATCAAAAATCTTTCATATATATCTCCAGTTTTTGAGACATATCTAATAACCATGGAGAGTTGATCCGTATGGCTAACGTCAGGTGTAGAATCCACAGTGATTCCATAATACTTGGCTTCTTTGATTTCTGTAACTATTTTTTCCAATACTTTTGACCCCAGTAAAATTATTAGTTCTTCATACGTTGTGGAGGATAAATATGATACTTTTCCGCGGCCTGGATTACCGTATCTTCTTACATGTTCTTCTAGAAACGGATCAAATTTGGCTAAGAGATCGATACACCCAAGAAAATCGCCATTACTAGGATTACCATGTATTTCATTATCGCCTCTAAACGCTAGTCCCCGTATAACTTAAAATTTATATCCAATTTCTGCACAGGGTGATTACGAGAGAAGTAATCGATAAGATCTGCGCTTATGGTTGTCCACCGTGCTGGATCAGAACTGAAAATACTTGAGGCTGATGTTGTTGGTAGTGATTCAGGCACCACCTGCTTGGAAGCGTCGTTAAAATTTCGTAAACCCCCGTCAGCCTCGTCTTCTGTGACATTCTCAGTTTTATTGGTTGAACATTCTTGCGAGTCCCAACAAGCCTCAGCTTCTTTAGGTCTAACCTCGATCGAGGAAATATCTACCGCATCTGCATTATCTTCTGTCTCCTTAGAAATGTTAACATATTTCAATAAAGAACCTTTAATTTTACTAAGCGACTCACTCACTTTCTCTTTCTTTTGCGTTTTCATGTCCACTTTGGTGTTTTCTTTTATATTCATCAGACATTTTTCGCTAAAAAAAAGTAGAAATAAGTAAAATAAGTAATAGTTGAAATAAGTAGAGTATAAAAACAACTTTCCTTTACTTACCTTACTTATAATAAATTTAACTTCCAGTTTTTAAACTAAAGATTGACTTGGGGTTGAGCGTGATTAAATACAAGCACAGGCATACACGCTTTATCGTAGTGTTTACATATTAACTTATTACACAACTGAGCTACTAAAACAAAAGACCTTAGCAGCAGGGAAAACCTCTCGATCGCGCGCAAGCGTTTGGCAGTGGGCATGGAAACGTGGCCAACTGTGTCAAACGCATGTGCCCGTCCGAGAGGTTTTCCCGGCGGCTAATGTCTTGTCATGTTCATGTACTAAAACCCTGGAATTCTGCATGGAATTTGGTAGATATAAAAGTTGCATTGTTGCAGATAAACTCAATTCTGGAATTATGGCTATTGAAAATGGCTCTATGAAAAATAAAAACATTGAAATCCCAAAATAAAATAATTTTATTATACCGCATCATCACATTTTCGAATTTATATCTACAACAAAATTATTATTAATATTAGCTTAGTTAAAAATATTTATTATTTCGGGGCCTACGCTGCTGGAGCGGTCAATTTGACAGCAGTTCTGCAAAAGTAAAAAATGTATTTATTATTTCAAAGGGGGGACTCATTTTTGGCGCTGTTCTGAACAGAGTGCCTTTGCCCAAATGGTGACTTTCGAATTTTTGGGCAAAAGTGGTATCAATCGACACCTACTTAATCCGTGGTCAAAATCGATTCTGACAGCACAGTCCGTCTGCAAATGTGAAGTAAAAAAACTTTCAGAATAGGTTTACTCGGCTCATTCAGATTCAAAAAAAAAATTTTTCAAGTATCAAAGGTGTTGGGACTCATTTTTTTTCGACAAGCTAATAGTTCTGGAGATATGATTTTTCAAAATTTAAATTGTAAGAAGAGCGCCTAAGAAACAGAACAATTTTTTTTCAGTTCCCGGGAAATTGTAAGGCTGGGCTAGAAGCACGAATAATTTCAGTGATTCAAAATCGTTATTTCGAAAAGTGCTAGGCTCACCCAAACAATTCACTTCATCAAATCTAGAGTCAAAAATTTGGAAATTGGCTCCTTCGCCGGACTGTCCAGTATATCTTATCTAAACTTCAGTAAAACGAAATTAAGATTTAAAAAGCTTTATATTTACAAAACATATGAACACTACATAAGTTGAATTTGAGACATAATTTCATTAAATCGGTTGAGGCTGGCGCATTCCTAGCATTAACATCTTTAAAAGAATTGGAGTTGGGAAGAAAAAAAATCACAGCCAGACCGAAGGACCTGCTCCTAACATTGAATACTCTAAAGAAGCTGATACTTTCTGAGAATCTTTTAACATCAACCAATTTCAAAATTAATATAAACGCTTTATTTCTGGAGCACAATAAGACACTGATAATGACTACCTTACTTCAGGAAGCAACCAAATAGGTTATGTAGACATTTCTTGTTTCCCCCAGAATCAAATAGACGATTTAACACATTTGGACCATTCTAATTCTCATAAGTTTTTGAATGCCTCTAGGAATAGCCTCAGAAAGTTATACATACGGACCTTTGAAATTACAGAAGATTTGATCAGTCTAGATTTATCGTAAAACCCCATAAGCCATCTAGAAATATACATATTCAGCAAGGCAACCCAAATAAAATATCTTTATTTAGGTGAAACAAACCTGAAAATCTAGATTCTCAAGTTATCATTCCTCTCAACAAACTGTCGGTGTTGGATATCAATGGTAATCACATGAATAATTGAAGAGCTTAGTGGATGAACATGTTAAGTGACATTTTTGAGGCAATCGAGATTAAACATGCTATGCTTAAAGGAGAGCATAACATGTTCATCCACATGAAAATCTCGATTGCCTCAAGTCACTTAACATGTGCATCCACTAAGCTCTTCAATTTGGATCTGGGTTATTTTTCTTCTTGGAAATAATTTCAATTGTGACGATGTATCAGAAATACTCTTGCAAGCTGAATAAACAAAGTATTTAATTGAACAAGTCTATTCTAGAAAGTGTAAATAAATCAAAATACTATCTAAAATTGACAATTATAGTCTTACACTTCTAAAGAAGTATCACCGATATCTGATTATTCTAGAAAACTTCTCTGATGAATAAAAGAGAAATTTTCCATTCCATTTAATATCAGAATTGTGAAGGTTAGAGGACTCAGAGCGGACTAATTTCTAGAAAATTGAAAGCTCGATCAAATCTGAGCAACGGGAGCTGTTTGATTTCATCAGATACAATTTCAACCAAATTGAAAAGACTATGAATGACGGTCGCAATCGATGGTGAGAGACACTAGAATGGTGATAATTCAGATCTATTCCAAGAAGACACTATCAGTTGTTTTCGTCCTACCATCTTAGCTTCAGAAACCATTAAGTCTCCATGATGCTCCAGGAATTACCGCTTCACCGTTGTGCGGTCCTAGCTATTGAAAATTATTGTCTATATTGTACATATACATAGATATATTGTAGATACGTGGCTACCAATGTAATGAAGAGATTGAGTGGTTTCGCTTCGAAATGCCTGAACAAAATTTTCAGTACTAACTTGACAGATTGCACCCTCTTTTGTTAAGATGCTATTTATTGGCTGCTCAAAATCAGCGACTGAATCTCCCCGAACAGGCGCGAACATGAAGGTGAACGCTTTTTGCGGGGTTTACGCACGCATGCTGGGCTAGAGGGTGAAACCTCACGAGCTGTTTCCAGATCAGAGTCTGTAGTGTTGCGGCTTTGCCCTTGGGTAAACGACAATGGTAAATTGACGGCCAGAATAAACGGCACTAATGTGGAGCCTCCATAAAATACCTACATATACTACATACAACACATGAATATTCTTCAGTCACAAAGTGGATAAAAAATTTAGAAAGCACTGACGTGAGGTCAGATTGCTTTGGCGCTCTTGTTGAGCTACTTGCGAGTAAATATTCAAACCATAACAAATCTATAAGCACTCTGATCAGGTGAACAATAGTCTTTTCCCTTACTATGGGACAATGTGATGCAAATATGAACGCCTAATGAATGAACAAACCTTTATCTCAAATTAAAAATAACTACTCATAATTTTCCCCAAGTTTTGTTCGAAGTTATAATTCCTTACCCTTAAAAACTTACGTCAGTGCTTTTCTGAATTTTGACAACGTATATTATTTCAGCCGTCGAGATTGAATTATATCTCTATGATTTCCCGTTATGAAAAATTAATGAGCCCGGCATTTGTCAACCGAATATCGATCTGTGATGGCCATCGTTCAAAGAAAATCATCGGGACGTATGTCATTTCTGTTTTCTCTTGAGTAAATGAAAAAATGATCATATCTTTAGATGGAAAAGAGCTACGACAATGAAATTTGAGGATAAGTAGGATATTGATCACCCCAATATATTCACGAATTTTTATTGAAGTCTGAAAAATATCTTATGAGATAGTGAGTATTAAAAAAAATATTTTTGGGAATTTTTTAAAAATTTTCTAGCACGACGATTTCTGCGAAATTTTGCGAGCTGTTTTGTTGCAGCCTCTCTCAACAATATTTCAAGTATCAACTTGATCGAATGGATATTCTAGTAGTTATTGAGGAAACAAAATTTCAGATGCTCATAACTACTGAACCATCCGACGGATTTGGCCTAATAACGAACTTGACCGAGATATTTGGACAATTAACCTATTCTGAAAATATGAAAACTCTAGCTCATCTCTTTTGGATGCTAGAGAGGATACGGCGGGCCGGTCGGACAGACTCAACTTTCGCCACGGATTCTTCATCAGGGAGTCAAACCCAATCGATTGAGACCATTTTCGGCTCGATACTCAAAAATTACAGACATTGGGCAAAATGATAGGCCCTCTGTTCTGGTGAACAAGAGCGCTAAAAACATGAGAATCAACATTGATTAAAGAATGGAGATAATTACTTATCAATTCATTTCCGGAACGAGCATAACGGTCCTGGGAAGTTATTTGATTATGCAGTTTGATTGGATCAGTTGCCAAATTCAAGTGGTTTATTCAAGGTAAGAATGAAAGTTCAAAGTTAATTCTTGACCAATATCAGATTTTTTTCCGCTTTTGTTCTCAGAGGAACAGCGAGCTATTGATTTACCCAAATATCTGTTATTTTCGAAGATACAACCGCAAATGGTCTCAATCGATTGGGATCGATTTTTTAATGAAGAATCCTTGTTCGACCGAATGCCCTTATACTATCTACCTTCCGATGGAGATGAGCTAGAGTTTTCATATTTTGATAGAAAGTTGATTGTCCAAATGACTCGGTCGAATTCGTTTTTGGGCCAAATCGATTTTTCCAACATTTTCATAGAATATTCGTCGGATCTAAAAAATTTTTTAATTTCTAAGTGGAATGGATATAAGTTTTTTATGATCCTATACCAATGGTAAATGAAAATCGGAAGGTATTACATTTGAGTTTGCAAATATTGATTGTATCTAACCATAAATCATCCTTATTGACAATGAATAGATAACATTCATTGACACTTCTGAAATTACTTATTTCAGTTTTGTTCTTTTCGAATATACCTTATAGTTTAAGAGAATCATTGAATTAAATGAATGGGGTCATATATGACCTACGTTTGAAATTATGTTTACATTACTTAGATCCTGTGAAATAATTCAAGGTGTGATTGAGAGTACTAGGATTGTGATTGAAAGGAAATTGTAGGAATAATTTTGAGTTTTACTATATTCTTCAACCACAAAGTTATCGAACTTCATTGAAAATTTTGAAAATGCTATTACTCTACTTATTCTGTGATCTTCTGTGATTTGATCTTATTAAAATACTAAATCTCTTCGAGATTATACAGTACGAAAATCAAATTTCAGAACATGCAGGATTTCAATAACAATTTCGATCACATCAAAAAACAATCTTATAAGTGATCTGGAGTTTCGGAAGCATGAAATGAAGCTAAGTTACACTGAATTGCACTGATTGAAAAAAAGCAGTTGAGCTGCAATCTTCGGTCACTATTCTTAAAACAAAATGGAAAGAGCAAAAGTGTTTTTTCGGCGAGATTGTTATTACGTCAGCAGCCTACTATACAGGGAGTCTTTGACCACTGCGTTAATTTTAACCATAGATTGTCGAAGTCTAAAGAGGAATTTGTTTATTAAACCATTTTTCCAAATTTGGTCCCGTTCAAAAGATATACGATGATGAAACTTCTTAAAAAATTTGCATTATCTTCTATATTATTCAAACGACAATTTCAATGGTCTTTTGTAGAAGGTTTTTGATAACAGTCGAGCATATTTTGGCATTGACATGTTAATTCCATTTCCCCTGATTTTCTCACTACTACTTTACAGATTGGTTGAATTGTATAATTATATTATACAGGGTGTCCACTATAATAGGTGGCAAACTTCAGTAGGTGATAGTGCAAGTCATTTGCAACAAAAAATGTCCCATAACATTCTTTCGAAAAGTTGGTAGTAATCGAGTTATTCAACACTTCTTGGATTTTCGGAATTTTTTGCTTTCCCTTTTAAAAACAAGAATATCTCTGTTATTCTTACAGCTACATCAAACCTGACCATATAATTGCAAAGGGCAGTAAAGGTGCTATAATATAGGTAGTTACTAATGTTAAAAAAATATTTTATACCGGGTATTGTAAAAGGGTAAATGTAAAAATTGAAAAGAGTGCAAACTTAGTTGTATTTTCTTGTAAGCTGTACCATTGAAAATTGGTGAATAAGTAGTTGTTTTTTTTCTAGAAAAAACTAGTACATGTAATACACATTTAAACGGTATATCAACTTTTCATTCAACTTTTTGTTTTTCCAAGAATATTACGTTTTCAAGTCAGAAAGACATAAAAATCAGAGATTTTATGATAGTCCATTTCAAAACATTGTAGGTTAAAAACAGTTTCAAATATTATTAATAGTAACATAAAAACATCAAAGTTGAAAACAAAGGTTTGAGGAGTGGGCGGGTTGCAGGGTGTGTTAGTGCGTATCTGGCGGCCACGCAGGCGCCGCCGCAAATAAATTCCACGAATAAAAATGAACAACATGGCGGAATTTAATCTCCAGCTAAAAAAACTTGACATTTGCATGGGTTCGAGAAAATGCAAATTAACTTAAATTTGACAAAATCTGTCATTAAGTGAACTTAAGAAAAAGATCATTTACTTTAACGAATTAATTTTTTTAGATGCGTATAAACGCATCTACAGAAAGGCATTTGTAGAAGTTTTTAGGCGCTCTGGTGAAACTGGATCGTTTCGAGGTTTATGAAATAGAGAAGGTGGTCGAAATACTCTGCACTGGAGGCAAGCACCAGCAATACTTCGCACTATTAGAGAAGATCCCACTCGAAGAGTTAGTGCCACATTAGGGCTTCACCATTCCACAGTACACAGAGTTTTGAAACAAAATAATTTACACCCGTATCATTTAAATAAAGTCCAGAATTTTTTCCTGTGGATGATGAGGTCAAATAAGAATTCTATAGGTGGTACCTAAATAAGTTCGCAGAGTGGGGATGTGATCAGATATTATGGACTGATGAGGCAATATCGACTAAAAGTGGAAAAATAAATTTACGAAATTCCCATATGCGGGAACGGAAGATCCACATGCGACTTATATCTCATTATCAGCATGAATTGAGAGTCAATGTTTGGTTGGGATTCATGAGAGAGCGGCTATTCGGGCCGGTAATACTTCCCGATCGCCTCAATTCCAATGAATTCACAAATTTACTAAATAATAGATATGATCTTTATTTTCAACTGGACGGATGCCCTGCCCATAATAGTCATATTGTGAGGGACTGGACTGAAAGATATGGTCCCTTGAGATGGCCACCTAGAAGAACCGATCTTACCCCATTAGACTTTTATGTGTGGGGCACTCTGAAAGAAAATGTGTATAAAAATCGCATTAATGATCGAGTAGAATTAATCAACAGCATTCAGGAATGTTGTGATACAATGCATCGAAACCGTAATGAACTTCAGAAGGTTGTGGATTCTGTACGAAAAAGATGTATAGAATGCATTGAGCAAGGGGGTAGGCGATTTGAACAGTTTTTATAATTTTCAATTCGGTTTTGCAATAACACTAATTTTAACGTTCATTTAGTTTCATTCAAAGTTTATTTAATGTTTTTATGTTACTATTATTAATATTTATGTCTGTTTTGAACCTACAATGCTTTGAAATGAATTGTTATAAAATTTGCGTCTCTGAATTTTATGTTTTTCTGACTTAAAACAGTGATATTGTTGGAAAAACAAAAAGTTAAGTGAAAAGTTGATATACCGTTTGAAAGTCTATTACATGTACTAGTTTTTCCTAGAAAAAAAACCTCTACTTATTCACCAATTTTCAATGGTACAGCTTAAAAGAAAATACCACTAAGTTTGCACTCTTTTCAATTTTTACATTTACCCTTTTACAACACCCGGTGTAAAACATTTTTTTAACATTAGTAAGTACCTATTTTATAAGGTGTTTACTGCCCTTTCTGATGATATGATCAGATTTGATGTAGCTGTAAGAATAACAGAGATATTCTTGTTTTTAAAGGGGAAAGCAAAAAATTTCGAAAAACGAAGAAGTCTTAAATAACTCGATAACTATCAAGTTTTCGAAAATGCGTTTAGGACATTTTTTGTTGCAAATGACTTGCACTATCACCTACTGAAGTTTGGCACTTATTATAGTAGACACCCTGTATATGTATTATGAAAAACTGATATTACTTGAACTAAAAGTCAATATCTTGTTCTTCGAGAATCTTTAGTCATTTTAGCTGTTGAAATTATTTCTTATCATTTTTCTTGAATTGCACCATTCTTGAGATATTCGAAATTAAAAAGAATTAAATCGATATAATATTGTCCAAATTTTCTGATTACCCTAAATCCAACTCTATGCTGAAATGACCCAATAATTAGATTTGTTCAATGTTCCTATAATTAATGTCCTATTGAATAAAATATCATTTCTATAAAAGGTTGGGGAAATCTCTGGTTCCACCACTAAAAACTATGGATGAAATTAACCACTGAACAATTTTTGGCTAACATTCACCACAAAATCTAAATTCTCATCTGCTTTATTCATTATTGATGATGTCAAGCACCTTGTTCAATATCCAATCAATCCATAATATCAATTCCATAATATATAGAGAAACTAATTCCATCATTCACATAGGTACTTAGGTATATTTCGTAATGAGCGTTGAAATAGGTAATTATTTTCTGTCAGGATCATTTCAATTCTAGAATTGTCTTTATCAAGATCCGATTCTTCATAGCTTCTGTCTTTCAGGGTTCATCTGTTCTAACATAGTAGTGCATCACATTTAACTCATGTTTTTAAAAATTTTGAACGCAGTCTCCAAGATTTGTTTTGAAAACATATAGGGGATTTTTCACATTTTTTTTCATTCACGGATTCAAACTGATTAACAAACTAAGGAGATAATGAAATTTGATTTTATACAAAGTGTCCAGAATGGGTATCGGGTATTTGTGAGTTCAAAAAAATAAAAAAATATTTATGAGCAATAAAAATGTTTATTGTTCATTATTAACATATGAATTGGAGAATTATTTGATAAAGATGATTTTATCCAAATGATGACCGTTGCGTTGCTGACACTCTTCTAAACGGGACTGAAGATTGGCGATAACACATTGACACAAAGGTTATATTGCTGCCATTTCTGACCTGATGTTTTGCTTCCACTGGGATAGATTCGTCGAATTATTTTGATAAACCTCACTTTTAAGGTATCCCCATGCAAAATACTCAAGCAGGCTATGGTGGGGGCTTCTGGGAGGCCAATTGATGTTCCTTCGCGAAATGACTTTATTAGAGAATAATTCGTTAACAACTTGCATTGAATCATTTGAGGTATGGCAAGTGGTCCCATTTTGCTGGAACCACGTTCTTGAGTTGGAACCTGTCAACTCCTGAAACTCTGGGACAAGAAAATTTCGCAACATATCGCAATAGCAGACACTTTTCACATTAATTGCTGGGTCTTGTTGATATTCATGAAATTAAGGACCAATTATGCTTTTAGCAGAAACAGCGGCCAAAACCACTAGCATTGGGCTATGCAGGGGTCGTTCATGCTTTCGTCTCGGATTCTCTACTGCCCAGAACCGTCAATTCTGCCTAGTAACATGACCATTCAGGTAAAAATTTGCTTCGTCACTGAACAGTTCGTTGTTGAAGTTGTTAAATCGCTGCAGCATTTCTTTCGCAAAATTCAGTCAATTAGCATAGTCCGCATCCTTCAATTCTTGAAACAATTGAATTTTATAGGTTTCTAGATGTAAGTCTTTCTTTGAAATCGAATGTAAATACTATTTTTTGATGTTCAATGCTTGGCTTCGCTTTTAGATGGATGAAGATGAATATTGACGAATCGACGCCTTCAATTGTTTCTTTATCGCGAACTGAACGAGGACGACCAGAGTTTTGAATTTCAACTGTCGCACCTGTATTCTCGAACGTTCCGATCCATTTCCTGAAGCTATCGTCACTTGGCGCGTGGCGTGTACGATATTCCGCACGCTAGAGACGTTGAGCAGTCTCGATTGACTCACCATTACGATAATACGGTCGTACGCAAAATTCGCGATAGGTCCCCGAGTACTATTCCATCGTAACTAAGACTCCACAAAATGGCGGACGTCACGAACCCCTCCCCGCTCCTTTTAGACGTCCCGTTCCGAAGATGGCGCGAAAACAAATACCCGATACCCTTTCTGGACACCTTGTAAAATTATAATCTATATAATTGGAATCTATTAACTCATAAACAAGAAAGATTAGAATGCATTTGCTGACCATTCTCTTTTCATATTGAATTCAATAATTTGAAATCACTGAAATTATCCTTGAAATATTTTGTACATTTTTTTTTGGAAGAACGCAACAAGTTACTGTCAAAAGTTTCAAACAAAACCAAAACAACAAGGAATCATCGAATGTTATTAATTAAGAACTACCTACCATAGAGTTATGATAAAATTTCAATGTTCCATATGGAATGGTAATATGCCATTCACTTTAGTTTTTCTGACAACAATTATAATTGAATATCATTAATGGTTACTGATATTTTCTTTCATATACAAAAGTTGGCAGTTATTAATGTTTCGTCTCCGGGTTTGATAATAAATTTAATATTCTATGGTAAGGTATTAAATTTTGACTTTATTTATGAATTAACCTTTATTCAGGATTAACGTTTTTGTTCACTGAGTTAATTATAACCAAAATAAAACAGATTCATCATAACATGAAATTTTTTCACTAAGAAGTACCTATGGAGTTTTCTAGTAGCAAATTTACGTGATCATACTCAGATTTCTCAAAGCAAATTCAACTGTACATACGTTAATCAGTGAATGCGTGAATGATCATAATCTTTCAATGAAAATTGTTATTGGAATTCAGAACAGCAGATAATCATCAGGCAAAAAAAAAGCAAAAAGGTGTTGTTAAATAGATTGTATGCATTTATACACTGACATCATTAATTTGATAATTAATTTAAGTTAATCCAAAAAGGCGAATTTGAGGGTGTTTTCTTTATATCTTTCAAATTTTGTATTTTTGTTATTCAGTTTTTTTTCTGCTTTTGTCTTTTTCATTTACTGATTCGATGTGGGCAACTTGAAGAAGTCTCTGTTTCCATCAAGACCACTCTTGAAGAAAGAAGTCCCTCAAATATATTTCAGCTTATTTTTGTACTTTCACACTTAGGCGGGGAGCCAGGGTTTTTTTTTTTTACTGGGGTTTTTTCCCTAGGATTTTATGTCATACGCCGAATTGTATGACACCCCGTCACTAACCCCTGCTCTATATGCTTTATTGTTTGCTAACTGAATATTGTAAGCCAAAAGTTCAAAAGAATATATATATATAAATATTTGAAAGATTCCATATAGGATTTTCATAATTATAATCTTCTTCTCCTTCCCTTCGTTGTTGGCAGTTCAGCCTGTTCATAAATTCGTTATACCCCTAATGTGAGTTGTCACTCTATCGTTTGCGTGGCCGACCTACGCTTCTTCTCCCAAGTGATGACCTGTCTCTAGCCATCTTGACTATCTTTCCGTCTGTCATCCTGTTTATGTAGCTATTCCATTCCATATTTTTTTAGCTTCCAATCGTTTATTTCCTCCACACTGCATTCTCTCCTTATTAGCTCACTCCGTACTTGGTCTCTCAGAGTGTTTCCGGTTACTCTCTTCAATATCCTCATTTCCGCCGTCTCCAACAGTTTTTGTGTCCAAGATGTGTCAGGTCTTGTTTTGGCTGTGTATGCTTGTAGCGGTCTTACTGTTGCTGTATATATTCTCGACTTTAGTTCGTTCCTGATATGTTTGTTTCTCCTTATTGTGCTGTTTTGTCATCTTATTTGCCTTCTGTACTTGATCCTTTACTTCCTCTCCGATGTGTCCGTAGCGAGATATTGTGACACCCAAGTAATTGAATTCCATGACATGTTGAATGCTCTTACCTTCAAGCTTTATTCCACATCTGATGTGTTCCTTACTGACTACCAGTGATTTCGTCTTTCAGTTGAGATAACTATGTTAAATGTGTTTGCTGTCATGTTAAATTCGTGAACAAGTCTTCATAAATCGCCTCGCTATGGGCTATCAGCACTGCGTCATCTGCGTAACAAAGTATTTTTATGCAAGCATTCACCATTCTGTATCCCCTCTTTTTCTTGACATTCATTTCTACTCCATTCATTATAATATTAAATGAAAATATAACTTAGCGAATTTACTTGCGTGATACCTGTTCCAAAATTTATAGGATCGGTGAGCTTGTTATCAACTCTAGCTTCTTCTTCATTGCCTTTATAAATGTTTCCAATGTATTCCTTAACCATGCAGTAGGTGTATGACTTCTCTCAACCTCAATTTATCGAATTCCTTTTTTAAGTCAATATAGCACATATAGACTGGCACATTATATTCTTTATCTATCTATTTGACTTGTCTTATCACGAAAACCGCATCTGTACCTGTTCATCCGCTACAAAATCCTTGGTGTTCATCTGCCATGTTATTGTCTGATCCGTTCGAGCAGATAGTATCTTCTCAGTTTCAAAGTTGTATTGGGTAGGTTTATTACCCTGTAGTTCTGGGGTCTTTCTTATCACCTTTCTCAAATAGTAAGATGAGTATACTGCATTTCCATTCCTCTAGTATTGCTTTAGTTCTTATAATTTTGTTAACCAGTATAGTAAATTGCTCAGCAACTGCGCTTCTTCCATATTTTAGGAGTTCATCACCAATTTCATTTCTTTCTGAGGCCCTTCGATTCTTAAGCCATTTCAGTGCTTCCTCTATATCTGTAATGCTATCTATTGTCCCCTCGTGTGTTGTGATCTCTGGTGTTTATAATTCTCTCTGCGTGTCTTGTTCTCCTGCATATAATCTTAAATGATTTCCTGCTCGCCCGTATTAAAAGTCCTAATATTCGAAGTAGCCACACTGAGCCTGTTATTCGATTTCCACAAATTCGTCATCTTATTTCTTGCCGGGGTCGTCAACCGCCAATCCGTTCCATTCATCCTAGGCACAACTCTATTTCTATGGCCAATGGTATTTTTTTAGTCCATAAATAGTAGTGGACTCTATCCTCCTTTATCAGGGCTTGGGACCCGCAACAGGTGTGCTAACCTACTCAATCGATCCAGCACTACTGCAGACGGAGTTCATATTTTTAAACTTATCTGATCAAACATAAATGAGTGAATCATTTCTGGAGTAGTCCAGAATAATCAAATCAGGTATTGCTTTGAGAACAAGCACCCAAAAGTTCCTGACCTCACTACTGTGCTTTTCGATTTTGTTTCAGGAAAACCCCTGTATTGAAGTTACAACCACACGAAAGCTTCGCTTGCAATATATTCTTTCAATTCAGAATCAGAGCATAAAATTCATGTTTCAAATAATCTTGCCAGGGCATTTCAAACAATAAAAATTTACTATTGAATCATTGTAGTCTAATAATACAGGCTAACATTTTCATCAATATGTTTCTAGTAAGGTGATTGATAGTAGAGCACTCGAAAATATAATTTAGAGATCAATTATTGAACTTTAGCTTTATTCAATTCAAGAATTCCAATCAGCATGTAAGAAAGTGGCGATTTCACATACATTTTTTACAAATTCATTTTTGTTTATTTTTTTTCAAGATATATTCAGTTTGTTTATTTATGAATATAATTTATTTATTTCAGTTTGTTTATTTATCAGTGTTTCGTGTTTCTTATCATCGATGTTGAATTACTTTTTAATGGTGATATAATTTTCAGTAGAAATTTAGCGCCAATTGGTGGCATGCTGAATTTCTTGAACTCACAATTGGTCTTAGATTGAATATTTGCTTTTAAATATTTTTGTAAACCATATAAATGTGGTGGTTTTACTGAAGTGAGGTGTATGAGTCTTGATCTAATGAATTGATCTGAGAAATTCGATTCCTGATGCGATATTTAAAGGATTTTGTAAATCTTGTTTTCAACTGTGGTAGTAGGAGTCCTTTTTAGTTTTTGTATTTTCCTGCTTCTAATAATTCATTGATTTTTTTATTATAAGAGCCAACATGCGATCTAGAATTACAGTGGCGTTTTCCTTTTGTCTGCTGGAAGTATCTTTATGGAACTATCCGAGTTAAGATCTTTTAATGCTTACTCTGTTCAGCTTTTCTTTATATTGGGTAGAGGTGTTTTGTTATTCCTGTCTAACAAGGTTCTGATTTTCCATCTGTACTCATGAATAACAAGTTCAATTTCGATTTCTCACCTAGTTCGCAGGTGAACCTCTCAGGATTCTTTTAAATTGACCAAAATTTCATAATTTCTTGAGGTATGGGACCACTTTTGTTCAATCTCAATTTGTTTTTATTCACTTCTCAGAGAAATCATGTAACATGACATGGACAAGATAAATATTTTTGATTTTAATTGAGTCTTCTACCAATCCTCAAATGAAATTCAGAATGAACATCATTGATGATCAATATACATTCACTTCAATGAACAGATTTATACCATCGAGTTCATTAATTTATCTATTCACAAGGAAGACACAGAAGAATTTCTCACCCACAATTATATCTAAACATGTAATTCAGACACAATTGGTGAAATTGATTATAAAAATGATATTATTATTATTATTATTAAACAGTAAATAAGAGGGGGAGGGGCTATGCCTATAATCCCTCAAGAAAAAAATCATGCGTTACATGTGATACAAGAACAACAGGTTCATGAAGGCACTCACACTCGGTGCACCAACTGTTGGCCTGGTGCCTGTTACAGAGGAAATGTTGTCTCTGCGAAGTTCGATACTTCTCATGGTACAACTTCAACGAATGACCTATATTTTAGAATAATATATGTTCTTAACCAAGTTTTAATATTAATGAATAAAACAGGAAACTGGTAAATATTTGTCTACTTCAATATCGTAATAAGTTCATTACAGTACTGAAAATCACCACTGGCATTTTTATCAAATTTAAACACACGACAAATGTGGATATAAGATGATAATTTGAAACCATCGATGTTTCAGTACTATTAAAATTCAAATAACGTAATTGTTCAACTTTCCTGAGTCACACCAACTGCCAATATACAATACAAAAGTCACTAAGATGAACAAAAGGAATTTTTCATTGAATTTCAACAGTTCTTAACGAAACTTCACTGAAATAGAGAAAAATCCTCTGAAACTCGTAGTAAAGGCATTCAAGTATTCAAATTTCTCTCTCTTGTTAGTGGACCCTATACTGCAGCTTGTCTTGGAATATACAATTCCTGGATATTTCATAAAACATGGCTCATCTCACCTCAACTCAAATAATCATCGTCCGAATATTTCGTAATAAGGAACCGGTGCCAATCACTCTATTTCGTTTTTATGATTTAAATAATGTTTTACCATTATTTTTCTTACAGGATGACCATCCCAGGTCCTGCTGTCCCCAAGAGGGAATGGCATTTGATAATTTTCTTGATGATTTGTGGAACAACAAAATATCTTTTGGTGGAAGGAGTGTGCCTCACATGTGACTATCCGTGTAACTTAAATCAAGAGAGGAAATGCCATTGCATACGAGAAACATTTTCAAATTCTTGGTCTGTTAAGGGAATAATGACAGATATAAATGTTAAGTGTCGTTTTTTCGAAGAACCTTATACAGCTCTAAGTAATGACCTTTGTCCTGAAGGTGGATGTATGTATTTGTCATTCGAAAACAGTAGCATGACCTCTTTACCCATCAATTTTTTCGAATATACACCCAATTTCGTAATAATTTATTTGACTGATCTAGGAATCAAAAATTTGGAAGTTGGTTCATTCTCTGGACTGTCCAATCTCACTTATTTGAATCTTCAGAACAACCAAATCCAGATAATAAAAGCAGGATATTTCAACAACTTAACAGCATTGAAGATATTGGTTTTGCACGACAATAATATCGAAACTATTGAGAAAGATTCTTTCCTCGGTTTAACAATTCTGGAAGAATTAGATTTGAGAAAGAATAAATTGACTTCAATACCGAAGGATCTGTTTCGATACTTAGATCATCTTGAGACACTATTCCTTTCTGGAAATCTTTTAAGATCTATCGATTTCAACATTAATAAGATATACAGTTTACTTTTGGATTACAATCAGATTAGAGACCTGGGAGGATGTTTTAAAGGATCAAATTTAGACATGCTCTATTTACAAAATAACGAAATTGGTCAAGTACAAAGATCTTGCTTTCCACAAACCCTCACGTATTTGAATGTCGCTAACAACACTTTGAATGATTTAGCATTTTTGGATAACCTTAATCATCTCTCATTTTTGAACGCATCCAATAATATGATAAAAGAATTGTCATTAGACACCTTCAATAATTCAGGAGAATTGCAAACTTTGGACTTATCGAAAAATGATATACGCCACCTGAAAATTGGCACATTCAGCAAGGCAACTAAGATAATGCATCTTCATCTCGAAAGAATGAAACTGCAAGATTTAGATACACGAGTTTTCATTCCTCTCGCTAGACTTTCCATTTTAGATATCAACAAGAATGAAATGAGTCAGTTGGATACAGAAATTTTCGAACACCTTCACCATCTCGAAAAAATTTCACTGTACGGAAATAATTTCAGTTGTGATGTTGTTTCAAAATTACTCTTACTATCTTCAAAAAGAAATTTCACTATATATCACGATGAAAATTATTCTGTCGAAAATATCAGAGGATTTCCTTGCTATTCTAACAATAAGAATAACCAACAACTGGAATCAGAAAAAGGTACAAATGAAGAATGGAATACATTGAGCTATTTTGAAAGCTTAAGAGATCAAATAAAAAATTTGGAAACACATTTGATATCACAAGAAATGAAGGTAAAGGAGTTGCAGCAAAAATTGAATATGTGCATGTAAGACATATCCAAATTCAGCAGATATGGTCAGAGATGGGACACAGCCAAATTTTACCAGCAGTAAATTACTTGAATGTTTACATCAAGTGCTTTTATCTATTTTAGATGGATTTGAAATGTATAATTCCTCATAAACAAATGCAAATTTGTCCATCTGAGTTTTGAAGGATATGGAAGAATTAGAGTTTATTTTTTTCATAACTAGTTTCAATGAATATTTTTGAAATGCAATGAATTATATTTATACTTTGGTGTCACTTCAATTCATTTCCTATCCATAGATGATCATTAGAAAAACTTTTCTCCATATCATTTTTCGAACATTTCTTTATAGCGCTCTTGTTCTTCGAACCGATAGATTTGCCAAACGTCGGTCTCTTTCTAATATTTGAGTAAAAGTTCGAATGGATTGGACACACTGGTGAAAAATCCGTAGTCAAAATCCATTCTATCCGTCCGTAGGCACGATTACGTCCAAA
This sequence comes from Micraspis discolor, assembly GCA_030674115.1. Classification (NCBI taxonomy): domain Eukaryota; kingdom Metazoa; phylum Arthropoda; class Insecta; order Coleoptera; family Coccinellidae; genus Micraspis; species Micraspis discolor. Next base: position 301,245 of record JARTUT010001320.1, on the reverse strand, counting down.
CGGAATGAGCTAGAGAGCCGACATTTTTTTGAGTCGGTTTGAAGAATGAATATCTCTGACAAGTTTGCTAAAGAGCCAAATCGTCTGAGTAGTTTCGGAGTGAATAATAAAATAACTTTTTCCAGGGAGGAAAGTACACCATTATTTTTCATATACCACAAACCTACTCATACCGATACCACAATACAGAAAAACTCTATGCAGCCTCATTCCAGTGATGTCAAGTCTCCTTCCAGGCATGTAAATAGTACCTAGAATTGATTGTCAAAATCCTAAAATGAAGAAAGTGTAACACCTTGCAGAATTCCTAGATTAGTGCAGAGTAACAACACTACCTCCACTCGCCCAGTGCAGGAAATATGTTTGAATAAGGGGGAGGGGGTTGTTCTCAAAGTTTCAACCTGGAATATTAGAAATAACGATACGAAAATTCTTGGGATATGAGTGATTTTATTTCTGATTCTCATTCATTTCTGAATAAACTAATTATAATTATTTCATATATCACTATTTGAAAATAAGGTTAAGAATAAAACATTATCGAACAAAAGTTTTATTTGACTTAATAATAAAAACAACAACGAATTTATATATGTGTATATTATATAGGCTTTGAAAAACTAATCATTTATTTTATACAAACTTTGTATTGCATCAGCTTCAAATGTTCAGGTGTTACTTCCTGATAATTTACAACATTTTTCATCATTTGAAAATCTAATGACTGAAACAGCGTTTAATGCTTCACTACCTATTATATTTCTTTTTTTGTTTTTACATCTGTAATCAAAGTAAAAACCCGTTGTGTTTCGAAATTACTATGAGGTAATGCCATACATACATCTAGCTAATTGTACTACATCTTGGTATTCATTTAAAATGTTTATTAAAATCAAGTGTGGTCTTATATTATTCCAAAATTCTTCTATTCATTTCAATCCAGTTTTTTATGAAATAGTCTATCACAAAAAATAATCAGACCCTCCATATGTGAAAATATCAGAAGCAATTTTGATAAAAGGTAATTAGGTCTATCAATATCATCTCCTTGTTACGGGAATATTTTAGATGCCTTTTGTATGACTGTAGACATAAGCGAATTTACTCTTGCCCTTCTTTTAGTTTTTTCAATGATTTTGAGAGATGTAAGCTCATCGGGTTTTTAAAATCTCAAAGAATTAGCTACTTCCGGTGATAAAAATGAATCTTGTATCTTAAAAAACGTCATGAATCGAAAAAATTTAAGTGGCCAACCATCATTAGGGTGATAATTTGTTTCAAATCTTTTGCTGTATTTCAGTTGACAGCAGTAATAGAAAAAATCTAAACAAGACTATGAACAATAAAATTATTGAATTTTCAGTTTGAACTTCTGGCGGTAGAAGGGAAAGTAAATTGTTACAGGAAGAACTTAGAATCTATTTGTAATCTTTTTTAATTCTAAAAAGTGATGGGGTTCTGTTAACTAATATTTTCCTTCCATACACAAAGTTGTGAAATCATTCAAGAGAAAAACAAATAGCCAATAATTCTCCTTGGTTTAATGAAATGAGCTCTGAGTTTACGAAAAAGCTACTTTTTCCAATTACCAAGTCCATTTTTACTTGATAATTATCATGAACAAATATTTTTTTGATTGAAAAAGGGCATTGAATTTATTCCAATTTTTCTTTAAATTTAGAATATGATTCAAAATGCGATAGTAATATTCCTTTTTCAGTCTTTAAATTGAATTATTATTTAATACAGTTCATCAAATCATGAAAGCGCCCCTATTATACATCATTTCATTAAGATCTCCAAATATCTTTTCTATTGTTCTCTGAGTTTATCTGTATCTTCTAATTTCGCAACTTTAAAATAATTTTGGAGAACAATCCACTTTCTCGAGAACCCTTTAGACAGAATGTTGCATGGAAAGCCATCTGGTAGATGCTAATTTGAGCATTTTTTTTATTTAAATTCGAAATGGAAGAAATCTTGCATTTCATTATCAATTCTGAGTACAGTTCTTTTTCTTCTACAACCACTAACATGAGGTTCAGGAAAAATAGCTTACTATATTTCTAATCAATTCTATCTCACGGTGTTCTAGGTAATTGAGAAACAAGCATGGCTTTGTTTCAATATATACTTTGACATTGTGAGCCCTTTTTACAGTTATAACATCTGCACTTTCACATTGTAAACAAAAGATGTATATAACTTTTTTCTTTTCACATGCTCAAAGATTGAATATTCTTTTAAATTTGACAGAGATTTCTTTTCTCAAAGGAATCGAGCAAGGAAGTAATTTTTGTCAAATTATACCACACTTAGAAATGTTTCATCCACATTCCTCATAGAATACATATTGTGTTAGTTTAAGTGATTCAAGGGCCAGAAGCGAAATTTTTTTTCTACTTCTCTTCACGTTTGAGGAACCTTGAAAAAATCCTCTAGTAACCTTTCTTGTATGGATAGATTTCCCACTATTTCCCAGGTTAAAAATTGCATGTTGACCTCAGTGATGAGACCCAAAATTTTTTGTATCCCCTCATTCCTGATCTAGGACAATTCCCTGCTGTTTTTGTTCAGACAGATTAACATCACTGCCTCATTCACACAAATTAGCTGCATACAACTCTTTGATTCATAGAGGGGTTGAAACACCTCTGAGGTCATCTAGTTTGCAGTCAGAATAAAATCGAATTAAGAAACTTGCAATCAATAACAGATGAAAATTACCTTTTATAGAAAAAAATAATAAAAATTTAGAAAGCACTGACGTGAGGTCAGATTGCTTTGGCGCTCTTGTTGAGCTACTTGCTAGTAAATATTCAAACCATAACAAATCTATAAGCACTCTGATCAGGTGAACAATAGTCTTTTCCCGTACTATGGGACAATGTGATCCAAATATGAACGCCTAATTAATGAACAAACCTATATCTCAAATTAAAAATAACTACTCATAATTTTCCCCAAGTTTTTTTCGAAGCTATAATTCCCTTTTCCTAAAAACTTATGTCAGTGCTTTTCTGAATTTTGACAACGTATATTATTTCAGCCACCGAGATTGAATTCTATCTCTATGATTTCCCGTTATGAAAAATTTTGATTAATATAACGCCAACTGACACTGATTAATGAGCCAGGCATTTGTCAATCGAATATCGATCTGTGGTGGCCATCGTTCAAAGAAAATCATCGGGAATTATGTCATTTCTCTTTTTTATCTTGAATAAATTTAAAAAAATGATTATATCTTTAGATGGAAAAAAGCTACGACAATGAAATTTGGGGATAAGTAAGATATCGATCTCCTCAATATATTCACGAATTTTTATTGAAATCCGAAAAATATCTTATGAGATAGTGAGGATTAAAAAATTTTTTTTGGGAACTTTTTTAAAATATTCTAGCGTGACGATTTCTGCGAAATTTTGCGAGCTGTTTTGTTTCAGCCTCCCTCAACAATATTTCAAGTATCAATTTTATCGGATGGATATTCTAGTAGTTATTGAGGAAACAAAATGTCAGATACTCATAACTACTGAACCATTCGACGGATTTGGCCCAATAACGAACTTGACCGAGATATTTGCACAATTAACCTATTCTGAAAATATGAAAACTCTAGCTCATCTCTTTTGGATGCTAGAGAGGATACGGCCGGCCGGTCGGACAGACTCAACTTTCGCCACGGATTCTTCATCAGGGAGTCGAACCCAATCGATTGAGACCATTTTCGGCTCGATATTCCAAAATTACAGACATTCGGGCAAAATGATAGGCACTCTGTTCGGGTGAACAAGAGCGCCGAAAACTAAATAAAATAGCTTTAAATTTAATATAACCCTGTATAAAAATAAAAGAATAATCTGATCGTTGGTGTGCATGTCTAACATATATAGGTGACATATCTCATAAAATATTGAACCTCCTAAAAAACCCGAACTTTTATAGGTGCATTTAAAACAGACAATATTCTTAAATCCTTTACAAATAAAACAAAATCAATTCGGAATAAATCATATAAGTCAGTGGTTCCCAAACTAGATTGAAATGATTGCAATGCCGTATCGTATATACAGGGCGAGTTTTTGACCACTGCGTTTGTTTTAACTACTGATTCGTGAAGCGAAAAAAAAACCACTTTTTCCAATTCTACCCCATTTCAAAGTTATAAGCAATTTGAGGTTTCACGTTGGGCTAAGCTACCACGTCATTCCTATCGAGCCAAAAGTTCAAAAGAATATATATATATATTCCTATCGAGATAACACAAACCATTCAGCTTTTGTTTATGGCATTCCATCAAATTAAGTCTCATACTTGTTCCTGTTTAGGGCTCCAAAAAGTAATATTTATGATGAAAATACATTTTTAATGCTATTCGAAATATATCTCATAACTTCCCTTCGAAATCATTATTCCTGCTGAATCTCATTCCGAATTCCATAGGTAGGGATTTTCCAGTAGGGTATCGGTGAAAAAAATTAAGTTTTTGAATTTTGCTTTTTATTTAATTGAGCATTTCGTGGAATGATACTCATATCTTAATTTTACCTTCCCAATTTTATGAGTCTTTTTTTCGATTCAATGATCATCATATCAACACTATTGCCCTGTTTTCCATAACTATACAAGATTTCTATCTGTGTTATCGTCTATGTCTTAATTTGAACCTGTAAATTCCAGTGTTTTAGTAATTCATAGAATACCAATGATGAAAGCTATGATATTCAAGGAGTTTCTCATGTTTTGAATTTTAAATATATAATGGCAGTTCGATCAAATTCTGTATTGTAAAAACCTATTCGGAAAAAATTTTTCAATCAACTTCAATACCACTGGGGATTATTGAATTCAGATATTTTTGATCACCCTTAAATACTCCAAGAAACTTCAATATGTATGTCGCCTTTTATATTTCGAAATTGGACAACCCTAGTGTTGCAATCTGCCATCTGACAGTTCTATTGTAAAGTTTGACATTTTTGCAATTATACCTAGTCGGAACGTTTTGGCATATGAACCCTACTTGTGTTATTTATAGTACCATAAAAGATTCATCTTGCCCAAAAGAATTGAAACTAAATCGTGAACATTTTCGTGTGATTATTTTTTACAATTTTCGACGTGGATTAACTCAACAACAGTGCATGGATGAACTTAATTCAATTCTTGGAGATTAAGCTTTATCAAGGACCAGTGTTTATCGGTGATGAAGTGAATTCAACCGAGGTCGTTGTTCACTCCAAGACAAATATCGTAATGGTCATCTGAAATCAATTTTTGTTTTGAAAACCATTGATTCTGTGCGCCAACTGATATTACAAGATCGTTATGTGACCTATCGTGAGATTGAGACAACTTTAGGCATTAGTGGGAACAGCATACATTCAATATTGCATGAACATTTGATCGTCAAAAAAATTTGTTCGCGTTGGATCCCACACAATTTGTCAATCGGTCAAAAATAGGCTCGTGTCGATTGATCTAAAGAAATGCTCCAAAACTACGATCGCGGTGCTTGGAAGCACGTCTGTGACATCGTGACAGGTGATGAATCGTAGATTTACGCGTATGAGACTGAAAGTAAACAGCAGTCGACTGATGGTGTTTCAAGATGTACCATATCCAACAAAAGTTGCTAGCGCACGAAGCACTTCCAAGCAAATGGTCGCCTGTTCTTTCGAAAAAACTGGACATGTCGCAATCTTACCACTAGCACAATGCAGAACAGTTAATTATCAGTGGTATACAACCATTTGTTTGCCAGTTGTATTCCAAGAAATCAGGAAAACCGACCGCCGAACACGGCTTCACCACGACAATGCAAGCACTCATACATCGGCTCCAATAACTGCATTTTTGAACCCTCAAAACATTGGATCAAACTCTAATCTCGAAATATAAAAGGCCATCCTCATATTCATTCCACTTGCACAGATCAGTGCAACAATATTGGCTATAATTTATCTTTGAAGATGAATTTCATAAGGTACATTTTTTATGTAAAAATAGCGCTCCAAAGCATTATGGCTGTCTTTAACATTTACCTTCAAGATTATCATGTATGTATTTTAAATAGATAAATTTCATAACAGCTCCTCAAGATAAAGGTTATGTTTTCTGTTATAGAATACAGTAAAAGATCCCTGAAATGGATGAAATATGTATAAGAATTTGAGATTAAATATTCAGTATTGCATTAAAGAATTATAACTGATCAATAAACATAGGAAATAGTACGTATTGATTCATTTCTAAAATTGATTCTGAATTATCGTGTACATGTGGTTGTTCAAAATTCTCCATGAATGACATAAAGTTGCACTTTTCTTGTTCTATATTCTATTATGAAACGGCAACCTGCCCTTACCTAACCCAAGCTACAATTTATTTGAATTTCAAAAAATGATAGAGGGAGAGAGAAAAAAAAGATTTCTCTTGGTTTCAAGAATCCATGGCTAAAATTAATGTAGTAGTAAATGACTCACAGTGTATAGGTCAGACTGGTAGAAGTTTCCACCAGAGATTTGAAGAATTCTTGAAATAGAATGAATTGATTACTCATTTATTTTGTGAAAATCCATCTTGAATATTAAAAGAAAACAATTATTTTTGTCTAATTTTCACTTTATTAATACTACTATTACACGACCGGTTTCGGTTGTTAAACCATCTTCTGGTGCTAGGTACAGTCACAAATTACACACGTAAATAATGGTAATATATTATGGAAGGTTTATCAGAACCCACCCCTATAATACTAGGAATACCACAAGGAAATATACTAGGGCCAATTATCTTTATTTTATTTATAGACTACCCACATACTGGCATAAACAACAATCAAAATACAAAAATCTTTAACTACGCAGATGATGCAAATATCTTACTTAGAGCAAAAAACTTTCCTGAAATGAACATCTTAGCACAAACAACAATAGAGAAAACAGAAAATTGGTTTGCCAAAAAAAAAAATTAATTATGAATGTGGACAAAATAAGCATCATAATATTAAAAAAAAAATCATCCAGGCTACGAAACCGCAGAATATCTAGGAATGTCAGATACAAAAATAAAACTAACGAAAACTACTAAATTCCTAGGACTACATATCAACGACAATTTTAACTGGATGGAACACACTCAGGAATTAGCAAATAAACTTTCAACAACCTGTCATTTACTGAGAGTAATCAAGCAATACATGGATATTAAATCCCTGAAAATAATCTATCAGACAACTTTTGAATCGAAACTAAGATTTGGTTTTCTATTCTATGGAGCCAACTCAAATGTTAAAAATATCTTTAAAATCTTAGAAAGAGCACTAAGAATAATTCCTGGCTTGAATTCTAAGGATTCATGCTGGGAAAAATGTCCTTCTAACAATAACAGCAATTCATATACAAGAAAACTAACTTTTTGCTTTAAAAAAAAGCCACTATACAGAAAACAAATCCCAGCAATACAGTACAAGTGCATCTCTTCTTATATATCCAAACTTACGATGACAGAAAAAGGACCACATTACCAACCCATAAAATATTTCAACCACTGCCCAGTAGAGAAGAAGACAGGGAAAAATATCAAAATATACAAAAAGAAGATATACAGGATGCTGCTAAACATGGAACCCTATGATGTGAAGGAGTTCTTCGGTTCCAGGTTGAATTTTTCTTTGAAATTTACACAATTTCAATTCTGAAATGAAATGATTTGTAATGAAGATTAATATTATTATTATTATTACGTAACATTCAATTTGATTTAAAATTTTTCTAAATAATTTATAACTCAAAGATTGTTAATGAAATATATGGGAAATTGGAGTAGGTTGAAAGAATTTTTTATGGAGAATCATAATGGAGAATCAAATAGGGTGTCCCATTCAAAATAACAAAGCAGTTGCCACATTTAAAAACATCTGGCAATACTGGAAATCTGAAAGTATTTCAGAAATATACCTTAAATAACCTAACACTGATTCAAAAATTTTGAAACATTTGCATGATTAGTTTCCATAATAATTCAATAGGCCATCCACCTTGGGACACCGGATATGACACATAGATAACAAATGTTATTCTTTCGACGAAAATAGCCTATGCGCTCAACTTTCTTCTTGTGAACAAACAATGATTTTACTCACTTTTTCAATATAAAAACTATTATTTTCTGCGGAATTAAGGCCAAATAATTTTCTCTCTGATATGTACAAAAATCTATTCGACTAATATTGAGACTCATTTGGCAACATCTTTTCTATTTAAATATATCGAAATAAATTTCTGGACGTTTCGACATGCCGACCCTACACGTCACGCAAGATTGATTTTTTCTATGTCTTCGGATTCAATCGGATATTTATTATTGAATGCGCCCGTTGACACTGAATATTTATCGAGCTGCTTCTACAAACAACCACGATGGCATATTCAAGCATTCATTCTTCAATTGACCATCGACATTTGACTGACTGGTCAATGCATTTGTGCGGCACGCTTCACAGCAATTCCAGATAAGATGGCTCCGCTTGTCTTGAATTTCGCATGAGTTGAATTCTTTGTGAAGAGAAATCCCGCTTCTTTATACAGCTAATTAGCATTGTTGAGGTTAGATAAATATTCCAGATATTTTTGTTCGCGCTTTGTCAGAATACTCCTAGGGTCTTTTTTTCAATTATTCTTTTTGGGCGCTTGTTCCTTGAGTCAATACACAGGGTGAGTCTTTGACTACTACATTTATTTCAACAAAATATTCCTGAGTTATAATGTAACCCTCTTTCACAATTTCCTCTTTTCACAGGGTAACCATTATTGATGTTCAGTTATAATTGTGTCAGAATACGTAGAGTGAATTATTGCCATTCCATATGGAATATTGAAATTTTATATTCATATATTATATTATAACGTTTTAATAAAGCGTAGATCCAAATATAATAGTGTTCTGTATTTCCTTGAAGTTTTGATTTTGTTTGGAACTTTTGTCAGTAGTAATTGTGTTCTCTAAAAACATGTGCAAACATTTCAAGGATAATTTCAGTAATTTGAAATCATTGAATTTGAAATGAAATGAAAATGCATTCAAATCTTACGTGTCAACAATATACACATGGAATTGGATTGAAGTTTATACATTTCAGTTTGAATATTGATAGAATTTTAATCAGTATTTCTGCATCATAACATAAAAGTGCTGAACTGATTATATATTATAATAAAGTTTATAAATTTCCACATAATAAGATCTTGGAGGGCGAGAGTGTCGAGTTGTCTGGTTGGGAGAAAGTCAACAGTGCCCCGGACACACCGGTTACAGTTTCTCGTATTAAACAACTGGCTGAGAAATATGAACACCTTGAAGTTGAAGAGGGTGGAAGGCTGCAGAGGGAGAACACCAATTTCGAGGACATATTGCAGAATACTGAAGATATATCGAGGCAGTTGAGGTCTAAGCACAAACCAGTTGCCACTGGGTCGGGAATCATACAAAAACCTGGTAGGAAGAAAAATTTTTTATTGGTATTTTGCTCTTATTCCTCTACTAGTTCTAATTCAGTTTGAATTTGTAATACTTTCCATTAATTTTAACTAAATTTTTTTGGTACTTTTGTGTATTTATGTATGATGATTATTGCTAACATAAACGCAAGTTCATTGTTCTCAAAGATGGGGGATTTTTCTGAGATAGTGGATTCTAACAATTTTGATATTGTCGGCGTGACTGAGACCTGGCTCCACGATGACGTAAACTCTGCTGATGTGTCACTTCCTGGTAATAAGTTCATCCGCAGTGATGCAGAGTGGGCAGAGGGGGTGGTGTTGGTGTATTCGTGAGGGAGCAGTATAGGGTTAGAGTAGTTGATGTTGACTTCGATTTCGAGAGTCCAGTTGAGTGTCTGTGGATACAGTTAAGTTTTCAAAAGTTGAGTATTATAGTTGGTGTATTGTATAGACCTCCAAATCGCAAGAAGCGCAAATCTAAGTTCAATTCTTTTGTTAATGACGTCGATCTGATGTTGAATTATGTATGTCCTATGGCAGATTATATTTTCTGTATTGGTGATGTCAATGTCAACCTGATGAATTCATTGAACCCTTTGTCTGAATGTTTTTCCTCCTATGGTTTTGATCAGGTCATCCGAGAGCCTACAAGAGTGACTCTAACATCGAGTTCGTTATTGGATCCAATTTTTGTGAAGAGTCCAGCCGACTTCATAAGGGCGAGCGGCGTGATGAATGTGTGCCATATTAGTGATCATCGTTTAGCGTTTTGTGAGTGCAGCCTGCCTAGTCCGAAGAGGGTTCAAAAATTTATATTTTATAGAGACTTTGATAATTTTGATAATGAGGCTTTCCTCTCGGATTTGAGGTCGGAAAGGTGGCACTCATTCATCCGCGAACCCAATATTAGTAAGAAGGTTCAAATTTTTAATGACATTTTGTTGACCAGTTATGACCGTCATGCTCCTATTAGACGAAAGAGAATTTCGAAGCCGAAAGCGCCCTGGTTGACTGCGCAGCTCAGGGGTTTGATGAAGAGACGGGACCGCGCTTTGGCTGCATTCAGGCGGTCTGGATCTGTAGAGGATTGGAATGTGTATAAGAGAATGAGAAATGGTACTTTGACCGAGATTAGACGAAGCAAGAAGTCATATCTCTTGGCTGCTAGTTCTGATGGTAATGAGGCTACCTGGAGGGCATTAAGATCTCTAAATGTTTCAAAAGTTAAAGCAAGGGCTATACCAGATTGCTTAAAGGACGCGGAATCGATTAGTGATTTTTTCTCAGCATTCAGTGGTGTTGCGGCTGATGAGGTGTGTGCTGATAAGATTTCGTATTATGGCAACAATGTTTATAGAGCTGAGTTGACATTCCGTTTCAGGGTTGCTTCTTTGGATCAAATAAGGACCATCATGACCGGTATTCGTTCTCGAGCAGTGGGCGACGACGATGTTAGGCTGGATATGCTCGTTCATGCATTTCCAGTTTTGGAATCGTATGTTCAGCATCTGGTTAATAGCTGCATAGTTACCAGTGTTTTCCCTATGCAGTGGAAGTGCGCTATTGGTATACCGCTCCCCAAAACGGCGGAGCCTACTTCTTTCAGATTTGAGGATTATCAGTATACTGCCACTTCTGTCTAAGGTGTTGGAGAGGATTTTGTCAGATCAGATTTCGCAGTACGTCAATGATTTTAATTTGCTGCCATCATACCAGTCTGGCTTTCGTAGGAATCACAGTACTGCTACAGCTCTGGCATCGGTTACGGATAGAATATTTCATGATCTTGACAGGGGTTATTCTGTTCTGCATGTTTTGCTCGATTTCTCGAAGGCATTCGACACGATCAATCATTCCCTTTTGTGTGCCAAGCTGAAATATTTTGGCTTCTCTGTTTCGGCTGTTTCTATGATAAGATCGTTCCTAACATTCCGAAGTTCGAAAGTTCAAGTCGATGGCAGATGCGCGGAACCGAGATCAATCCGGGCAGGCGTTCCGCAGGGTTCCATATTGGGGCCGTTATTATTTATTATTTATGCAACGGATCTTTTTGCTTGCTTGGACTACTGCATACCTGAGGCATTTGCTGACGATGTTCAGTTGATGTTCCGTTTTAATATGGGCGAGTTGGGTCTAGCTTCGGCTAGGGTTAACCGGGACCTTGAAGCGATTTTACAGGTGTGTAAGTCCCATAATCTTTCTATAAACTCGGCGAAAACCAATTGTATTGTCTATATCGACCTATTTGCTGTTTGTTGTATATGCTTTCGATGTTTTTATTCTCATAGTAATTTGCCATGGAAGAATTGGCGGAGTTAAGTGTAAGAGTAGTCCTTTTGATAGAAATTATTATAATTGAAATAAAGTCTAATTATTATAATTATAAAGTCTAATTATCTCCTTAGTTTGTATTCCTGGTTATATCGGAGTATGAAATAAGGATGAAAAAAAATTCCTATACACTTCCACAAAAAATTGAGTAGACTGGATTCGAATTTTTTAAAAATCATATAAGCTCAATATGAAGCATTCCTATGTTAGAATAGATATAACAAGATGAACTCTGAAACCCTGAAGCTATAAAGAACCAATTCCTCATGAAGAAAAGTCTTGAATCCAATAAATATATTGATAAATATATATTCATGGGATAAAGTTACAATATAATAACTTACATAGCAAAATACAACCTATTGCCGCCTTCTTGTCTCCCCCTCTACGCCTCTCTTCAGAATGTCCTTAGCATTTAAATCCATTTCCATTGCCTCTCTAATTGTACCGTTGCTGGATTTTCTTCTACCAGGAAGAGTTCATTGAAATTTTTTTTTCGGTAACTTATTCTCCCACATTCGAAGATCATGTCCAAACCATTTAAAACTACTCATTTCCATCCGCTGCATTTTTTTTTTCCGAGGTATGGTATCGTAATCCTTCTCCAGATCTATAAATGACAGATGATTTCTTGGTCAACCATGATCTTTTTTCCATTAATTGTTAGAAAATGAAGAGGTTTCTTGTACAGGATTTTTCGGGTGTGAAACCACTCTGATCTTCAGATATTTTATGGCCGATGGTATCTCTCAACTTTATCCGGAGTATTTCTCCAAACAGACGTGATATCGATCTGTTTATATTCAAGCCTCTATAGCATCCGTAATCATCTCAAATTTGCCTTTTTCGAAGATGAATACTATATAAGACACCATCCACTCTCCTGGTAATTTAATTTTGCTGGCAGCATTGATTGAACCAATAGGTCAATCGACGAATCCAGTAGTTCAGAAGGGACGTTGCCTGGACCAGGAAGTCGATCATTCTTAATTTTCTTAAGAGCCTGTTTTACATCTATTTCATCTATAGATATAGTATTAACACAATCGTCATCCTCTTCCTCTTCCTGATCTGTCCTCCTCTAATAGATCTGCGTAGTGTTTTCTGCATCTTTTCATGTCAGTTTGATTGGTTTTTAGTTGTTTAATTATTCTCCAGACTTCATGCTCTGTGCACCTCCTATCAAACTTTCAACCCGTTGACATTTTCCCTCCCATATATCTTTCTTCTCATTTTATTTGCCAATCTGGCTTCTTTTTTTTATATATTGATTCCAGTTTGTAAGTGTATGGACTATAAACCATTTGTGTTAGAACTTTTCACTTATAATCCTTTATGTTATCACACATGTCAGCCACACTGTATTGCCCTTTCTGTTCCTCCTCTGTTCCCAATCTTCAGCCGCTACTTTCAGCACTATACTGATCTTATGTTGTCATATTCTTCTTCGATATTATTCATTATTTTCTAATTTATTTATTGCCGCTTTGTCAACTAGGTCATTAGCAGTTCGATATTATTGAAAATATTCACTTATACCAGTGCTGAGTCCAGTCTTCTGTCATACAGCCATTCGGTTTTCATCATGTAGATTGCTGAGTTTGTATCTTATATAATCTTCTTTTTTAATTTCCAATTCAGGTGGCAGTGTTGGTTGTATACTTTCAGATATGTTTTCAAATGAAAATACCAGTTCAGCCATAACCAACCGATGATCGGGACCACAATTTGCACCTCTCTTAACTCTGCAGTCACTAATCTGGATTTTAGAAATTTGTCCTTTGATGGCATAATAGATAAATGGTTTGTGCTGGGAAAAAACCATTGACAATCTGCAGACCATTCAATTCAGACAAATCAATCAGCCTCTCTCCAGAATCGTTCAATACATCCTCTCCAAATCATCGAACCACCTTACTATCTTTTTGGTTGCCTACTCTTGCGTTGCGGTCTCCAATTAATAGTATTTCGTGATTGAGCTTCGCATTCCGCTGAACTTTTGATAGAGCAGCATAATAAGTATCCTTTAGAGCTTGACTAGAATCGTTAGTTGGTGCGTAAGTGCCCACTATGAGCCTTTCTAGGCCAAATATATTTGAGGTTACGGTATCAATTCTCTCAGATACAGCAACGTTTTTGAAGAAACCGATTAGATTTTGTTTATCAGTACAGAGACTACTGCTTGAGACTTCTCAATTCCTGACCAGATGCAAAGAAGTTGTCGAGATACTCGCTTCCTATACCTTTTTTCTTGGTTTCAGTGAGCACCAAAATGTCAGTCTTCATCCTTGTTATCTCTGTGATAAATTGAGATCTCTTATTCACAGAGCTGTTAACATTCCATGTTCTTATTCTCGTAGTCCTTTTAATTGCCAATGTTCTTCGTAAAGTAATGATGTTCTGTTTCCGATGCGTGTTTTTGGTACTTCGAGCAGTGAAATGGTTTTCAGGGTAATAGGTCTCTGGCCTATTCAAGTTTTGTGGAGCTAGAAATTCGCCATCGCCCTAGTTCTCTTTGCTGTATAACAGTCACCCACTGACTGCCATACATTTCCATTGATCACACGGTTCTCATGAACCTCCGAAGACGTGGAGATCCTTTCCCAGCCTTCGACTAACTTGAATTTAACAGAAAATACATTACTATGTATCAACGTTTCAAGTACTTATGTGAGGGAAGGACATCTTTTTCTCTATTCATTATAGAATTGTTATTCTGGGCTGGATATTAAACAAGGTGCTTGACATAATCAATAATGAATACAACAAATGACAATTTAGATTTTGTGGTATAGGTGAGGCAGAAATTGTTCAGTGGTTGATCCGATATATAGTGTTTAATGGTGGAAACCATAGACTGAACAGATTTCACAACCTTTTGAAAGAATACTATTTTCTTAAAGACATAAATAATGGCATTATTGAACAAATCTGATAATTGAGACATGATTGCACACAGTTGGGATTCGGGAAAATCAGAAAATTTGGACAAAATGTTATCGTTTTAATTCCTTTCCACTTCAAATATCTCATAAATTTAGGTAAAGTGATAAGGAATTATTTTATCTGCTGAAACGACAAACGATTCTAGGAAGTACAAGATAAGAGGCGTGCCTTTATATTTCGGAATTGGACAACCCTAGTGTGCAATCTGCCAACTGACAGCTCTATCGTACAGCTTGACATTTTTGAGGTTATACGTGGTCAGAACGTTTTGATATACAAGTGCTATTTGTGTTGTTTATAGTAAAAAGATTCATCTCACCGAAAAAATGGAATTTAGTCGTGAACATTTTCGTGCGACTATTTTTTACAACTTTCGATGTGGATTAACTCAACAACATCGATGAACTTGATTTAATTTTTAACGATGAAGCTCCATCAAGGACCAGTGTTCATCGATGAGAAGTAATGATTCGTGGAGTTATGCATATGAGCTAGAATGTAAACAGAAGTCAATTGTATGGGTGCTTAAAAATGAGCCAAATCCAACAAAAGTTGCACGCTCACGAAGCATTTCCAAGCCTGTTTTTTCGGAAAAACTGGACATGTCGCAATCGTACCACTAGAACAACGCAGAACAATCAAATCTGAGGGGTATCCAACCATTTGTTTGTCAGTTTTCTCCCAAGAAATCGGGAAAACCGATCGCCAAAACGGATCACCCCTTCACCACGACAATGCGAGCTCTCACACATCGGCTCAATAACCTACATTTTTGAGCACTCAAAACAACGATTTCATGAGTCATCCGTCGTATAGCCCTGACCCCACACCGAATGATTTCTTTTTATTCTCGTACGTAAAAAATGAAATGAGAGGTCAACGTTTTTCGACACCTGAAGAAGCGGTTGATGCGTTCAGAATGCATGTTTTGGAGATACTTCAATCAGAGTGGCAAAAGTGCTTCGATAATTGGTTCAAACGCATGCAAAAGTGTATTGATCTTAATAAAGAATATTTTTGAAACAAATAATTGTATATTCTAAAACAAGTTGCAGAATGGGCACCTATTGACCATTAGTGTTGGAATTGCCTTCTGCAACGAGTATTAGACTCTATTTTCTCTATCTCAGTCAAGAATTGTGAGAAATTCATTGGACTTTAATGAAAAATTCAGATAATACCTCCTAGTGCCTTTTGTATTTTATTTTCGCAGTTGGCGTGACTGATACAAAAATTGACAGATTATAAAATTCGAATAGTGCGTTCGAATCTTAAAATAATTCAATTGGTGTATTAAGTATGTCTGAAGAAATGGATCTAACACCCCCAGAATTGACAGAAATTGTCAATAATGTTGCAAATAAACTTAAACCACAAAAATCCAAATCCTTATATGAAAGAGAATACGAGAAACTAATGAAGTGGTCTTAAGAGAATTCGGTCATTAGAATTTACGAAAATGTTTTGATAGCGTATTTTGAACATTTGAGTAAGACATAAAAGTTCTACGTTATGGAGAGCTTATTCGATGTTACGTAGTATGCTTAACATTAGACAAAGCATGGATATTGCAGAATTTTCAAAATTACAATGTTTATTAAAAACTTATTCGAAAGAATATAAACGGAAAAAATCAAAAGTTCTCGATTTTGAACAAATCGACAAATTCTTGAAGGAAGCTTTATATGAGACTTATTTAGATATGAAGGTAATAATATATTCCTTTTCAACCATGTAAGCATAATATAACTACTTTCAGGTAGTATTAATAATGGGATACGCTGGGGCATGCAGAAGGGTAGAGCTCTGCAATATGAGAACTTAAGACATTGAATACAAAAATGATTGTATCTAAATAACCATCCTGATTACCAAAACTTACAGTTCCAGACAATTCATCATTTCAGACCCATTCTGGTTGAATCTTATTAGAACATGTTATGAATTGAGACCATCACATACACATCATGATAGATTTTTTATTAATTTTAGAGCAGGAAAATGTAGTGTGCAACCTATTGGTAATTGCAAGATTCCTGAAATTGCCAAACCCGAAACTCTATTCTGGCCATTGCTTCCGTAGAAGCTCAGCTTCTCATCTAGCAAATAGCGGAAAGGAATTAATGGCATTAAAGAGGCATGGAGGATGGAAGAGTTCAGCAGTTGCTGATGGATATGTTGATGCGTCTCTTTCAAAAAATTCAATATTTCAAAATTTCTCTCAACACAATTAAACAAAATATCTGAAGACATGAATATACCTTGTACTTCAAGAATAAATATAACACCGGAAATCGCAATTGCAACAGAGGAAGGTAATATTACTACCCAAGTACCAACGCATGATATTATCACAGCACAACATACCAGGTATATCAACCTTGAATACTGGTTCAAATTGTACCATATCTGTAAAAATATTCAACAATTTCACAATTGCAAAAATTGAATGACTTACCTGATTTTGTTATACACTTATACTAATATATCATTCTTGTTCAATGTTTAATTTCTACCAGTCCCCACCGATTAACATGAACACTTTCGAAGTGTTTCTTCAAATATGTAAGACAACTAATATGTGTCGAAATATTTCAAATAAATTTTGTCCAAAAAAGACCAAACACTGGTCACTATATTATAAGAAAATAAATATTCAATGTGTCACGGTTTCAAAATTCCCGCCCCAGTTAGTACCTGTAAACCGAACTGGTGGCGTTAGTCGCAGTAGTTTACCAGCTTATCTAGTATGTTTCAATGGACGGCTGTCGGTGGTCCTGTTCTGTGCATGTGACGTAGGTTGTCAATTACGTCGTTCTTCCGGCATATATTTGGTTGAAATATCCTGGAGTAATTAATCGCAATTTTGCGGATCTGAAGCCCTGAGAGAAATCTTATCATGTTGGTTTGGTTTGTTCGTTGGTGAGATTTTTGCGCTTTAGCGGAGTGGCGTATTTGTTTGGAAAAACGACGTGGGATTGGTGCGTTAACCTATGTTTGTCACGAGGTATTTTAGATTTTTGTTCGTATTTTTAGCATCATTCTTCTTCGAATTGGGAATTATTATTGTACCGTTGCGAGGTACCGCAGATTCTGAACTATCTTTGAAGTCTTCGAGCTGTTTGTCTGGGCTGTTTTTGAATTACTGCCGTGGGAGCTGTCTTTGGGGACCTCCACCAGATTTCGCCATCTAAGATACCACACCTATCGTCTACCCAGGGCGCATTACTGTGACAAATTGTACTACGTTGGCCCAGGAAAATATTTGAGCCCAGTTCCCATCTACGAGACTGTGAGAATAATTGTGGGTTAAGAAACTATATCCTTTTGTACTTCAGTCAGGCCACGACCTGGACTGTTATAGAAGGTTAGTCTATAGAATTTAGTTAAGATTGATTAGTATCAAAGAGGCCCAATTCAGTGAATACTGTTTGGTACATGGAGCCCGACCTGTCGAGAAGGTCGCTTAGATATAAGTAAAGAGCTATTTATAACGATTACCATCGAGGCTCTAAGTATATACCTTGGGGTGATATTACTGTTTGTTTAGTAAGAGATAAAGCATTATATCGAGTATTCGGGTTGTGAAGTAAGAACTAGTTAGTGATCCACCTTCTGTAAGATATATCCTCGTTTGGGGGACCTTGTGTATTTCATTTGGGCTCATTATATTATTAAATGATTGCTCTATATTCTTTCTACCAGCCACTACCTCCCGCTTGTGTGATCGGGCTCGTTTGGCATCCTGAGAGTGCGTTCGTTATTTTTCTCTCTTTTGCGACCCTGAGATCTTTAGTGTACTTTCCTCTTTGTTTTTCTTTGTTTTATCATAAAAGAGAGTGGCGCCCCTTTATAAGTAGTCTCAGCTCTAGAGCTAGCCGAGGAGGTACTTTGTGCACTCTCTGGAGCCGAGTGGGTTTGGTGACAAATGTCAGCGAGAAACTTGCCCACTTATTCAATACGTTATCTTTTTCGATTCGTTTCAATGTTAGTATTATGAGCACTCTGTTCAGGGTAGTCAGAACTTTCGTAGATAATATTAGTGTTCTTTCGAACTGATGGAAGCGTTCAGAATAATCACTTCGGGGGAACTGAATGAAAACAAAAAAACGATTGCATAAACTGATCTATCGGACTTGCTCACTGTCAGTTCGAAATAACCTTCCTATTAGCCCTCACGATAAGCTGAAGTTCATTTCATTCAAGATATTTCCTTTCAAAGTTCATATTGTCAGTAATTCAATTTTCATTGGCAATCTGAAGTTTACATTTTTATAGCTGCAAACTTCTTTTATTAAGAAAAAACCTGTAATACCAACTCAAAAATACATAAATAACACACATACAGAAGAAAAAATTCACCATTTAAGGATACTAGATACGTTATCAACAATTCTATTTATTTCTCATAACTCATTATGTATCGAAAGCATTATTGGCAGAAATGTATATTCTATATATAATAATTTTCTTATAGCACTAATCATCCTTGGGATCAGGATATAAATTGCATCTCACTAGCTATGCTGTAGAATTAATTGTACTCGGTGTATTCATCTTAGGATTAGAAAAATGCCCTTGTTTCCTAAAAAATTTTTGTTGATACATAAATGTAACTACCTAATCAACAGATCACACCTTAAAGAATTTTCTGATATTTGACATGCAGGCTGATTCAAGAATTGTGAAAGGCAAATCTCTAATACTATTTTTCTCAATGAAAATAAGATTTTTCCTCGCAAAAACTTTTTCACTATTTACATGGTTTAATATTAACAATTGACATGGAATGGACGCGTGTTGACATTCGAAAGGATAGAATGTCAGTGTTGTCAACTACAAAACGAAAAATGTAACTAAGAGCAATGCTGTAATGAATTCATTACAGCACTGTTTTTAGTACTGTAATGAACTCATTCCGATACTGAAATAGAGAAAGTAATTTTTAGTTATTAATATTTGTTTTCTTTTTCTAATCCTGAAATATAAAAGGCCGCCCTTTATCATCCATTAGTTCAAGTGATTTTAGTATCTGTTGAGTAATAGTGAGAAAAACAGTGGAAATTAAATAAATCTGTTAAGGTCAAAATCTTCTACAAGAGATCATTTCAATTGATACTATCGGATAATGCAATTTTTATGAAATTTCAGCATCCTGAATCTTTCAGACTGGGCCAAATTCGTAAAAAAATGGTTTAGGAAGTGTTCAAAAATGTATGGTTAAAATTAACGCAGTGTTCAAAGACTCATTCTGAATATTCTATTGAAACATTGAGCCGACAGCAATCTGTTGAATCATAGAACACCAAAGATGCAATTCAGATAATTTGAGGAACGCAAATTCCCTTTCCCTTTGATATCTTGATAACATCCGGATCTCCCAACCGCAATTTCCTGATGTCATACACAAGCTCTAATTGGTTTAATTTTGCCATTTTTCACTCTACAAACCTCAGATATCATCCCTGTGCCTACCTGAAGACAACCTACTTCAGGAAGTCATCGTTTAAAAATTCGAGGTTCACTTTAGCTATCCGAAATTGCCGACATATGTTTCACTTTTGACGCGGCATACATCAAAGTCGCAAAAAAAACTCCGTAATTTTTATCTGACTTTTAAAGGGTTGGTGCAGGGGCGATGATAGTATCCATTTAATCTACCACACAGCGTGAGTTTCGTGGCATACCCTATGTCTTGCAGATGTTACCGTAACATCTTGTTGGAGCCGAGAGGGTTATTTCGTACAGGGGTGGTTTTAAAACTTTTGATATGAACTTGTAGGGGGTTGCTGGAAGTAGCATGTGTAATGAGTACTGAATCTAATCTAAAGAAAATTTTTCCATCTTAATGAAAAAATAGTTATTTACCGTACAAATGAGATTTGAAAATGGAGGAACAACTCGTATCGACTAATTTTTTGTTTTTGAGCGTTCCTTATGACTCATTAAAGTAGTACAATTGCCCAAATTTTTGCCAATTTTTGAATATGGGGTCGAAAATGGTCTCAATGGATTAGGTTTAAATTTTTAATTAAATTTGAGTGTGCTCGGCCGTCCGTCCGACCGACCGTAAACCCTCTATCTTCCTAGAAGGATGAGTTTGAGTTTTCGTCTTATAGAATTGATTAATTGTCCGACTACTTCGACCTAGTCCGTTATTGGGCCAAATCCGTCAAATTGTGCAGCAGTTCTGAGAATTTGAAACTTGATTTCCTCAATAAAACTTAGAATAACCCTCTAATCAATTTGTAACTTGGAAATGTTTGAATGAGGTTTAAACGCCAAATTTCGAGGAAATTGTCATGATAGAAATTTATTTAATCATTCAGCACTATACTACATCGTCCAATGAAATCGCTCAATTTTTGAAAACGGACCAATAGAAACAAACTGTATCTGAAAACACTCAACCTCACAGTGTTTTCACTTTTAGAAATTTGTTTTTATCAAATGCCTTATTTGCATAGGAATATTAATACGTCCGGTAGCTTTGGCCGTTGGTGGAAGTAGCGGTCGTCATGGTTACGATAAACAAGCAGTTGTTAGCGATAACTTCAACAGCACATTTGGCAATTCTGTCAGTTTATTTTCGTATTTTACCATAAAGTAGATAAAAATTAAATGTTTTGGGAACTGTAATATTACTTCAATTGAGGAAAGTATCAAGAAAAGTGTGCCGCTTCATATAGTGAAGTCAAGATCCTACATTTGGAAACAATTTGAAGAATTCTGTGCTGCCCGGGAATACCTTTTAAATGAAAAATTAAGTTTGTCAGAGCTCAATGATATTATGCTAGACTGGGCTTTCAATATGAAGAAAAGAGATGGATCAGACTACAAGGAAAGTGTCGTAAAAACCGTGGAATAATACTGCCAAACAGCTGCAAGAAAAATTCTATTCCGAATGGGGCGTTAGGTTCGATCCATTCACAGACGTAGCTTTTAAAACGGCGCGGGATGCACGAAATGCCAAGAGGCGTATTTTGCAAGTGGACCCTGAGAAAAGAAAAGTTAGTGCCAAGGCGCTGTCTTTGGAGTAACACAAAAAGATGGCCAACTTATGTAAAGAAGATAATCCAGATGGTTTGAACAGAAAATTTTATTTTATTGCTGCATTAGAGCTTGCTTGGCGCGGAGGAGTGGGTTCATCATGCTTTATTTCGCATTTCCAATTTGAAATTGAAAACGATGGTAATCCCACGGGCCGAATTGCCTACAATCCGATATTTTCTAAAATAAGACAAGAAAGCGCCCAAAAATGTGCGGAAACGAAATGGCTGACTCCCATTATTGAAGAAGATATTTGCCCGGTGCGGTTATACAGTGTGGAACAGCCAAATGGAATAAATTCGATAACGGATAAATGAGAGCGTATTTGGAAAAACGCTTGGACACGTCGATTTGTATTTTTAACTGAGCATTTAAAAAAAAATTATATAGGGTGCGTCATATGACAGTGGCCAATACCCACTTCCTTATTTTAAAAGTAAGCCCCTATATATTATTAATTTTTTGGATTCTTCAGAAAATTCTAGACATAAATCATGTACAATGTCCTATACTTATCTTCAACTGTTTCGGAAATATTAAGTGTTTTAAGATTTATTACAAAAATTAACATTACAAAAAGAAAATTATTTCATTTCACAAATTCGCTACATTACACTAAAAACCTAATAATTAATACTGATTATTTCTTAATAATTTGAAAAAAAAAAAAAAATATTGATGTCAATGTAGTAAATGTTCAAAATGCTCACCGCGAACGTCTTGGCAACATGCTAATCTGGTATAGAAATGTCTTCTAACATTACTCAACATCTCAGGTGTAACTGATTTAATCGCAAGCGTGATTCGTCTTTTTAAGTCATCTAAGTTGAGGAATTTAGTTTTGTATAAATACCTTTGATATATCCCCACAAAAAGTAGTATAACAGCGACAGATCAGGAGATCGTTCTGGCTTAATATTTCCGAAACAGTTAAAGATAGGTATAGGACATTGTACATGATTAATGTCTAGAATTATCTGAAGAATCCAAAAAAATTGATAATATACAGGGGCTTGCATTTAAAATAAGAAAGTGGGTATTGGCCACTGTCACATGACGCACCCTATATATTTTTTTTTTTGAAAAAAATGCTCAGTTAAAAATACAAATCGCCGTGTCAAGCATTTTTCCAAACACGCTCTCATTTATTCGTTATCGAATTTATTCCATTTGGCTGTTCCACACTGTATAAGCTACTTGTATCCAAAAGAACTGCAAACATAACCACTGAAAGACTATTCGTTACTCCACATAAGAATTGGAAATATGGTTCATAGTTCAAAAACTCCCCAGTCGGTCCCAATAAGATAGCTAAATGGACAAAAGAATCGGCAGAACTCATTGGCATCAACACAACCAAGCCGAAGATAACCAACCACTCGCATCAAGCTTCTGCTGTCAGCCAATTAGCCAAAGCGAGGAACAGCTGATAAAGATAACAGGCCATTCTTCTGCAGCGTCAGTGAAACCGTATCTCCAACTGGACCAACAACATCACAAAAAAATAATCACAGCCATAAGGTATGAAAAAATGTCCTTCAAGAAACAACATCAGTATCTACTTCATCATTCGAAAATAATGCTCGTATGTGTATAATAATTGTACTATCAATAATTATTATTTTGAGAATAAAGATGAATAATTCGATATTATGCTTCTATCCGGTTATTTTTGAATAAAAAACTATTTTTTATTTCGTTTGATTTATATTGTTGAATGATCTTTCCAAATACCACACGAGATTCGAATTTTTTTTGAGGACACTCTGTCTTTTTTCGAAAATTATATTTTTCACTCAACAAAGTGATCCCACAATACCATTCGCCTTCGGCTCGTGGTATTTTAAGGATAACTTTGTTTCGTTAAGTTTAAACGCATAATTCCCAAAAAACAAGAGTGTTCTCAAAAAATTCTCACCTGCAGTGGTATTACCCTTGAAAATCCCCAAAACTTTTATTGGGGAACTCGATATCGAAAAAGATATTCATCAGAGATACACAAAATTTTTAATCTACATGGAGGGATTATGTCCAAGATATCATTGAATTCCAGCATCGTATCCTTTCATTGTAAGTTGCTATGAGTTGACCATATTTTTTAGGATTCGGACCATTTTTTTTTGTCAGATTGTGAGAAGTATCAAGAATTTCCTTCCTTCTTAGGATCTCATCAGTAATCTCTTTTACGTTAAGGAGTAATAGTTTCTCCTAAATAACTCAAAAAAATATCAGTCGGATCAATTCATTACTTGAACATCGCTTGAAAAACGTTGTGAGACTGTTGAGATCTGTTGAGATTCGTGAAAATCTCATTGAGCTAAGGAAATTCCTTAAACCTTCTCAAATTATCACATTACCCCTAAGATATTCGGTAGGCCTCAATGAAATATACAGGGTGAGTCTTTGACCACTGCTTTAATTTAAACCATAGGTTCTTGACGTCAAAAGAAACATTTTCTTCCTATAACATTTTTCCAAATTAGGTCCCGTTCAAAAGATAGAGGGTGTTGAAATTTCATAAAAAAATTGCATTTTCAGCTGTAATATTAAAACGACAATATCAATTGAATTGATGTCTTGTAGAAGGTCATGCATGTTTTGTCATCAATAGATTTATTACATTTCTTGTGGGTTTCTCACTACTACTCTACAGATTGGTTAAATTGCATGAAAAACAAATATCGCTTGAACTAAAGGTCCGTGTCTTGTACTTCCTGGAATCATTAGTCTTTGTTGCAGATAAAATCATTCTTCATATTTTCTCCTAAATTGCACGATTCTTCAGATATTTGAAGTTGAAAGGAATTGAATCGATATAATTTTGTCCAAATCTTCTAAATTTCCCAAATCCAACTCTGTGCTAAAATTATTCAATAATCAGATTTGTTCAATATTGCCAGATTTTATGTCTTTATTAAATATTTCTACAAAAGGTTGGGGAAATCACTCCAGTCTTTGGTTCCACCACTAAACACTGAACAATTTTTGTCTCACATTCACCACAAAAGCTAAATTGCCATTTGCTGTATTCATTATTAATGATGTCTAGCAACTTGTTTGATATTTAATCCAGAGTAATATTCCATAATAAATAGAGAAAAAGTTTTCCATCACTCACATAGGTACTTCGGTATATTGTCGTAATAAGCGTTGAAGTAGGTAATGTATTTTCTGTCGGACCTGTTAAATTGAAGACTTGTCTTTATGAAGAGCTGGTTCTTTATATCTTCAGTTTTTCAGGGTTTATCAAATTATATCTATTCTAACATAGGAATGCTTCAAATTAAGCTCATATGAGTTTTAAAAACTTCGAATCCAGTCTCCTAGATTTGTTTTGTTCCTTTATAGAAGTTTTTTCACATCTTTATTTCATACACTGATTCAACCTGGTACACAAACTTAGGAGATAATAGAATTTGACTTAGTTTTAATATTTCTGAATGTTTGTTATGATGCATGGTTGATTAAAATTCAATCAATATTGAAACTGGAAGCTATAAGCTCATAAACCAGAAATATTAGAATGAAATGCATTTCCTGACCATAATCATTTCATACTGAATTGAATAATTTCAAACTATCGAAATTATCCTTATAATATTTTCCACATTTTTTTTAAAGAAAGCTACAAATAACTGTTGACAGTTTTAAACAGAATCAAAACAACAAGGAACCACAGAACACTATTTTATTGGGGACCACAGAGACGTTATAATAACATTTTAATGTGATAATAATTCACTCTAGTTATTCTGAGGAAAATTATAACTGAAGATCAATAATTGTTACAGATATTATCTTTCATTTGAAAAAACTTTGCAATTATTAATTTTTTCTCTCCTGGGGTTCGGTAATAAATTGATATTCTATGGTAAGGTATTAAAGTTTGACATAATCTATGAATAACCATTATTCAATATTCATGTTTCTTTTTACGTAAAAATAAAAAAAAAACCAAAAATTCACGCATATTCAGTAATTAATTATTGTCTAATCAGAATAGATTCATATTAATGATTTAACAGAAAATTTTTCATTAAAGTTGATTTTTCAGAATCAAATTTAGGTGATCAAACTCAATTTCTTCAAGCAAATATAATTGCACACCTAAATCTGGGAATACTTGTAATCTATCCAAGTAAATTGTTATTGGAATTCAGTACAGAAAATAATCATCAAGCAAAGTAACATTACTTTAAAATAATTATTCGTAGTGACATCATTCATTGTTGTTAAAGATTTTCATATTTTTAACAGTATGATATCAAGAGACCTCATAGACCTGTTCACTGGTCTCTGTCAAGGAGAAGAAACTACAGAAATATCAGTGTTTGGAAAATCATAGATGATTTTTTCTGGTTTTGAGTTAAAAAAAAGCACAGTGACAACCTCTTGCCTTGGAAGTTTTCATAGATATTATGGTTTTCATGATTTGGACATTTTAAGAAGAAAATTACAAATGTATGATGATAACATCTAATAATTCTGAGGTTTTTTTGGAATTTATCTCTAGAAAGGGATGGTTTATAATGTTAAACTAGAAAGAAATTATAGTAGAACAACAAAAATCTATGTTTATGGTGTTGAATTATTATTACCAGAAAATTAGTATTTTGTATCTTCTTTCTGGATATGGACCTCATCGGATGAAACATGAATGAGTGAATCATTTTTTAGAGGGAAAATAATGTTTTTAATCAATTCAGATTCATTAGTGGATGATGTGGAAGGTATTTTTCATTCAATCTAAACTGGACTACAGAGGGGTATTTGCCCAATGTGAAAACATAAAATGCTTATAACTTTTTAACGCAGCTGAATATGGAAAAACCGTAATGGAAAAAGTATTTCTTCTGATCTCAAGAACCCATGGTTAAAATTAACGCTGTGGTTAAAGACTCACCCTGTATATGGAGGATGAATTATTGTATACTCTGAAATGTAACCATCGCGGTGTACAATCACGAGCAGACATGGTAGTTATTTCTTGTGACGAAGTCACAGAAACTGATAGATTAACATGATAATAATTTTTTTTCCAACAACTACGAATAAGAAGTCGTACACAATGGAAAGGAATACATTGAAGTTTGTGAATCGTTATTCTTGATAACCATTAGTTATCCTATTTCCGGAAAAAATAATGACATTGTAGATTGAAAAAAATAATTATAATTCATTGATATTTCTGGAGAGCCTTTGACAAATGCTACTTTATTCGAATATGTTACCTATCGAAATATAAGAAGTTGAACTTAATTGAATGAAATGTCATTAACTTTTTACGTGAAGATTTTCAGTTGTTGAAAACAATTTTCATCACCACGTCTCTTGAGTTATTGGGATTCATAAAAAAGAAATTGGAAAGCGAGTAACTTACATTTTCTTCGAATATTTATGCAGACAAATAATTTTTCGTAAAACATTTCTTCTTTTTGATACCAATGTTTTTTTATGGATAAACTACATCATAACTTTTCTATTGGTTGTAATTTGAAAAAAAAATTATTTCTCATTCTGAAACTAATGAGCCGATATGGTCGAATAACGAAATTATTCGAGATATTCATTCCTCAACCCTACACTGAAAATTCAGCTATCTAGCTCATTGCTTCGAGCGTATGATACAATCGATTTTGATGACGGAATCTTCATCATTGAATCGCAAAATATTGCTACGAGTTTTGCTCAAACACACTAAAATTACCCGCATTTGGGAAAATTGAAGAGCACTCTATTTGATTAAAAAAATGCGCTAATTATTTTGCTAATTATTTGAATATTTCAAGAATTCTTCATAACGAACTCAAAATGAGCAATTTTTTACTGAGAGAAAGAAGACTATCCGGGGAACACTGTAATCAGATGTCGTTCAGTTTACTGAATTCGACATTTCATGCAATGCAATCGATTCATTCTTGTAAAGATTTCAGAGTATGATATATTTCATGTTTAAACATTCAGAACAGTTTTCTAAATGGTGGATTTGTTCAAAACATGTTCATAGAATTTTTCTGAAATATTTCCTAGTATATAGTTTTCATCTACAAGGTGTCCAGAAAGGGTATCGGATATTTGTTTTCGCGCTATATTCGGAACGGGGCGTCTAAAAGAAGCGGGAAGGGGTTCATGGCGTCCGCTATTTTGTGGAGTTTTAGTCACGATGATATATATATAATTGATATACCTTTGTGATACCATAAGTAGCTGAACTATGCAAATGGGAGTAGTAAGTCATAATTGCCTCCTCTAATCCCACCAGAGACTCAATATGCCTGACAGCATAGGTAGGTCAGCCTCTTGCACAACTAATCCACATAAATATGGTCATCGATCCAAAAACCCAGCAGCATAATAGATTGACAGTCTGCCCGAGTTTTCGTGGGGAGTAAAAGAATTTGTGTTTTTTTCGTTTCCAATTTATTATCCTCGAACCACTTCTCAACCTACAATACAGCAATTCTGCTCCTGGACCTCTGAAGTACAGTTGTATCATCCGTATGCATTTCAATCGCGAATTCCGTCTCCTCCGTAAGTAAGTCATTCACATATAATGAAAACAGAACTGACCCCAAAACCGAACTCTGCGGCACCCCACGAGAAATCCCAGTACTCGACTATAAGACTCCCTCCAAATCAACCATCTGATATCTATCCCCTAGTTAGGATCCAATGACATCAAAAGCAGGCCCGAGCACCAGCAACCACTCAAGCTTCTTCAATAACATACCGTGATCGACGCGATCAAATGACTTGCTTAGGTCTATGCAGCTCATCAAAACCTCCTCACCATCGTCGAAGGCCTCAAAAATATATTCCACTATCTCAAGCATAGCTATAACTGTCGATTTCTCGCTGGAGAATCCATGTTGATTTCTGCTCAATACCGATTTCACCTCTAGGAATTTACAAAGTCCCCTCCTGATAAGTGATTCATAAATTTTTCCAATGACCGACAGGATAGAAATGGACCTATAACTAGCACTGTCTCTCAAGTTGCCTTATTTTGTACACAGCAACCACTCTTTCGGAAAGATTTCCTGTTCAAGGTATTTATTAAGTACAACACTAGGTGGATATGACAATGGATGGATACACCTCTTGATTAACTCCACAGAGAACTGGTAAACATCTTTAGAAGATGTGTTCCTCATTCTTGAAACTCCTTCCTGTATTTCCTTCGGCGTTGTTTTGAAAAAAAAACATAGAGCTCACTTCCCTCTTAACTTTCATATCAATATTATTTTCTTTACAGTCATCTTGTAATTCAACATTTCCCACTATATTCGAGAAAAATGAATTGAACTGCTCTGGCGTGAGACCATCCTTAGTGAAGAGTTTTCGACCTTTTAATTTCGAATTTATTATTTCCCAAGTGGTTCTTACATTTTTTTCTGCGTTTCTTATTTTCTCATGATATTTACGGCTGCAATGTTCATCAATCCCCTTACGATATTCCCTTTTCAATGCATTATATATATTAAACGCGTTCTGGTCTCTGCCTACCAGAGCTATCGTATATGCTGCTTCCATCTGATTTTTTATTTTCATCAACTGATAGCTCAAAAGTTCTTTCTTACAATAACGATTGCCAGTCGGTCACCCTTGAGGGCTCATTGAAACGAGCTTGCAGTCCGAATGAGTGTACCAATTCCATAATTGGTGATCTCTCGGCACTAGCCTTCAAAAAGTCTACATAAAATCCCCAAATAAAATTGTGTTCTTATCTCCTCATCTTTAATTGTGGTACATTATATTGAAGAACCTCAAAAATATTCGAAATTTATTTTGAATAGAAGCTAAAGTTCTATACATGATCGAATTAAGGTTCATCAAATATCAAGTATTTCTTGATAGCAAACCACCTATTACGGTCCTGAGGATACCCCCAAGTGCCACAATAAAAGGCGAAAACGTTGGATAGCGCACCGTGTAGCTATAGACCGGTTCCACATAGCCAAGAAAGCTCACTATATTTCATAAGATTGCTGGATTGTTTTTATTAGATTCGAGTGCCCCGCTGATCTCAATATCTATCTCGACATGACTCCCGATTCCAATTCAGTAACCCTTATCCTGAACCCGTTTTTCTTCGTTTCACATTGTGTTTGGTTCGCATTGTTTTCTTAGATGAACCTGAATTCCAATGGTAATATATAATTCATCATCATTACTTTTTGTGCTTTTCATCTTGTGGAGAGTTAGGCCATTCAATAATGCAGAATCTTATTCTGAAAATTTTGAGTAGTTCTATACTCAAAATCTGCTCCGATTTTGATAACTTCTTGAGTGCTTGTCCTAGTCCAAGAAACTAGTAGAGCAGCGAGTTATCGTATGGACCAAATGTCGGTAATTTTCGAATATCGAGTCGAAAATGGTATAAATTGGTTGGATTCGACTTTCTGATGAAGAATCTAGGCCCAAACTTGAGTATGTCCGTCCAGCCGGGCGTATACTCTTAATCTTCCGAAGGAAATGAGATACTGTTATTATATATTCATATCAGATTAATTGTCCAAATATCTCGGTGGAGTCCGCAGAAACCGTCCCATAGTTCAGCAGTTATAAATATGCATCATAAATATGATTTCTTCAATAACACCTAGAATATTCGTCCCATCAATTTGTAACTTGGAGATCATTTGGATAATGTTGAAAGATAGGAATCACATTTGGTGAAAATCGCCACACTGGAAAATTTTCAAGATATTTCGAATTTTTTATTATTGCTCTCAAGATATTCTTTAAATGCCAACGAAAAATTGTGCGTTTACAAGAGAGGATTAATATATTGCATGTTCTGTAATTTAATTTTCGATGAGTAAACACACGATAAAATTTAAAAGAGATATATATATATATATATATATGCGACAGGCTACCTGAGACCCGTATGATCCAGATGGTTTTTGCGTGTATATATGTGGAAAATCTGCTTTAAGGAAATATAACTCCTCAGGCAACTTTAGAGGGGAAACATTTTATTTCATTCAAAAAGTGATATACTTGATTCACGTTTTGAAGCCCGACATCCTAAACCGACTTTTCATTCCCACATATACGCCGACGGGATGTTCTCCAAACCTTTTCAGTCCCTGCGGTGTTGTCAGATCGTTGGGACTGACCGCGTCGGTTAGTTATACCGCAAATATCTCTAATTGCATATCTTATGTTGAGAAGTGACTGACGAGGATCTTTTACTTTCAGTAGAAGGTCACATGAAATGTATCCACTGAATTCTCCCAAAATCTATCGATTCTTACAACTTATACAATCCCAATAGAGAGAACCGTCGTATAGAAGATTGCTTTATTTAATTCTCGAACCGGACCGATAATCAAATAACTCATCTTCACTGGAATTTAAATTTCAACAGAATCATCATTGAAGTTCATAAAAATCAGGTACAATTGCTCATCGTCAGACAGTATGTAAGAAATTTTCCGCATAAAAAAGTTTTTTTCGATAACAACTTACATATTAATCATATTTGAAAAACTATTATAACAGAAATTTCAATCTATATCTAAAGGTTTTTGTTAAGGAAAATTTTCAATATTTTACGACATAATAATAATATAGAACTTTTTTCATTATTGAAAAAAAAATTATTAGTAATATTTTAAATCAATATTTGGAACACACTAAGATGTGTTTGAAAATTTCAGTATTTGAGAAATATTTGCAGTTTTTCAGTTTGTTTCCGATATTTGTAAAAAAATTTGACGAATGCCGATATTAATCTAGATCTTTAAGATATCATTTACGAAGAGAAAATATCAGAGAGATAACTTCTTCAAATTACTCATTTTTTTTACCTGGATAACTAGAAGTATTCGGGCTTCAAGAAAATTCATCAGGTGTTAAAGTTTTTTAATGTTCAATGTTTCAAATAATTTAAGTTATTCAGAAGTGCTTTATAGGCACTCGGAATGCCCTATTCCAAAGCTGTATCGGAAAAAACTGTTTCATTGGGATAAAATTAAATGACCTTATTTATATCTTCATAAACACAATCGATTGAAAATATTTTTGACTCGCTAGTCGAAAAGTTTATCTATTTTGGTAGAACAATAGCTTGCTGTTCTACTTGGAACAACCAAGCAAAAGTAATAAACCCATATCTCATTAATATCCTGAAACCAAATGCAATAACCCTCGTAATTCATTTAGGATTTATCAGGAAGATCGCATCAAACCGTTTGAAATTTGCATTTCTATGGGGATATCTCACTTTACCGAGACCAAGAAAGTTGTCATAAATGTGAAATTGTATTAAAAAAACAGAAATGGTTTAACATCTCATAATGATACCGTTGGTTATTGTGACAAGCATGTTAGGATATATTGAATTTCAAAACTCCGCGTTACAGGCTAGAGCGCTGACCGTTGGACCCTGAGTAGGTAGATGGATTAACAAGGGATAAATAGAGTTCAGTTTCACCCATATTTATTCAAAATTTGAAAAATCATATTTCGGAAATTATTGGTTTGTCAAAGTCGAAAACGGTATTGGTGTATACGCCTGATAAAATTGCACCATAAAAAATTTTTTATTTGGAAAATTTTAATTTGTTACTTCGAAACTATTCTACCGATTTATCCGAATAACGAACTCAGCCGAGATATTTATAAATCAAATCTACTTTGAAAATTTCAACTCTAGCTCTATCGTATTCACGGAAGTATTATATATTATTCAAGATTGACGGAGTCTATCGTCCTAGAGTCCTAGAGGATGTGATAATAATTATCTTTATCAGCGACTGAATTATCCAAGTTTAAGTCTAAGAATAACTTTAGGATCAGTTATGGTTCTGTACAAAATCTTAAATAATAAAATCGACTGTGCCAAAATTCTCAGCAAATTAAATTTCCACCTACCATGTTTCAATTCGAGAAATGCTTCAGTTTTTAAATGTGAAAGAGCTAGAAAGAGTATCCTGCGTAAGGCTCCAATAAATTCAATGTGTAATAACTTATATAATTATAGTAGCTGTACCTGTTGTGATATTTTTTCATGCTCTCAACAAACTCTTATGAAAATTGCACTTGAACATCATAGTATAATTTTGATTTTGTGTAATATATGTATGTAGGTGGTTATGGAGCAGTTATTCTTAATAGTAACATTTATATCCCTGTACAGTGACTTGTCCTGTAAATGGATTTTCTGTTGGACAATAAAGCTATTATTATTATTATTATTATTAGAAATTTGGTTTTCAATATTAAAACAAGATTAAATTATGTGGGAAAAAAGGTGATAAGAATCAGTATTTACTGAAAAAAAATTGTAGTTAAGATTTGAAGATGACGAATGAGGAAAGCATTCAATTTCTAAAATCAATTCACCTTTAAATCTTAAATTCAGTAAACAATCGAGGAAGGAATTTTTGCGCGCTTGTTTCTAGTTGAACAGCGAGCTATCGTTTGTTCAAATGCCTGTAACTTTCGAATCTCGATAGATTGTCCATTGTCCAAATATCTGGGCCAAAAACGTCGGATAGTTCTGCATTAATTAAGCATTTGAAATTTCGATATCTCAACATTTCCTAACATACTAACATATCCACCAGATAAACTTGTAACTAGGAAGATGTTCGGATAGCGTTTAAACAAAGAAGTTTGTCAATTTCATAGAAACCGTTCTTAAATACTTGATATCTCGTAAGATATTCATCAGCATTAAGAATAAGCACGCTGATACTCATGACCTGTCGTCAGTGCTTTTCAAAATGTTTCAAGATCCATCCAATATTCTTGTACATTTCTCAATTAAATTTTGTCCAGATTCATTACATTCCGGTGAACATAAAAAAAATTCGGAAAAGTCAAATTCAGAAAAATATCGAAAATTTTCCGTAACGACTCCCTATAAAGGGTGATTGAAATTTCCATGACTCTTATGAATATGATTCGTAAGTCAGTTGTTATCCAAAGAATGATGATAAAATTTTTATGCGAAAAATTTTCCAGGTAGTTTTCTTCTAACGACGAGCTATTGTACCCCATTTTTATGACTTTCAGCTATACTCGATTCAAGAATGAAATATCAGTGGGATGAGGTCATATTTTCGGTCCGCTTGGAAGAAATGAATAAACTATCTTCTGGAGGACGGTCCCCTATATCGGGTTTGTATAAGTTGTAGAAGAATGAGAATTCCGGGTTTATACACAAGGCACAGGGTTGCCAGATTTAGGGATTGGAGACGTTGATAGAGTATACCGTTTACATACAGCAAGACGAGGTCGCCTGAAGCGCCCTCGCACTGGCCGTTCCTCGAAGTATTTCTGTATAAAATATGATGTTTCACCGACTTTTCAGACCCGGCTCAAAATTCATATCTAACACCCCCTGACCCCCCTGATTATGATTCCATTGAAAAACGTTGTCAGACCCGGAGCCGGGTCTGACAACGTCACTTTTGGACCGAAAAGTCGGTAGAGTATACCGATTTGGGTCTGTGTAGGCGGTCAAACAAATCTATATATATATATTGGAGAAGGATAATGGGTTAAACCGCAGGAATGCAGAAAATATGGGAAATGGATGGAAGGTACTTGCCGACACGTGTTTCTGCTTATTGGCTTCTTCAGGGCAATATCTTATTTCACCGCATTATCTAATATAAATTCAAAGAGAAGATAATGCTGTGAAATTATCCTTCTTCAATATATATATATAAGCCTTTCACATTTTCGACCAACCTGGAATATAATCCGAGATGAAATTTGAGTATGTCGACTATGCGCTAGATTTCTCATATTCTCAGAATATGTTCATTGTCCAAATATTTCGGTCAGTTTCGTTGTTGGGCAAATTCCGTAGGAACTTCAACAGTATCTTCAGAGTATCTGAAATTTAATTTATTTTAATACTTGACATTTCATAAGATACTTATCAGGGATCCAAAATTTAATTGCATACATCGAGGTCATTGATATTCAAAATATCCTAGAGTAACAGCATTGAACTTTAGGAAACTAGTGGTTCACAATATTGTTTTGATGTTTAGAAATCCAATTCAACCTATGATCGTCTTCTCTTTTTTCGAAAACACGAATGGAATATAATCTGGCACAGTGTGATGTTAGTACAACCGCCACAAAGTAGGCATATCAACTCCATCGCTAATGAAATTGTGACCTCACGTCAGTGCTTTTCTAAATATAGTATTCCACCGTAAACTAACCAGTTTAACTTTCCACCAACTTAAACTGAATTGATGAATCCGTTCTATGTCAATCGAATACGTATCTGTGAATACATCGAGCATTGAAATTTCGGACATACCTCCTGATATTTACACAAAATTCATATTTTCAGACGAACAATTTGCAAGTTTGATTTGAATTAAGGCACCAGGAGATGAGGAATTTTCAGTAGTTTCGACTGCCGCGAAGGTTTCAATGATTGAAGAGTCAACGAAAACGTAATTATCATTAACATTAACTTAAACTTCTTTCATTACCGTCCCCTGAGTAAATGAAAAAATTGTCTTCTTGTGGAAGAAAGATACAAGACAATGAAATTTCAAAATATGTAAGAGACCTATATCGTCCATATATTCACAAATGTTTGCTTTAATAGGTAGAAATCCTATGAGGTATTAAGTATTGAAAAACATTTGTTGGAATTTCTTTTCATTTTGCAATGTTTCGAGGTTAGCGAAATTTTTGCAAGGCTATTTGCTTTATCCATCAAATATCTTAAAAGTTACGACTTGACCCGATGGATATTCTAGGAGTTATACAGGAAACCAAATTTTAGATTCTCATAACTTCTGAAACATTAAACGGATTTGTCCTAATAATGAACTCAACAGAGGTATTTGGATAGTCAATCTATTCAGAAAATATGAAAACTTTAGCTCATATCCTTCGGATTATAAAGAGTATACGAGTGGTGCCCGGACATACTCAAATTTGACGCCGCTTTCTTTATGAGGAGCCAAAACTAATAAATTGAGAACATTTTGGAGTTCGATATTAAAAATGATTTGTTTGAAAAAATATTCAGAAGTAGCCCGGCTCGAAACCTCTTTCCAAATTCTTTAAATGTTATAAGTTATTTGTCAGATTTCAAAGAAATTGTCTATATCATTATGCAAAATAATATTCCATGTTGATGTCAAAAACTGAAAATTTGTTTTGGATCTATCCGAAACTTTGACATCAAATGTTTTATGAAAATGTTAAAGAAACAAATCGAAACTAAATACAGCCAAATTCCTGAATAATATGAGTTTCCGTGTTTCTCAAAAAAAATGATTTTATGAACACTCGTTATTCGGCACTTCAATAAAACTCTCTCAGTCAGAGAATTTTGGATAATATCCAGGTTGCATTTTCGAATAAGTTTTATTGTTGGAAATATTTGCGATCCAGTAGAAATCGGCTTTTTGGATGATCTGTGTATACGAACGTCATATATTTACTTTTAAATGATTTATGATCCCATAAATATCAGTCTATAAAAGTGAAGGAGATTCGTAAAAGATTCGTTTCACTTGAGAAAATCAGACTGCAAAATTATCTGTTCTCAAGTCAGTGCTTATCCGTATTTTTTTGTAATTTTTTACGGTTTCCAAATAAAATTTCTTCAAATTTGTTTCACTTAGAAATTAATGAAGAATATTCTTCCTTAACAGCTGCAATCTCTAATACATCTATGACTAGTTTTCATGGTGAAGAAAATTACATTTACTCAATAATTTCCAACGTCAACCAAACAGTCAAAACAATGGTCTATAAAGGCATAACTATAAAGGGGCGTGTCTCGCCGATAAAGGCCTTTTAATTTAATGATACACCTCATATAAAAGCTATTAACACTTCTGATCGAGTCTGAAATCTCGTTTCAAGACTGCGCTAGGTATAATCCCTGATATTTCATTACATGATCATGCTGTGTTCGAATAGATAAGACACGGGCTGGTATTAAACAAAGGTCAACAATGGTTTTACCAGTCATGCTGAGTGTTCAAAGAGGGTTGAATGAAATGCTTAACTGCTCTGAGATTGTATCGGTAACATATTCGAACCCAATTAGCTTTTTTTTTCATTCTCGAATTGGAGCAGCTGCTTTTTTTAGATTGAAAAATATTCCGAAACTGAAAAGTACTGTGAGTAGTAATCTTTCATTGACACGTTTATTCTGTGGATGTTTGTCATAAATTTCGAAAGAAGCATATAGCGGCTGTTGAAAAAACATTTTATTAATTACATCATTACATTACATTACATTACATCATTAGATGAGTATTGAAATGATGCATATTATGGATAAAACGGGAAACATTTTAAGGGATAGCAGAAACCCTCGACGTCCAAATGAAGTATCTAGGAGTTTTAGATTCCGATCATAAGGCGTTCAATAAATGTGAATATATATATATATATATATATTGGTTGATAGTTCTTGGCCGATTTGTAAATAGCTGAATATATTCTTAGGAATAGCGGTCACTTGTATTTGATTCAAACACTGTTGTCTGCTAAACTAAGCTTTCGGAAATTAATTGTTTCCTTCTTTAGGGCTAGAAAGTACATAAATTGCTTATTGGAAAAGACATTGAATGGAAACTTACTCAAAGAATTAGTGTAGAAAAGAAATAATTTTCTTAATTTTGAAAAATTAGGCATGTAAAATATTTGACTGAAAGAAACTTTGCCTTTTGTCAAAATTGACTTTGGAAATCTCGATGTGGAAAAAGTTTCGTTTTGTAATCATTTGAAAATAATTTGATTTTGAGAAAATAGAAATCAATCATTGTCTAATACAATATTTTATTGATGATTTATTAGAAATAATTCAATGTAAATATGGAGAAATGGGGGAATAAGTTGAATTTATTGTAAATTTAATTGAGTTTTATCGATAATAAAATGTGGGAATAAATTACACAGAGATTTTTAATATCTTTTCTTTTGTTCATTGAATTATTTAAGAGAAAAATTTCAACCATCTCTAAGAAATTTCGTTTTTTATTGTGTTTCTCTATTTTTAGTATTTTAACGTTATTGAAATAAATATCATGAGAATATGTTGAATAATGTTCTGAAAGAGCACATGAGTTCTTGTTTAATCTACAGTCACTCTTGTGACGGTTAATTCTTTCTTGTAAGACAGTTGAAGTTTGATCAATATAATTTAGATTACAATTTGAGCAACTTATTTTATAGATTACATCTGATTTTTTGGTTATAGTATCACGTTCTTTTAGTTTCGAAAAAATATTATTAATACTCATAATATTTTTGTCAGAAATTTTTATATATTCATTATTGGAAAAAATCTTTTTTAATTTTTGAAAAATTTCAGGGAAAAAAGGTAAAGAGAAATAAAATAAAGGTTGTCGATTTTGTGTGGTGATAGGATTTCTGATGGAATTTGTTTGTTGTTGTTCTATTAGATTTGAGTTGAAAGTTGATGTTATACTGATGGAGTTGTATTAAAATTTGTTGATGAATTTGGATGGATACGAATATAGTAGTAAGAATAATAAGTGGTTTCATATACTGATGAAATGCGGTATGTATAAGTATGTAGTTAATTGTTCATCAGAATTGTGGCAACGATGTAAAATAGCCAAATGGTACTATCACTACGACTATTCAACGTTGGATTTTCACTGCGAAAATATTGTATTGAAATATTGTATTTCTAATAGAAAATAATAAGAACTCCTCATTTGCGGACCTGTTACTCTGCATATGTAATTGTCTAGTTAAAATTGTACAAATGAAACTGTTCTTCAGAATTCCATTCATTTTGTGAATTGTTTTTTTTTTATTTGATATTTATTGTCCCATCAACCGCTTTGGGTTATTAGTGACATTGGTACATTAAATTTTACTTAATAAATCTAAGGATGTCTTACACTTAATATCGACCGGCACTTTTCACAAACGGGTTTCTCAGTTCTTGCCATAAGGTATTCATGTGAAAATCGACAGTGGCCCAATCGAAGTCGATTTAGCAGTACTTCGTCTTGTCGATTTCGGCCCGAGACTCTCCATCTTCTAATGGTCTTCTTCACTTCACGGAGTTTGTGATTTGATGAGTTCCACTGATTTTCCCATATTTGAAGGAGTTTTCTCTTAGCCGCATTTTTCATTTCATTTTTGGATATGCTGTTCTTTATTTCGATGGTTGGGAGTTCTTTATTTCGAGTTGCTAAGTCCACAGCTTCATTACCCTCAATGCCAGTATGGGATGGTATCCATATTAATGTGATTGTTTTATTTCTATGTTGGATGCTAGATACTAAGTCCTTTATTTTATTTATTATTGGGTTTCTGCTATATATACGTTTCAAACTTTGTATACCACTCAAGGAGTCTGTTATTATGAGTGACTTGGTGATTTCATTTTCATTGACCCATTCCAATGCTTTTAGTATAGCAAAGAGTTCCGCTTCATATATGCTACTATTCTTATTGAGTTCATAACGTGCAGTATGATAGGGAGTGACCATTGCAGCTGTGGTCTCACCATTACTTTTAGAGCCATCGGTATATATTGCTACACAATCGTCGTATAAATCAATCAGTCTTTTGAAGTCAATTTTGTGAAATATATATATCTATATATTGAGCTACTAATGTTTTTCACCAGTTATTATAGATCTATAATTCCACATAAAATGACAACTTTTCTTCATTCTTACCAATTAAACGAAAAAATGGTATCGGAGGAAATATTTCATGAAAAAATACCATTTTGAGTTAATGTGTTTACTTACCTTCATAAAAATATAAAGAGCAAAGCAAGTACGTGTGGTTTGCTTATTATTTATAGATAGAAAGATGTCTAGAATGTTTGGTGCGCTAAGCATAATTGATAAAAATCCGAAAAATGTGACTTTTGAGTTAAATAAAGGTTACTCGAATGTAAAGTCGATTAAATGTAACTTTTTGAACGTTTAGTTCAGTCAATCTGTCGTAAATTAAATAGTTGAAGGGAAAAAATTTCCACACTAGTGAAAGTTGTTTTTATTGTTGTAAGATGAGGTAAATAAGCTACCTTGTAAATAAGTGTTTTTCTATGTTTTTAATAGACAAAAAATCGTCCGGAAGTTCATCATTGACAGAAGGAAGTCCTGTAGTGAATCTCCAGATCCAGAACAGCTGAAGAAAAAGAAGGCTACGAAGCTCTCCAGAAAACATGATCAGTGCAAGCAAAAACATGTTCTGCAACAGCATCAATCAGCATGTTTGATCATTCAAATGATCATTATTAAATGAAAACTTGTATAATAAAACAAAATTGAAGTATACTTAGCAATAAAAACTTGTTTAATGATGTGAATTGAATTTTATTCGTCTATTTTGTCATAATTTTTAAAAATCTTCAAAAATCTTTTGAAAATATTTAAAAATTCATGAAAAATATGAAAAAGTTATTAACATTAATAACAATCAAAAATATAAATCTTTTAACAACACAAAGTATCATGTTACATCATTTTGTTCAAAACATATAGTAATGAATAACAAATTTTTAAAAAACTATTTCAAAATGTTAAAATGTTATCGAAAACAATATAAATAATTGTCATTTTATTCATATGTGTATCAAGATGAGTTCGCATACTGCGTGCAACCGAATTATCGGAATTTGAATAGCTTCGGAAGCTACTGCTCTAAAACGGTAAGTCGTATAAAAAAAAAGTTTAAATAAAAGTTGTTAGTAACATTCAGAGGAACAACTTTTCTATTTACATTTATGCATAAAAATAATTTTTTCAGGGTAAAAACATAGAAAAACACTTATTTCCCACCTTTAGCGCCACCTACAGTGCGCACTTCCTGTTGTACAGCATAGCGTCAATAACATTAATTGTAGACCGCAACGTCCTCTACATTTTTTGTTTAATAAATGTTCCTGTAAAATGTATATTTTTCGAGAAAAAACGATTTCAAAATTTTTTTCAGTTTTTTGAGTTTTTAAAAACGCAGTAAAATTTTAAATGCCCATCTTCAAGGTAGCTCATTTACCTCATCTTACAACAATAAAAACAACTTTTATTTTTTCCGAGGTCCATTGACAGATTGACTGAACTAGTTTATAAGATGTTGATTCATTCTAATTGAATTAACGTTTAGGAAATCCAATTAGCATACGTTCCATAATGGTTGACTGAAGCAACTACCTAAGTTTATTGTACGTAAAGTTTTCGTTTAGTCAAATTGGGGTTTCGGAGTTAACGTTGGAAAATTCAAGGTCTAACGTTGAATTAGCTTCCGATACCATTTATAAACGTTTAGTATACGTTTGTGTGTTTACTAAAAATCAAGTTGTTACATTGAAGATATCTGAATTAGGTTGAAACAAAAAGCTTCGCAGAAATTGACTCGGCAAAAATGTTAAATAAAGGTTACTCGAATGTAAAGTCGATTAAATGTAACTTTTGAACGTTTAGTTCAGTCAATCTGTCGTAAATTAAATAGTTGAAGGGAAAAAATTTCCACACTAGTGAAAGTTGTTTTTATTGTTGTAAGATGAGGTAAATAAGCTACCTTGAAGATGGGCATTTAAAATTTTACTGCGTTTTTTAAAAACTCAAAAAAACTGAAAAAAATTTTGAAATCGTTTTTTCTCGAAAAATATACATTTTACAGGAAAATTTATTAAACGAAAAATGTAGAGGACGTTGCGATCTACAATTAATGTCATTGACGCTATGCTGTACAACAGGAAGTGCGCACTGTAGGTGGCGCTAAAGGTGGGAAATAAGTGTTTTTCTATGTTTTTAATAGACAATCGTCCGGAAGTTCATCTACAGAAGGCGTCCGAAGTGAATCTCCAGATCCAGAACCGCTGAAGAAAAAACTACGAAGCTCCAAGAAAACATGATCAGTGCACAAGTTCTGCAACAGCATCAATCAGCATGTTTGATCATTCAAATGATCATTATTAAATGAAAACTTGTATAATAAAACAAAAATTGAAGTATACTTAGCAATAAAAACTTGTTTAATGATGTGAATTGA
Source organism: Micraspis discolor (assembly GCA_030674115.1). Classification (NCBI taxonomy): domain Eukaryota; kingdom Metazoa; phylum Arthropoda; class Insecta; order Coleoptera; family Coccinellidae; genus Micraspis; species Micraspis discolor. Next base: position 259,411 of record JARTUT010001320.1, on the reverse strand, counting down.
ATTTTATTCGTCTACCTTGTCATAATTTTTAAAAATCTTCAAAAATCTTTTGAAAATATTTAAAAATTCATGAAAAATATGAAAAAGTTAGTAACATTAATAACAATCAAAAATATAAATCTTTTTAACAACACAAAGTATCATGTTACATCAGTTTGTTCAAAACATATAGTAATGAATAACAAATTTTTAAAAACTATTTCAAAATGTTAAAATGTTATCGAAAACAATACAGTAGACTCTCGGAATAGTGAACAATGCTTATAATGAACTACTCCAAATAGTGAACAAATAAATATTTGCATTGAGACTCTATACAATGAACAACTGAAGCCTCTTAATAGTGAACCTGAAGAATTTGACAAGTCATAACAAGAAAACGATTGTAAAACGTTTTCTTTCGTTTAATTTTTGATCATTTGCCTTAGTTGAGCGGTATCAAATTGTTTTTCTCGTTTTCTAGTAAGCATAAATATGGCGAGGATTCATTTAAAACTTAGTCAAAAAGGTGAAATAGTTGAACAGTTAGATAAAGGTGTTGGAGTGACGGTTTTAGCGAAAAACTATGGTGTGGCTAAGTCTACCATTTGTTCAATTCGAAATAGGAGAGTGAATATTATGAAGAAGATCAGCAATACCTACGTGGGGCCAGGAAAAATAAAAACACTAAGATCATCTGAATGCCCTAGAATGGAAAACGCTTTGTATCGGTGGTTTTTGAAGCAAAGGGAAAACATATTCCAGTCACAGGTTTCATGATTAAAGAAAAAGCAAAAAAATTGCACGAAGAATACAAAGAGACTCCATGTTTCAATGCGAGCAGCGGATGGCTGCAAAGGTATAAAAACGTTTCGGAATTCGATACCTTAAAATCTCTGGAGAAAAACTGTCATCTGCAATTGAGACGGTCAATCCATTTAAAAAGACTTTACTTGAAAAATTGGATGAACTTCAGCTTTTGAAGGAGCAGATTTATAATGCTGATGAATCTTCCCTGTACTGGAAATTGCTTCCGGACAAAACATATGTAGGTTCTGAGGAAAAGACAGCTCCAGGAAGAAAAACAGAAAAGCAAAGAGTTACCTTTCTAGCCTGTACAAATGCGGCCGGCAATCATAAGCTGAAACCGTTAGTAATTGGGAAAGCAAAAAATCCTCGATCGTTCCGTAATTTCAATTGTCCAGTACATTACAGGAATTCCAAAACAGCTTGGATGACTAGATTCATATTCAAGGAATGGTTCTTCAAGATGTTTATTCCAGAGGTAAGTTGCCATAATTTTTTTCAAAATTTAAGGGTATTGAGCTGGATTCATTTTCTTAGGTTCAAGAATTCTTGAATGACAAAAAACTTCCCGTTAAAGCAATCCTTTGCTGGACAATGCGCCAAGTCATCCGCCAGCGGACGAGCTAAAAAGTGCTGATGGTTCAATTTTCGTTATGTATATGCCACCTAATATAACACCTCTGATACAGCCCATGGATCAGAATGTGATAAGGCTAACAAAACTCTTCTACCGTAAGAGTTTGTTGTCACGCATCATAAATGACAATGTAGACTGTATCGGAACGGCATTGAAATCTCTCTCTGAAAGATGCAATTGTTAATTTAATTTTGGCATGGAATTCTTTGAAACCGGATGTTATCGAGAAATGTTGGAATAAAATACTATCGCCTTTGGAGGAAACACCATCAGATTCCGATGATGAATATGACATTCCCTTATCTGAATTGAAGTTGCGATGGCGTAATAAGGAAATGGACCATGTGACGAAAGAAATTAAAAATTTGCTACTTCATGTAAATCCTCGTGTTGAAATTGAAACTGCTGATATAGATGAGTGGAACAGAGATTACGTTCAAGATGTGGAGGAAGCTGAAATTTTTATTGAAAGTGATGAGGTTTCTGATGATGTACCAGATGAAAATTCAGAGAATAATATACAAGCCATTACGACATCTAATGCATTAAAATCATTGAATGAGGTGATACAGTGGACGGACGAAAATCAAAATCGTATTGACTACTCCACAATAATAGTCCTACACAATTTGAGACATGCAATGGTTCAGATGAATGTAGAAAAAACACAGAAACAAACAAAAATCACCTCATTTTCGAGAAAATTTTTTGAAATTTTAAATTTAGGTAGTAAAAACACTTCTTTATAGTATTAAGTACAATAAACAGTTGTTTATGACAGTAAATAATGTCGTTTTATTTGAACTTCGTTTTAGTGAACAAATCAAAATAGTGAACTGGACGTGCACTAATCAGTTCACTATATCGAGAGTCTACTGTATAAATAATTGTCATTTTATTCATATGTGTATCAAGATGAGTTCGCATACTGCGTGCAACCGAATTATCGGAATTTGAATAGCTTCGGAAGCTGCTGCTCTAAAACGGTAAGTCGTATAAAAAAAAAGTTTAAATAAAAGTTGTTAGTAACTTTCACAGGAACAACTTTTCCATTTACATTTATGCATAAAAATAATTTTTCAGGGTAAAAACATAGAAAAACACTTATTTCCCACCTTTAGCGCCACCTACAGTGCGCACTTCCTGTTGTACAGCATAGCGTCAATAACATTAATTGTAGATCGCAACGTCCTCTACATTTTTTGTTTAATAAATGTTCCTGTAAAATGTATATTTTTCGAGAAAAAACGATTTCAAAATTTTTTTCAGTTTTTTTGAGTTTTTAAAAAACGCAGTAAAATTTTAAATGCCCATCTTCAAGGTAGCTCATTTACCTCATCTTACAACAATAAAAACAACTTTTACCAGTGTGGATATTTTTTCCGAGGTCCATTGACAGATTGACTGAACTAGTTTATAAGATGTTGATTCATTCTAATTGAATTAACGTTTAGGAAATCCAATTAGCATACGTTCCATAATGGTTGAATGAAGCAACTGTGTACTACCTAAGTTTATTGTACGTAAAGTTTTCGTTTAGTCAAATTGGGGTTTCGGAGTTAACGTTGAAAAATTCAAGGTCTAACGTTGAATAAGCTTCCGATACCATTTATAAACGTTTAGTATACGTTTGTGTGTTTACTAAAAATCAAGTTGTTACATTGAAGATATCTGAATTAGGTTGAAACAAAAAAGCTTCGCAGAAATTGACTCGGCAAAAATTATTTTTAAATTCCAAACGAAATTTTTTAAAACTTTATAACCGGAAAATCGTAGCTTCTTATAATAAGATAGTACAATAATGAAATTTGAAAGGAAGTTGAAAAAATGATCAAAATTTTTTTACGAATGTTTCAATTAATGTATTGAAAGGAAAGTATTGTAAAGTGAGAGTAAATCTCCAAACTTTCTTTCTTATGACGATTGAAGCTGTTTGTAGCATTTTACGTTCAGAAAGGCCAAGTTAAAAATGTTTTCATATTATTATGCCTAACGCAATTATCAATTATCTCCTGTCTTTGTTAATTATCGAAGTGACAAAAAAAAGTAGTACACTATATTCAATTGAAGTAACTTTGAATCCTATATTAGATATATCCAGGACATTGTTCGATGAAGAACAAAATGAAAATCTCTTCATCAATTCAAGAAACAGGAAAACTTATAAAAATTTAAGAAATCATAGTACCGGGTAATCCCATTTTGGGCACTTTTACGTGATATCTCCGTTATTTTTAACGTTGAGCAAATGTTGAGCAAACATGTTTGCTCAATAACTCAAAAACAGAAAGTTCAATTGAAAAACTGACTACGCCACTGGATTCTACAGAAAAAAATCTATAGGACTGCGTTTCAACCATTTCTCCAAGTTTAAGCACAACTGATATAACTGATTAAAAAGTGATACTTTTCATTTCCACCCTGTATAGAAAAAACTAAGACGGCTATGTAAAAACTGATTGAGCCATCTTGAGCTTCACAAAAAAGTAGCACACAGTCGCGAAAACCGCATCCCGCTAAAGTTAAAAATAACGGAGATATCCCGTAAAAGTGCCCAAAATGGAATATCCTGTACATGTCACTGTGTTTCCTTCTTGTGTTGATATTCAGTGTTCGTAGATTCACATAAAATTCAGTATACCTCACTTGTCTGTTGTATGTGTACCAGCTCTATATATCTTATCTCTTTCTAGTCAGCAATGAACTATATCCAGAAAATATGAAAATATTGTTATCTGATAAAAATGAAACCACATATCGACTGTAGATTGTGATAATTATTTCTACTGTGTTTTATCAAGTCTATGCTTTTCATTAATTCATGAAAATGGCTTGCAAAATGAATAATGTAAATAAAATCTGTAGTAATGATTTAATTCAAAAAAATTCCTGATAGACCAATAATAAAAAATAGCAGGGCGTGGTTTTGATCCACGGACCTCTGGGTTTTTCAGGCCCAGCACGCTTCCACTGCGCCACCCTGCTGTTGTGCTGGATTGTATGATTATTATATGAATTATTCTTGTTCTTCAATGACAAAAATAGTACTAAAATACCCGATGGTATTAAAACAACAATAATTCATCAACCTTATATAGAAATTTTTAGAAATTAGTGAGTTAAAATGCAGAATCGAAACAAAGGCAAAGGTTGCCCCAAACATCAGATGCCAATATAAAATGGCACTTTCTTTGAGACCTTCATGAGTGCTAGGAGCCTGCAAAAATGGAGTCGCCACGAAAAGGATTGCAAGATGCTGATTAATTGATATCATTGAATAGATGAAATATTCTCGTTTTTATTATACCTACAGTATTTTGGACAAGAATATCGATTATACTTCGAAAAACAGAAGAGAAAGAAATGTCACCAATATTCCAGAGTATAAAAATTTGTAATCATTTACCACGTTTAATACGATCTCTTAGTTGTATAAAGTTCAAGTAATAAGTAGTAAAAATTCTATTGATACAAAAATGCTTTCATTGAGTAAGGATTATTTTGATGTTTACATGATTGTATTTTGTTTTTTTTTGTCTTATTTTATGCATACAATGTAAAAACATGTCTCAAAGGATCAATTTATATAATTATTATTGAAATAAATAAATAAATGAATACACTATAAAGTGTGTCGATTTGAAAACCTTCAATACGAATATTATTGAATATTGGAATTCTACTGAATTCTCATAAAAATCGTACATTGTAATCAAATTGAATTATTTTGTTCCACTAATTGCACATTCATATTTCATAAAATTCTGAAGAATATTGATTAAAAAAAATATTTGAAGTAAACAACAATGAATAAATAAATGAAGAAATATAAGATTTTTAACACAATTTACAGAAGCTGCTTGGAAGTGCCACCGTTGTGACTTATATTTTTGTTGTTTGATTCTGGATTATTATGTATTTTAATGCAGGCGACTTCGACACATTTTTGACTATCCCCACACTTCTTTTTCCTATCCCATAGATCTAACTCGGAAGATGATTGAATGAGGTTGATAAAACAGGTTGGCAAATTTCCAAAAATTTCTCTGTAAATTATTGACGATATTCAGAACATACATTAATTTTAGCTCGTTAAAGACGCTAAGTTTCTTCAATATATGAAGACGTTTATGATTAAAAATTGTTTTCATAGAGGAGCCTAGGTTATGATTTTCATTGGGTTAATCAACTTGTACTGATTAAAGAAAAATTATTGAAAAAATCATTCAAAGAATTAGTCAAATAGAAATCCGAAAAAGGTTAGTTTTGGCATAGAATTGTTCGATCAATAAGTTGATCAAGCTATCAAAGTTTATGAAACCCAGCATATAATTTTTGTATTTAGTATTAAATATCACAATATACAGGGTGTCAAGGAAAAAAGTACCATACATAGTGCCACTTGATAGAAGGTCATAAAATATGAAGAAAATATCCTATGAATATATGTCCGAAACTGTTTCCTTCAAGAAATACTGGGTGTTGAAGTTTATTTTTTATTTGGCTTTATTTTTTTTTAATAATTTTGGATATAAAAATTGGAATCGAACAAAATGTGGTAATGATTCAGATTTCGATATAATTCCTTGCTTTTTTTCAGACTGCAAATCAACTCACTGTGTTTCTAAAGGAAGCAGTTTCGTAGATTCAAATTTTATTGCCCTCTATCACCTGGCACTATGCATGGTACTTTTTTCCTTGACATCCTATAATTTTTTTTTCATTTCACGCAGTTGCTTAAGAATATCTCTGGCTAATTTTTCGTCATACGTACTCGAATAAATAAGGAATTGCACAGAACAACATCATATTGGAGGAAAGATATCAATTTCTATAGGAACGATAAAATTGTTTTGGTGTATTTCTACATTAGGGAATTTGAGTTTCGAAGAAAACTAACAAATGGTTATTTTTAATTGAACATATAGGTTTGTTGATTCTTTCACATTCATTGATGCGGTTTTTCTAGTATCACACTGTTCCAGAGTTCAGGACAAGACTTGAAAACTTGGACGCAAAAGCTCCTCACCTCAATCAGTGGTTTCCTACATTTTATAGCTACGTGTTCCGAAATGCCTTATTAATGTCGTTTAGTTCATTCCAGTAGGTTTTGTGACAATATGAATTCTTCAAAATTTCTTACAAATTCAAGTCAGATTGATTTTCATCATGTAAACTAAATAAATTAGTTGTATCAGAAATGATGGATAATATACCTATTACAACTGCTGCATGTCCAACTGATAAGACACGGTATTGTTCGGTAGGCAATCCCAACGTTTACCACCTACGACAGTATTTTGCACCCATCCCTCCATTGTTCTACGACACTTCTTGCCTGTTGAATATTAACGCTGATATTTTGCATGACAATAAACTTTATGACGCCACGGTTCTTGTATTTGAGGTGTGTGTAGTTGCGAACGGTTCTCGGAGATGATATTGTGAGAGAATGACAACACCGCGTTATAATAAACCTGCTGTTCGTAAATTCTCATTTCTTCATCAACAATAGATTTAAGATGGTTATGTGCGTGTTCGTATGGATTTCGCTTGTTTGCCAGATCTGTTTCCATCTAATTCGAAAATAAAAATTTTACCCACAATATTGTAATTCATATAGAACTTTCATGAGATCGCTTCATCACCAGATTTCAACTGGATCCCATGTAATTACAGTCAGAAAAAATATTGGAATAGAATATGATTTTAGTCATTAAAATAAATTGATTTTGCGCGCTCTTTTTGCCCTTAAGTCTTTAATTTTCGAATAACGAGCCGAAAAAGGTCTTAATCGTTCGGGTTCCACTTGAAGACAGGTTCAAAATTCAGTATGTCCGTCCGGCCGTATAATCTCTATCTTCCGAAGCTAGAGTTTGCATATTTTCAGAATATGTTATCTGTCTGAATATCTCGGTCACGTTCGTTATTGCGCCTAATCCATTGAATGTTCTGGAGATACGAGAATGTAAAATTCGTTGTCTCTTAGAATATAATCGAATTATGTTAAATCAAATAGGATTGCAGAATTTCTGAGAAATCCAATTTTGAAAAATTCCCTAATAAAATGTTTTCATTACTTAATACCAAATACGAGGGTTGCCTTTTATATTTTGGGGTTAGAATACAAAAGCAGATAATAATCATCGAAAATCGCTGTATTGTTTTTCAGAATATTCGCCATTAAAATCTATACACTTTTGCATACGTTTGAACCAATTGGAAGTACTTTTGCTACTGTGATTGAGGTATCTCCAAAACATGCATTCTGAACGCATCAACCACTTCTTCAGGTGTCGAAAAACGTTGTCCTCTCATTTTATTCTTTACGTACGGGAATAATGTTAGTTTTTTCATTTACTCAAGAGAAAAGAGAAATGTCAAAAGTCCGTCCGAAATCTCAATGCTCGATGCTTTGTTATTAATTAATCGAAATGGGTCATTTACGGTGGAATAATGTATGTATTTTTTTTTAATTCCACACGTAAGTGGTACACTTGGAATCATTCGGGCCAAGTTAGCCAAGAATAATCCTGCGTTCTGTCAGTGAGGGTAGAGAATCTGACGAATAATTCCAACCGTTCCCAGGATCACGGCTTTCTGCATCCAAAGGGTGGTGATATTGGGAAGCATCAATTCTCGAAGGTGCTGAGTTGTCTTTCGGTGAACTAACCCGTTGCAGCTGATTATTAGTGGTTTTATTTCAACTTTCTGGAGGTCGCACATACTTTTCATCTGCCTTGATAGTGGCCCATATTTACTGATCTTTCCGCTGTACGTTTTTGAAAGGTTCTGATCGAGAGGCACCGCGAAATCAATGATTAGGGCAGTGTTATTCTTTTTTGACCATATCACCATGTCTGGCCTATTGTGCTCCACTCCTAGGTCCGTGTTGATGGTGAGATCCCAGTAGACCTTGATGCTCTCATTCTCCATAACCGCTATCGGGGAATAATCATGGTGCGGCGTGAATTGCCTCAGGAGGCCCTCCCTCAAGCATAACAACTGATGCACCACCTTCCCCATGTTGTCATGACGGACGAGATACCTAGTATTGGCAATTGCTGAGCATTCTGAGGATATGTGCTGAACCGTCTCTTCGGCGCTATCACATAATCTGCACTTCGTCGATTCCACTTGCGGCTTCATAATATGTTCAGTGTAGGCGCGCGTTGGAACAACCTGATCTTGAATTGCCAGCAAAGTTCCCTCCGTTTGGGGAAAGAGATACCCCTGGGTGAGATAGATGCTCGAGCTCAACCTGTCAACCTCAGGCTGGTGGAGGCTGGCGTAGAACCTTCCATGGAGCGGTTTAGACTGCCACTTTTCTCTCCATCTCTCGGGCAGTTCCTCTGTTGCGAGCGTCTCCTCGGGTTGTGTTGAGGCGAGGTGTTGGGTTGCCACCCATTGCTGAACAGGTAACCTTCCTCGAACAAAGTAGTTCCTTATGTTCTGGTCCTCTTTTCGATAGATGTTCTCCAGACCGGAAGTGCCCAGATGTTTATGACTTCTATTTTGTTTTCGGCCGACAGTTGAGTCTTCATAATTGAGCGGATTCTGTTCATGAGCTCACTTTCGCTTTGCTGTTTATTTTCTTACTGTCGGATTTCAAATGTCTGTTGGATTCCCAGGTATTTGTATCTCTCTTCCTCGTGAAGCGCTTGTATAGTGCGTCCGTCAGACAGGATGATGTTTTCCTGTTCTGCCATTTTCCCCATTTGACACTGACCACTCTGCATTTTTCCAAACCGAAGACCATCCCTATATCACCACTAAACATTCTGATTAATTCCAGCTGCACCTCCAGCTGCTTGCGACCTCTGGCATATAACTTGAGGTCGTCCAGGTAGAATAAATGGCTCAGTTTACTAGTGGCGTCCAAAGCGTAACTGTATGCGGTCCTGTTCAACATTTTACTTAGTGGATTTAGTGCGAGACAGAACCATTGTGAACTTAGGCCATCTCCCTGGAATATTCCTCTTCTAATCTGTATTTCGGTTGTTCTGTAGGAGATGTTTTTGTTGTGCCATATTAGGGAGGTGCGCCATGTTGACATTAGGCTCCTGAGAAGGTTGATCACTTCAGGATGGATTTTGTAGATGTTCAGTATTTCAAGAAGCCATGAGTGGGGGACACTGTCAAATGCCTTTTGGTAATCGATCCAGGCAACGGAGATGTTCTTAAGTTTTTTCTTTGCCTGCTTGGTGACAGCGTTATCGATTACCAGGAGCTCCTTGCTTCCGCGGGCTCTCTTTTTGCATCCATTCTGCTCCCAGGACATTATTCCGTTAGTTTTAATGTGGGAGTTGATCTTGTGGCCAATGGTTGATGTGACTATCTTATAAACGGCAGGTAGACAGGTAATAGGTCTGTAGTTTTTCGGCAGTGCAGGATCACCCTTCTTCGGTATCATCGTGGTCTTCCCAAGGTGAAAAAATCGGGGATATTGGATGGTTCTTTAGTGGCCCTTTGGATAAGCCGAGCCAGATGTTTGTGGGTTGCCGTAAGAGATTTCCACCAGAAATTTTGTATTCCATCTACTCCCGCTGAGGTCCAGTTTTTCATTCTGATGACTGTGGCTTTTATATCGTCTTCAGTAATAGAGATCTCCGTCATTTCAGGCAGTTCTTGATGTGCCTCTCGTTTTTTTTCTATCCAAGCAGCCTCGGTGTTGTGATCAATCTTTTGTGTCCAAACAGACGACCAGTGCTGCTCCATCTCATTCAAGCTTGGCGTGGATGTTTGATGATCACCATCACTGCCGGCAAGATGTCTGAAGAATTGTCGTTGGTTGTTCCTGAATAGGTTGTTTTCCTGATACCTTTTCGCTCTCTTGTTGTATCTCCGGAGCCTATTTCCCAACGCGGCAATTTTTTGCTTCAAGGTTTCCATGTGTGTTTTAAGATGTTTTCGGTGGTGTGCATCTTTTTTAATCTTCAGTTTCCGAAGGTGAACACTTATTTTCTTCTCCACCTTCCTGCTCATCTTTTTATGTTGGAGGTATGTGTGTAGGACACCTATGTCTTTACGAAGGAAGTTTATCTTTTTTTCTATACGTGCTTTCCATGGAGGTTTTTGATGCTGGTGGCTTACTGCGTTAGCTTTCGGTGACGGTGTCTGCATGATAGTGTTGGTGACCATTGCGGCACAGAATACTCTGTGGCATAAATCTTCAAAGGAGATCGAGTCATCTAGCACTCACTCAAGGGCCTCGTTTACTGCCGAGAGAGTTGTTCTTGAATTTTTATTGGTTCTGAGTCTCTCGATTCTGGGACGGTTTGTGAAATCAATACCCTCCCACTTCAGGTTCTCCCCGTCAAGAAGACGCATGATTTCGGAGTCGAGAACATCCGGCTCTGGGGTTGGTAATGGTGATATTATGTTGCCGTCGACATCAGTTGGGCAGTTCTGTAGTTGTAAACTTCTCCGATGAATGCTCCTTCTTATGCTATTTAGTGTCTCGGACGGCGATTTCCTCAATGCGTTTGCCTTCATCGATTCCAGCTCGTCTGGAGATAGCAGTTTCCGCGTCTTGATGTTCTTTACTTGAGCGCGTAAGTGTTCTTTTGTTAAGGGGTTGTTGGGGTAGGCTTCCAGCCATCTGGCTGTCATGCTTTCGGCGTATTTTCTCATCTTTGTCTCTCCCTCAGTGGACATGTAGTATGCATTCATAAGACAGATTCATTTCTCTAGTCCAATGCAGCCTCATTCGTCTATGGGATCGAGCGGGAACATCTGTCCTCGATGTGTCCAAGCTGCAACCCTGGGTGTTCCTGAGCGAATAGCTAGGCCTTGTGGTTCCGGTTCGCAGAGGGGTGCCACTCGCCTCACCGACCTCTGCTAGGAAATGTGTCGATCTTCCCCCAGGCGCATTCCCAACACCGGGGGCGTTTTCCGAGGCATTTTCTTCTATGTCGAAAGCAAAGGATTCACAGTAGAGGGGTGCTAACCCTGCTACTAGTTGACTCAGGTATGCGGGGTCGTCAATCCCCGAAGGCTTATGCCCCCCTGCATATATGTATAGTATGTATAATAGCATATATATATATATATTCTTTTGAACTTTTGGCTGACAATATTCAGTTAGCAAACAATAAAGCATATAGATCAGGGGTTAGTGACGGGGTGTCATACAATTCGGCGTATGACATAAAAGCCTAGGGAAAAACCCCAGTAAAAAAAAACCTTGGGTCCCGTCTAAGTGTGAAAATACAAAAATAAGCTGAAATATATTGTAGGGACTTCTTTCTTCAAGAGTGGTCTTCTATTGATAGAGACAGAGACTTTTTCAAGGTTCTCACATTGAATCTGGAAATAAAAAGACAAAAGCAGAAAAAAGAACTGAATAACAAAAATACGTATCATATTCGTTTGAAATTTATAACCCATTCCAAGAAAGAATTGGAAACATCATGAATAGCATAATAGTGAATGAATCACTTCATCACTTAATGATGAAATATTTCTGATGATGGAACTCGTGTAGAAGATTACTGCAGGCTATTTCCTCCATTTATCATTGATTATCCTATAACTAACAAGTCTATAGATATCTCCTATCGTTCACGAAGTAAACTTGCTCCAACATAATTTAGAAAACACTGATTAGAGGTCAGATGGCTTTGGCGCTATTGTGGAACCACTTGCGAGTATTAATTCGAAATTTGAAAAATTGATATGTGTTTATTTGAGATGTGATAAATGTTTCAATGATGAAGTACGCCAAAATAGTTGATTTGATAACGGGTTTGATTCTTATCCAACTAAGAACTAATGGTAGGTATGATGAATCTGCAGAATGAAAAAATTTCATTTTAACATAGTAATTCGATATATATATATATATATAATTCGAAAAAAAGTTTCATTCGTGTTTCTTCGAAACTACTTGGTTTCACCAAATAACTTAATCAGTCTAGGTTTTGAACTCTTCAAAAAGTAAGGATAACAAGAAGATCCGTTATAAATCGTGGAAATAGCCTACATAATTATTCTACATGGTCAGATACTTCATTGATGTGCTGAAATGATTCACTTTCAGAATGTAATTTCAATCATATTTTATTAGCTCACTCTCATTTCTCGGGACGGAAAACTATTTAGAATTCTTCAACGAACCAGAGGCTGATTCATCGTGAAACAATAGAAAAAAAGGTCGGTTTTATTGGCCTGCTAATCGATCTGCGCGTTCAGAATATTTGATTAGTTTACTCGGAATCGATCCAGAAAATAGGTTTCTTTTCACCTCCGCATAACCTCAATGAATTGTTCTCGGATGCCAACTTTTTACTGCAATAAATCAAGTGGTGAGTGTGACAGCCAATGCTTAAACTATTATAGTGACTGCTGACGTGAGATACATCTTTGCCATCTTCGTTGAAGATCAGTTGAGCCAGTAGGAAGGAATTAACTTCGTATTGAACAACAGAATCAATTATTGTTAATTATTTCGTTGAGATTTAAGAAAAACATGGAGTATTGATTATTTCAAACAAGGTTTTATGCATTTTTGGCTCTCTTACTTCGAACAAAAATTGACTCGAATGTCTGAATTTTTTTGAATATTAGGCTGAAAGTTGAAATATATTCCGACGGTCCGTTCGAACAGGATGAGCTAGAAAGATAATATTTTCAGGGTGGGTTGGAGAATTGAATATCCGAGATCGTTATTCGCTCTGGTCGACCCAGCAGTTCCGTACATTACGGACATTTTTCTATTATTGTGCAATTTCGTCTTATGAATACAGTGATACCATATTTTGTTTCTAAAAACCAATACTTCCGAATTAATTATCTTCCAAAGTTTGAATAAATACTGCTAGAATCTCACAGCTGCCTATGTGGTATATTTCATTGTGCTGTTTCATCATCCTCATTAGTTCCTATTTGGACAAGAATAAAACACGATATAAAACTAGCTCACGTCAAAGCTATGTAAATTTCTTCAATATTGTTGTGGCCGGGCGATTCGCACGAAATTTTCTAGTTCCTTCAACGTTATTCAATTTTTCCAAGTAAGCATCGGATTACGTGTATATTACAAAAATTATTGAGAATCGAAATTTCAGATACTGAAAACTGCAGCGCGCAATAACTAATATAACCTAGATTCTAGACACGTAATATATTACTTGAATAAGAAAAAACTAGCTCATCACCTTCGAACTTCACTGCCTATACGGCTAGCCGGCTGTCATGACATGCCTACTCACAATTGACTGTGAATTCTTAATAAGGTATTCGCATACAATCATTTAGACTATTTTCTGAACGGCATTTGGAAATATACGTTTTAGCGAAACGACAGCTAACTGCTTTACTAGCAATAAGTTTACAAAAAGGTGATATACTCGACTTGAGTAACTACTGACTTAATAGTTTTTCACTGCAATCTCTAAAATTTAAGAATTTGTTATGAACTGATGGGTTTCACGAATGAAAAAAATTTATCTTTTAAACTTGACCTTGTGTATTCAAGGCTATCTACCAAAACAATCATTTTGCGTGCTTATTCTTGTTCGAAAAAATAGAAGAACAGCGTGCTATCGGTTTTTCAAATTATTAAATTGAACAAGTCTATTATTGAAAGTGTAAATTAATCAAACGTATCTAAAAATGACAATTATAGTCTTGCATTTTTCGATTGAAGAATCAATGATACCTTTATTCATTCTAGAAGTCACTGTTTTATTTAATGAATGAGAGAATTGTTCATTCTAATCATATCATCAAACAATTCGAAAAAACTACAAAAAACTAAATGAAAATGAAATGTTTCTATAATACTCTTGTGAAGTCGGGCATTCATATTCGATTGACACTAATTTTAAAAATTTCGGTTACAACTTACGGTGTGAAATGCCGCTACTGAACCACACCACGTGCCGATTATAAGTCAATTTCAGTTTTTTTATAATAAACCCAATTCTCCAGAAAATAATTATTTCTGGTTTTTTCAAATGCCTGTAATTTTCGAATATGAAGCTAAAAATTTAGAGAGCACTGACAAGAGGTCAGATTGCTTTGGCGCTCTTGTTGAGCTACTTACGAGTAAATATTCAAACCATAACAAATCTACAGGTTGTCTCAAGTTCGAGTGACCCTTAGACGTTTCTGGAGAACTAGACATTGGGATTATGATATTGTTCGAAGTTCTCTACAGAGCAAAAATATTTTCGAAGCCCAAAAACTTCCGGTTATACAGGAAATGAAAATAAATTCGACGAAGAAAATTTTTTTCAAGTTTTCCATTCCTGGTATGATCGAGTATTCAATAGTGAATACATTTCTGTTAAATCTATTGTATTAAATTGAATAGTTTTCAAAATATCTAAAAAAAACTGGAAAAAAAGTCAAATATGTTCAGTCAGTAATATGTTCATTCTTATTTTAAATATCCCGAGCGAATACCGTTTTTACAACATCGAAGAGGAAGGATGTGAAAAGGTCATGCATCTTTTGGATTTCAAAAATATCATCACAGGGTGTTTCAAATTTGGTGTTGAAAATTGTGATCTTAAATTGGCCATAACTTCTGTTCTTCAAATTAGAACCCTATTTTTTTTATAATTGTGTTGGATTCTGCGGTCAAAAATAATGATAGTTTTCTCACATGATTATGCTCCTAAATTCAATTATTTCTGAGTTATTTGAGATTTTCTGGATTTATGGTGTACGTAGAGTGAAATTGATTGAATCTAAAAAAATTCAATGTATATTCTTTCGAAACCATGGGAACACTCTGTATCCATAGAATATAAATTATCTGTTAATAATTCACAAGTGTCAGGTATTATTGTTATTCGTTATCTTCATTTCTCGATTCAACAAAATGAAGCGATATTCTAATTACGAAATTCTGGATCTTCTGAAAAATTTTTGGAAATCCTGAGAAATTTTGTTTATGAGTTTTTGAATGAACTGCCGTTGAGTATGTCTACTACCGCATATTATCAATTGGATGGAGCTCCGGCACATAGTTCGCACGAGATGTCTGAATAACTGAATGCAATGTTTGGTAATCGGTGGATCGGACGCCGTTATTCACTGTTTTGACCCCCACGATCTCCCGATCTTACTCCCTTAGATTTTTATTTACAGGGTAGAATAAAAAACATAGTCTATGAATCTCCTATTGAAAGCAAAGCAGATTTGAAACGGCGCGTGGAGGATGCTTTCCACTCACTTTCCACAGGGTGAGGAAATTGAGCGAGCGACTAACCGAGGTGTTTCAAGACGTATTCGAAAGTGTGTGGAACAAAGTGGTTACCATATTGAAACTCTTACCTGGTCATTTAATTTGTTAATTTGAGTTTTGAAACGTATTTTTATTTTTATTATCATAATTTATTTATAATAATAATTTGGTGTACTGAACTAGCGAATCTATTCAATGTGTTTCCTATTGAAGAGATGAATTCTCATTAGCTTCAAAATAAGCCGAAATATTAATTTCATCAACTGCCCTTGTTTTGTATTCTTTAGGGGCTCTTACATTCCAAAATTTGGAAAGTTTGAAACATCTTTTCAGGAATTGTAAAAAAAATGGGGATACTTCTCATTGGATACTTAACATTTTGTGTCATCCACCATGGATTTGAAATAAACAATATCATTAAGTGCATTTGAATGTGTATTGCGTATACAATTGAAAAAATACAATCTAAGAAATAAATCCAAAATCTCATTATTATAATAGTAATGATTCATTTTGTGAAATAAAAAAATTCATAACGACTAACAATAAGACCTGTCTGACACTTGTGAATTATAAATGGGATGATTTATCTTCTAAGCTCACATAATATCTTAATGACTCAGATTCGAAGAATTTGACTCTACGTACTACATAAAATCAGAAAATCTCATATAACTCAGAAATTATTGAAATTAGGAGCATAATCATGTGAGAAAAATATCATTATTTTTGAGCGCAGAATCCAACACAATTATAAAAAAATAGGGTTCTAATTTGAAAAACAGGAGTTATGGCCAATTACAATCACCATTTTCAACACAAAATTTGAAACACCCTGTGTTGATATTTTTGAAATCCAAAAGATGCATGACCTTTTCACATCTTTCCTCTTCGATGTTGTGAAAACGGTTTACGCTCAGGATATTTGAACTAAGAATAATGAACATATTACTGACTGAACATATTTGAGTTTTTCTCCAGTTGTTCTAGATATTCTGAAAACTATTCGATTTAATACAATGGTTTTAACAGAAATGTATTCACTATGGAATACTCGATCATACCAGGAATGCAAAACTTGAAAAAATATTTTTTCGTCGAATTATTTTCACTCCCTGTATAACCGTAAGTTTTTGGGCTTCGAAAATATTTTAGCTCTGTAGAGAACTTCGAACAATATCATAATCCCAATTTTCAGTTTACAAATATGTCTAGTTCTCCAGAAACGTCTAATAGGCACTCGAACTGGAGACACCCTATATAAGCACTCTGATCAGGTGAACAATAGTCTTTTCTCTTTCTATGGGACAATGTGATGCTCATATGAACGCCTAATGAATGAACAAACCTACATCTCAAATTAAAATTAACTACTCATAATTTTCTCCAAGTTTTGTTCGAAGCTGAATTCCCTTCTAAAAACTTACGTCAGTGCTTTTCTAAATTTTGACAACGTATTTTGTTTCAGCCATCGAGATTGAATTCTATCTCTGTGATTTCCAGTTATGAAAAATTTTGATTAATATTACGCCAACTGACACTGATTAATGAGCCCGGCATTTGTCAGTCGAATATCGATCTGTGATGGCCCCGTTCAGAGAAAATCACCGAGACTTCATGTCATTTCTTTTTTCTCTTGAGAAAATGAAAAATGATCATATCTTTAGATGGAAAAGAGCTACGACAATGAAATTTGAGGATAAGTAAAATATCGATCAGCTCGATATATTCACGAATTCTTATTGAAATCAGAAAAAATATATTTTGGGAATTTTTTAAAAATTTTCTAATTTTTCTGCAAAATTTTGGGAGCCGTTTTGTTTCAGCCTCCCTAAACAATTTTTCAAGTATCAACTTGATCGGATGGATATTCTAGTAGTTATTGAGGGAACAAAATTTCAGATGCTCATAACTACTGGAACCATCCAACGGATTTGGCCCAATAACGAACTTGACCGAGATATTTGGACAATTAACCTATTCTGAAAATATGAAACCTCTAGCTTTTTCACAGAAATGATAGGACAGTGGTTGGTCAAAAAACTACATTCAACTAATGCCAACGTTTCGTAGATATATTTCCACTTCTTCAGGGCAGAATTGAACTGATCATTCAGCGATCATTCTCGGCATATTCATTGAAAGTGGCGTATTGTGTTGTGATGTTATTATATATTTTGCCTCGAATATTTAGACCAAGTTTTCTGTAGGTATATACTCAATTCCAATATGCTCAACAAATTAGCATTAAAACCTTATGTGTGGAAACATAAGTTCAAAGGTCCTGAAGAAGTAAAAAATACAACTGAACACTAATCAAACTATATTCGTCAATCTTTTTTTTATTGTCATCTGTCAAATATTTTGAACGAACTTGATTCAAGATACATATTATACACTAATAATTCAAAATTATAACATCCTCCAAAGCGAAAGCAATGAAGCAACTAATCCTCTGCTTCCAGTCTGCAAATTCTCTGTACAGATCGTCTATACACGCCTTGACTCGTTTTAACGTCAACCCACAGAACATCAAATATAAGAAATGCAACCGGCGTACTAATTCTCGGAAACACCGTTGACGTTTGAATTGACAATTCAGGTGGGAAATTCCATTCTGATTTAAGGGGAAGGAGGCTTGCTATCTATTTTACGGAATTAGAGGTTAGGTTTTCAATATTCTGTGGTTTTAATATTTTATTTTATGGTTTCGATAGCGCTCCTCTTAGCCGAGGCATATTTTGAAATAAATTAATATGAAAAACTCGAAAAAAAAAACCAAATAATTCGTAATCACTGTTTTATTCGATAGTTACATGTAATATCACAAAGTAAAAAAAAATTAATTATTTTCTCACAGTGGACCTAAATCAACGAATCCGTTGTTTTGTCGCCTTATAATGCAGCCCACTGCTTAGAGTCATCTCATCAAACTTGAGGGTACAGCAACGATCAATCTCATCCATATTTTCAGCTTGAAGTTTTAAATGTTCCAAGACAGGTTTTATTATTCCTCCATCAAAAGGCACTCAACTTAAAATGTTTTTGAGGGTTCTTATGGATGGCAACTGAAAAAACGCTCTCAATTAAATATATAATTTAGGACTTCTTTTGTAAATTGAAAGAGCAAAAGCTTTATCTGGAGAAGTCCATCTACCATTATTTGGACTTTTATCAAAATTTCTCAATTGAGACTTAACGAATTAATTCTTTTGTAACATTATTTAAATTTTTTTCTATTAATTAAAACCTTCCATCATTATACAAATTTTTCAGAACACTTATGTAGCTTTTTTGATTTTTCAATAAAGATTCTAATTTAGATAATTTTGAAGAAGAATTTCTATGAATTTTGTACATAGTCATTTGCTCAGGTGATAATTCGGAAATATTCAAACCTACTCTACCAAGAATACCAGTTTTTTTTTCATGAAGGAACGCATATGGATCCATTTCAGGAGCTGCCTTGGAACAAGTAGAAATTTAGGAGTATGATTCTGGGGAATGGAGATCATCATTCGATGTTGACGGTCCATTATTGCAATATTTGGGAATAGACAAATTTGAGCAGCGCTGATTTGAAATCAGGGTTTCAGTTTCCCTGGAATTATCCCATACCAAGAATGATGTAGCAGATAATAGACTACAAGATGGATCATTAGTTGAATATACAATAGAAAGGCAATTTTGATCAGAAGAAATGTTAACTTCTGATGGTTTCTCAGGCAATAAAAGTCTTGGCTGCAAGTTGTTGATGTTATGACCAACATTCGGAATAACCTTAGGAGGTGATTTAGATACTGCATTGTTAGTCAAAAAGCGATGCATAGAAGGACCTGAAAAATCATTGTTTGAAAAATGATCATTACAAATACGATAATTTAAAACATTTTTTGTAGGGCTTATTTTGCATTTCTCTTTCCAAATATTTGAAAGAAGAGGATCATTGGGAAAATGGAAACATTTTTTGTTTTGAAAATCAGATGGAGGGTTCGAATAATAAGAATTTCTGCATGAAGGATACTTGCATGAATATTTAATTTACGAAATGATGAAGCAGACAAAATGGACATTTTAAGGATAAGTAAAATATCGATCAGCTCGATATATTCACGAATTCTTATTGAAATCCGAAAAAATTTTTTCTGGGAAGTTTTTAAAATTTTCTAATTTTTCTGCAAAATTTTGCAAGCCGTTTCGTTGCAGCCTCCTCAATAAAATTCCAAGTATCAACTTGCTAGGATGGATATTCTAGTAGTTATTGAGGAAACAAAATTTCAGATGCTCATAACTACTGGAACCATCCAACGGATTTCGCCCAATAACGAACTTGACCGAGATATTTGGAAAATTAACCTATTCTGAAAATATGAAACCTCTAGCTCATCTCTTTTGGATGCTACAGAGGATACAGCCGGCCGAACAGACTCAACTTTCGCCACGAATTCTTCGTCAGGAGTCGAACCCAATCGATTGAGACCATTTTCGGCTCGATATTCCAAAATTACAGACATTCGGGCAAAATAATAGGCACTCTGTTCTGGTGAACAAGAGCGCCAAAAATGGGATCAATCGATTGACTTCGACTTTCTGATGAAGAATCGGACGGCCATATACTTTCTTTCGAAGAAATGGGCTACAGTTTTGAATATTCGGAAGTTCGTTAATACGCCAAATCTGTAGTTCGGCAATTATGAGCATCTGAACCTTGGTTTTCTCAATAACTTCTTCCGATCAATATACCTTGAAAGATCTTTGAATGTGGTTTAAATAAATAGGTATGCAACATTTCGTGGAAATCGCCACATAATACATTTTTCTTAGAGATTCATGTGTATCGAAGTTATTCATCTTCAAATGATTCTTGACTTGAGCATTGTAACATACTTTTGTGAGAAGCTATGACTTTATCATATTCTTTAAGATCATGGGAAAGAAGAAATGTTTTCATTGGCAGCATCGATATTGGCCATTTCTTTGTTTTCCTGTTAATCAAATTCTCAGGTCAGTCGAAATTCCTTCCTGCTTGACAAGATCTCAATAATTGTTTCCGGAATTAGACTCTGTCTTGAATAAATAAGGCATTTCAAAGTACAAGACCTTACTGGAAACATTATATTAATTCCTTCATGAATTTCGATGGAAAATATATACCCTCATTTGTTTACTTTTTCAAAAAGAGAATGGGAGCCTTGGACAAATCTGAAGGAAAGCTGTGTTTGATATTTTCAATGTTTGTTCGTTAATTTTAGGCTGTTGGTTTATTATCACACCGTTCCAGTGTCCGGAATAGGACATTAGAACAAGCCCGTAACAGCTTCATACCTCACGTCAGTGCAGTTTTTTGTTGTTGTTTCTTTTTGTTGGTGTAGGTGGAAGGATGGGAATTTGACTTGTGTTTTCTTCTAATAATGTGATAGATCATTTCCTTGTAGAGACATATTATAATTGATTCTTCACAGAAATTATAGGACAGTGGTTGGTCAAAAAACTACATTCAACTAATGCCAACGTTTCGTAGATATATTTCCACTTCTTCAGGGCAGAATTGAACTGATCATTTAGCAATCATTTTCGGCATATTCATTGAAAGTGGCGCATTGTATTGTGATGTTATTATATATTTTGCCTCGAATAGTTAGACCAAGTTTTCCAAGTTTTCTGTAGGTATATATTCAATTCCAATATGCAATTAGCATTGAAAACATAAGTTCAACTTTGCCCTTAAGTAGAAATACAACTGAACACTAATCGAACTATATTCGTTAATCTTTTTTTTTGATTGTCATCTGTCAAATCTTTTTCTTCATTCATGATACATATTATACATTAATAATTCTAAATTATAACATTCTCCCAAGCGAAAGCAATGAAGCAACTAATCCTCTGCTTCCAGTCTGCAAATTCTCTGTACAGATCGTCTATACACGCCTTGACTCGTTTTAACGTCAACCACTCGCACTCTTGTGTCGGGTCCTCTCTGTAAGTTTCTGATCCTACCTAGACGCCAATGAAATCGTGGATTATTATCGTCTGCTAACAATACCAGATCACCTTCTTTAACACATTGTTGGTAATTCGTCCATTTGTTTCTTTTCGTTAGTGTGGGAAGATATTCTTTCATCCATCTTTTCCAGAATGTTGTTGTTAAAGAACGAGCTTTATGCCATTCGGTCCTCACTGTTTTTCGATTTAAAAATTTGGGTAAAGGTAAACCTGAACCGCAAGATGAACCTATATATAAAATGATTAGGGGTTATAGATTCTAGATCATTGGGATCAGATGAGACGGTTAATGGTCGAGAATTAATGGTCACTAAGAAATGTCCCCAGAGTTTCTTTCCTTACTTGTTGAGATAGAATCTTTTGACATCTTCACCCATGCTTCCTTTCACAGCCAATATTTTCAGAAATGAAAAGTTTTTTCAATTCCTTCGATGCCATGAGTTAGTTCCATTATCACACAAAATTTTTTTCCGCCATTCCACCTCTAGATATCATTCTCATTATATCTTGAATAGCTGAATCACTGGTTAAAGAATGAGCGATTTCTAGGTGGATGGCTCTAACCGCCAAGCAAGTAAAAAGTACTCCACATTTTTTTCTATTCTTCTACCTATTTTGATGGAAATTGGTCCAAAATAATCCATGCCTACATTGATGAATGCTCTTTTTCCTTTCTGTAGTCTTAATTCGGACAACTGACCCATCAAGGGTGCTATTGGCTTAGCTTTTGCAGATCTACATCGCAAACTTTTTTGAAATGCAGATTTCACAGCCCTTCTTCCATTAATGATCCAATATTTTGGTCTTAATTTATTCAAGACTGTTTCAACGCCTTGATGATCAAAGTCCTCATGATATTTTTGGATCAATAATTGCGTCAAATGGTGTTTGGGCGATAAAATGATTGGATTTTTAGTTTCTTCGTCTAAGACGGTGGTCAAATCTGTTCTTCCTTCAACAACTAGTAAATCATGCTTCAGTTTCGGACACAAAGGATATAAGGTATTTTTTCGATCAAATTTTTTACCAGTTTGAATGTCTCTGAGTGCTAAAGAGAAGCAATCCCACTGTGATATTTGAAGCAATAACTTTTCCGCATTTTTAATATCCAGTTCATTAACACTTTTCACGCCTTGAGTAATTATTACCGGATCTTTTGATCGAATTTTAGACAACAAAACCTTCAAAATTTGTGTTATCCTCAAGAATCGAGCAGTGACGAATAATATTCTCGTATATTTGGAGAATCGTTTTATTGCTGGTAGAAGATTATCATATTTGAATTCTTTGGATCACCAAACAAATCAGCGATTTTTCCTCAGTTACTTGATCATCGTTATTTACTTTGGTATTTTCTGGTGGCCAATTTTCGACTCCCTCAAAAATTGAGGACCGTGCATCCAAAACTCCATATCTAGCATTGTAGATGTCTGTTTTGTCGCTAAATCTGCAGGATTTTCGGTTGTAGGATCCCACCTCCACTGTTCCACATTACTCAAAGTTGTAATTTCTGCTACTCTATTTGAAACAAATTGTTTATACTTCTTCGACTCATCTCTTATCCATCCAAGTACACACATTGAGTCTGTCCAAAAATAAACACTATTGATCGGTATTTCTAATTATTGAATTATACTTGTAGCTATTCTGCTTCCTAGTACAGCACCCTGCAACTCAAGCCTTGGTATAGATAATTCTTTCATTGGGGCAACCCTAGTCTTAGACATTACGATCAGTGTTTCTGTTCCTTCACTTGATTCTACTCTGAGGTAAGAAACGGCTGCAAATGCTTCTCTACTACTGTCTGTGAATGTGTGTAACTCTATGGTCTCAGCAATTGGTATGTTTACACTGTAACATCTTGGAATTCTGATATTATTTACAGATTTCAGGTTCTCCAGTATTCTTTTCCAAATGAGTTTGATATCATTTGGTAATTCTTGGTCCCAGTCAATTTTGCGTTTCCATATTTGCTGCATTAGAATCTTTCCTTTAACAATGAAATGAGAAATTGTTCTCATGGGATCGAATAATGTCATAATTGATTTCAGCACATTTCTCTCGGTTGGCAGTAAGTTTTCATATTTCTCGAGTTCAATTTTGAAGGTGATTTCATCAGTTCTGAAATTCCACCAAAGTCCTAAAACTCGCTGCTCAATTTTATCATCAGAATTTTCTAAAACATTGAGGAAGTTCTCAGTCATGCTACTCATCAGAGGTACAGAATTCGAGATCCAGCTGATCAGCCAGAGTCTGCACTTCAAACCCAATTGGCCAAGGGCCTTTGAAAGTTAAACGAAAACGTCTCCATTTATGACTCCAAAGAAAATCGCTTCTTTGTCATACGTCAGCTCAAGCGAGTAGTCACTAGATAGTCATCTACATAAAATTTTCTTTGATCGACATAATATGCTCCAACATATGTTACGCGTTTAGCGGAAAAATGAAATTTCACCATCTGAATAAAAATGAATGAATGCAACTAATAATAATGAGTTTAACACCAATGCTTCTTTGTCATCGTCAGCTCAGTCTAGATAGTCATCTACATAAAATTTTTCAAGAATAGCCTTCTGAATTTCACCATCTGAGGAGTTTTCTGCATTGTAATTTTTTACAAACTGTGCGCAGGCTGGAGAGCATTCTGCTCCAAATGTCATAACGTTCACGTAATAAACATCTGGCTCTCTATAATTTTCAAAATTTCTCTATATCTACGAAACGTTGGCATTAGTTGAATGTTGTTTTCTGACCAACCACTTTCCTAATAATTCTGTGAAAAATCAATTAGAAGTTTTCTTCTAATTTCAAGAAAAGCGCTTCACGAATGTGATAACTATGCAACAAGGGAAAAATCAAATGATGAGATTCGATTTTTTGGTAAATAGGAAGATGCATGTAATTATAAATGGTTTACTGCTGATGTGAACTCAGAAATTCGAATTAAATCAGGACCCGATATAATTCAACTCGTTCGAGTTGACCTTGTTGTACGAATAGAGGATGTTCCAAATCAAACTCCTACGCAAAAATGATGCGCAGGATAGGTTCATTCAGATCGACGACATTCTGAAAGGCTAATCTGCATACAATAGTAAATGAACCATTAAGGTGAGTTACGAGATTCATAATAGAAAATCTGACGAATATATTATATAGATTTCAAATTAGAAGGTATAATAGGTCTATAAAAACACAAAGATTGCATGACGTAATCAATTTAGGTACATTATTCTCGATATAACTTGGATAATCTTTAGAAAAGATTTATTTATGGTTTTACAACTTTATAAATCAATATACCTAGTCAAACAAGATTATATTGACCCAAGAACCTTCAACACTGAAATAGATTAGATAGTTGAAGAGTTTGAGCAGAAAACAAAACGTTTCAACTAATATCTTCTTTGATTTTCATGGTAAAAATTAGCTTCAACAAAAGATGACAAGTTCAGAAAAATTTTCAATTTTCACTAATAAATGTCAAATAGACAGACTACGCAAACTAGATCGATTTATCTGTGGTTTGCATCCAAACTTCTGCCAACTCAACTGGTGCACTTATAGGATTGAGACCGATTATCATGAATGATGGGCCTCTTCGATTTTTGTAGGCTTCTCTTCTTTGGATATTATAGATGGTTCGTTCCATTCTATCAGGTGATTTTCATCCACAGCATGTTGGACCAATATGGATATATCGGTATCCAACACTCAAGAAAGCCTTTGAAATTCTTTATTTCTTATTTCAAAGGGTTTTTTATTTCTCCGATATAAGATCATTGGCATCCAGATTAACTTTTGTTATATTGGCCCTGATGGTATCTTGTGCCTTGAAGGCAGTTGTTAAGTCGTACCTATTTACAATTCTTCTCATTTTTTCTGATAAACCTTTCACATATGGAATGAGGCTTTTCATACTGTGATCACCAATGTCCCAACGGATAAACACTTACAATCGTAGGAAAAAACCTTGAAAATTATCAAATACTAATTGAAAAAACTACACTTAGCATGACTGCAAGAATGAAAATGCTCTCCATTTGCATCGACACAACATACTTCCACATCTTCATCAACAAGAATTTGGAATGGCCATGGCTTCGCCACTGTCTCCTATTTTCGCTGATTTATGTGGGGAATTTCGAAGAAAAGGCAAAATACAGTTATGGGTAAATGTGTGGAACCAAGTAAATATCTCTGGAATTATTATAGATATCAGAATAAAATCTGGAAAATGGATACTGCAGTAGATTGCCTATTTGTTTTCATATTTTTCAACAATTTCGATCTTCCGGTTTTACCGGAAGTAATGTCAATTTTAAAATTAGCATTGGAACACCGTGTATATTATTTTAGTTTCTGATGAAACCTTTTATTATATATTAACAGCAAAGTAACTGAAGAAAGGTAAACTTTAATGGTATCTAGTAGTCCATGAAATCCATTGTAGAAGTGACAGTATTTATCAATATGAGTTATTAATGCTTGAATATGGACGTAAAAGATTAAATTGTTTGGTTTTGATGATACAATGGCCGAATAAAGTGACAGAGAATGAATATAAATATTAATTATGGTTGGGTATGGGGAGAGGAAAAGGGTGCATCAAGAAGTAAGAAGTTTGTGACCTTTTTAACATTGTTCATCCAAATGCACAAATATCCCATTCAGTAGTGACGAAAACTTTGCGAAGGTACGATACGAGTGGAACAGTTAGCAATGTATCAAAAAGTGGAAGGTTAAAAAGTGCAATTAATGAAGGTGTAGCTCAAAATATTGTTATATCTTTGGAAAAAATCCTCACTTATCCACTACCGTTTCGCCAATATGCATGGAGGTAGCCGTCGTTCAGTAGGAAGAATATTAAGGCAAGAAAAATGTCATCCATACAAAATTCGGCTAGTTCAAGAACTCTCCGAAGACGATTTCGGCAGACCTTTACAATTTTGTTAAACGATGATGGATATTTGCAACCGTGATAATAATTTTATAAGAAATGGGGTGTTTCAGACGAAGCTGCATTTTGTTTAAACGGTACAGTTAATCGACATACCTGCCGCTACTGGTCACAAACTGGTACAAGAGGCTCATACATAACTTTCCAAATAAAAAGTAGTGAACGTTTGGGCCGACAGTTATAACAACAGAATCGTGGGACCCTTCTTCCCAGAAGAAACTTTAAACGGTGATATTTACTGCTGTTAAAGACACAAGTGATACCGGCATTGTAGGAAATGGACAATTACCAAATTATATCTGGTTTCTACAGGATGGAGCACCACAACATTATGCTCGTCTTGTTCTAAATATACGAGTATATGGGACTTTTCATCACAGATGGATTGGAAGAAGGAGTACTTATGAATGGCCTGCACGAAGTCCCAACCTTAATCCACTGAACCATTTTCTGTGGGGTTATTTAAATTCTTAGGTTTATGTTGATAGACCCAATAACTTGCATGAATTAGCTGCAGATATAGAGAATTCCACCAAAAGTAATAGCTAATGTTACTAGAGAATTAACAATGAGACTTGCTTATTGTCAAGAAGTAAACCATGCTCAGTTTGAACATCTTATAGATTAAGTTAATAGTTCAGTTAAGTTTCAATGTTTTGAAATTCACAAATAATTATGATTAGTTATTTTTTTAATGGATATCAGATCTTTCCTTTGATCAGTTACTTCTCTGTTAAAATCTCGGTAGCTATTGAAATAAAAAATATCGGACCCGATAGTTTCGTACTCGTAATAAAATGTTTCATCAGAAACAGAAATGATATACAGGGTGTTTCATTGCAAATTTGAAATTTTACATTATTTTCGGTAAAATCCGAAGTTCAAAATTGTTCAAAAATATAAAATTAAATAGGCAATCTAGTGCAGTATCCATCTTCCAAATTTCTTTTTCATATCTATAAAAATTACAGGGATATTCACTCCGTTCCACTTATTTACCCATCACTGTATACAAAACCCCAAGTTATGGAAGAGATGTATATGATACTTTCATCAATTGGCAACATGAAATGAACACTGTATATGGATTCCTTCATCATTTTGACAATAGAGAAGAATATATTAAATTCGCAATGAAAATCGAGAAAGAAAAACAAATTCCATTTGAAGATGTTCTTGTTCATAAACAAAATGGAATAACAAGAACCAGTGCTTACAAAAAACCAACAATCACAGGTGGCAAAATGTTTATATGATAGAGCAACAAATATATGCTGTACCCAACAGAATAAAAATGAAGAAATAAGTACCATCTCAAAAATACTTAGTAATGGATATCCCAAAAAGGAATTGGAAAGAGCAAAATAAATAACAAAAAATAACTAGAACAAAATACAAAACAAGAAGGTATGCATCAAACTATAAGCGCCATTCCGTATGACAAAGAATTATCAGAAAAATGAGGATAATTGGAAATAGGTATTACATAACAATCGCTTTGAAGACATAAGGTACCATCAGGGCAGATCTAACAAAACTGAAACCTGATCGAGGAACGAAGAACTGTATATATGAGATACCAGACTTCAATGTTCATTTAAATTAGTGTTGGAATCGTACTTCTTAATGAAAGAGGTACTGAGCTCTCGTCATTTATTTTTAACAGAAGTATACTTGTTTTGAAATGGTGACACTGAAAATAATATTCATTAGAGTCCTGGACAGAGGTATACGAAGAAACAAATTGTGACAATTATGAGAACTCGAGAAAAAACTAGGAAAAGATTCGCAGCAACCTCTCTGAATTGAAAGTGTAACACCACAGCTTGAATCAAGTAAATGGCGATATCATGCACAATTTTTGAATAAAATTATAAAATTAAATATTTTTTTATTTAAACTTGAATTGTTTATGTTTTTATGTTTTTATGTTTATACTGGCTTACCTAGGTATACATAATGTACACCCCTCAGAAGCTAATTAAAGCTTGTGCGAGTTATCGGAGCATTTACCGAATATAATTATTTGACTCATAATTAATTTTCAAATCAGCATGGATACAATTGCATCTTAGTAAGCAATTTTTTATCATCCCCTTGACTTTCCACTCTTAAAACTAAAATCACTTCATATGAATATGCTGTTCACTCAATGGCTTCTGCTTCGATAAAATTCTTCACCCAATAAAAACTCAGATGTTTCCTTAACGTCCAAGATTGTAATAGAGCTCCTCTCTGAAACAATTAATCAAATACTGACATTTTTCCAGACCGCAGGCTCTGCATAATGGGTAGTTTCAATTATTTGATAGATGCAATAAATAATTCGAACTCTTCTAAACCAGAACTACAATTAACATGTCAACCATTTGTTTGAACGCACACTTAAGAACACCCGAAAAATGCGCCAGCGATTTGTGACTAAGAATTAAACCGAAATTAAGCTAGCAGAATTATGGTGTAAATAATATTTTTTATTTTCATCGGGGTGAATCATGACGTTTGATGGAAACCTATAATTTAGGTATTGTGGGAAACTAAATTTCTGGTGTTTAATTAAACAATTAGATTCATTTTTCACTTTAGGGTTGACAAGGCCTTCAATTAATTAGCATTTAATTTTCAGCATGTCAAATCAACGACGATATCAAAGGGATGATGAAGAACTAAGAAGATCACTGAAGTGAGGTCAGGAGCTTCTGCGCGTTTATTATGAAGTCTTAACCGGTACTCCGGAAAAATGTGATATAAATACAAACTCCACAATGAATGAACAAACTCATATCTTGAACTAAATATAATATTTAGGCACTTTGTTTAAGTGAACAAGGGTCTTTTTCCATACTCTGGAATAATG
Organism: Micraspis discolor; assembly: GCA_030674115.1. Classification (NCBI taxonomy): domain Eukaryota; kingdom Metazoa; phylum Arthropoda; class Insecta; order Coleoptera; family Coccinellidae; genus Micraspis; species Micraspis discolor. The sequence goes on along the minus strand of JARTUT010001320.1, from coordinate 229,968 downwards.
TAATACAAATACAATATCGAAGTGAAAATGGTCTCAAACGATTGGATTTCACATCCTGATGAAAAGAATAGGTGTTCAGCTTGAGAATGTCTGCCAGTATATCTTATAAAATTGTAAGAAGATGTTCCAAAAAATTCCATTTTTTTAATACTTATCAATTGGAGTTTAATTAAAGTTGAATGATTTTATCATCATAGAAATCAAGCTTGTGTATATAATCATGTTTCTGTATTATATTATCACAGAGGTTTAAAGAATTGTCTGAATCCACTTTGTAGTATAAACAGAAAAAAGAATACCCAAACCTAAAATATTAATAAGTATTTTTGTCAAAAAGAACAGTTTGCCCTTCGATTCCGTCGCAGAATCTCACAAATTCATAATAGAAAACCAGTTTCTCTTCCCTGCTTCAAGGTTTCGGTAACATGCCAATAATCTTTTAATAGTTTTCGGGACGCTATATGATCATGTGTCCTCGAAATGTGATCGTTATTCATAAAATTCAAATTTACGTCAATTTTACTATTTTTCGAAATTTTTTCAGAGGTCGAAACTTCTGAAGTAATCTCACCACCTTTACATTTATCATTCACATGCTGAATTGGTTTTCGAGAAACTAGGCTAATATTTTTAGGAACTATTTTGTCTATGAATCTCACAATTTATCTGGAAATTGACGTTCCGCAAACCTTTTGTCAAATAAAAATGTGAAAAAGCACTGACATGAGGCATGAGTGCTTTGGCGGGCCTGTTTTTGAGTTTATTCTTGGACTCCCAAACAGTGTGATTCTACATGAGACCACCACAATGAATGTTAAAGTATCAGAAAAACCTATATTTTATATTCGAAATAACCCTTTATAGTTTTTTCTTTTCTGGACAAAAGGTCTTTCATATGGAAAATCATAAAGGAATTGATAAATTTTTTCCAGTAAACTTTTGTACTTTGAAATACCTCATCTAGTCAAGTAGAAATAATTTGTTTTGGGAACATCATGAGGATAAACTGTGAAATGAAAGAGTTTACCACAAATAATTTTGGACTCACATTATTGACAACTCTTTGAATCTGCTTCAGAAATGTCCAGAAATCTTGTAATTTTTTTCTAAAAGTACAGAATGCATTATGTAGAAATTTTCAAACTTCAATTCATCATCTTTCGATTTGTACCATATCATTCGTAAAAGTTGAAGATTGAATATGCATTATTAACCTTATCCTATGAACTTGTGTGATTTCATTACTTCTATGTCATCTCATGGGTTTATTCTACGAAAATGGAATTTCAGAATATGCAAGATACTGATGAGCTCTATACAGGGTGAGTCTTTGACCACTGCGTTAATATTAATCATAGGTTCTTGAGATCAAAAGAAACACTTTTTTCCCATATCGTTCTTTCATATTCAGCTGCGTTATAGACATTTTGAGTTTCCACATTGGGCAAATACCCCTCTGTAGTCCAGTTTAGTTTAAATGAATATTACCTTCCACAGCATCCACTATTGAATCTGAATTGTTTAAAAAACTATTTTCCCTCTAAGAAAAGATTCACTCACTCATGTTTCATCCGATGAGGTCCATATCCAGAAGGAAGATACAAAATACTGATTTTCTGGTAAAAAAAATTCAACACCATAAACATAGATTTTTGTTGTTCTACTATAATTTCTTTCTAGTTTAAGATTACAAACCATCCCTTCCTAGTGAGAAATTCCAAAAAAACCTTAAAATTATTGGATGTTATCATCATACATTTGTAATTTTCTTCTTAAGATTTCCAAATCATGGAAACCATCATTTGTATGAAAACTTCCAAGGCATGAGGTTGTCACATTGCTTTTTTTTTCACTCAAAGCCAGAAAAAATCATCTATGATTTTCCACACACTGATATTTCTGAAGCTTCTTCTCCTTGACAGAGATCAGTGAACAGGTCTATGAGGTCTCTTGATATCGAAAATATGAAAATCTTTTTCGAAATCTTCAACAATGAATGATGTCACTACGAATATTTATTTTAAAGTGATGTTACTTTGCTTGATGATTATTTTCTGTACTTAATCCCAATAACAATTTATTTGGATATATTACAAGTATTCCCAGATTCAGGTGTGCAATTATACTTGCTTGAAGAAATTGAGTTTGATCAAATAACTTTATTTCAGAAAAACCAATTAGGTGTTCTTTAATGAAAAAATTTTTGTTAGATCATAAATATGAATCTATTCTGTTTCAACTATAATTAATTACTGAACATGCGTAAATTTTTGGTTGTTATAATCAGAGTATTTGTTTTAATTATGTAAACAAAAACATAAATATTGAATAATGGTTATCCATAGAATATGTCAAATTTCAATACCTTACCATAGAATATTAATTTATTACCGAACCCAGGAGAGAAAAATTTAATAATTGCAAAGTTTTTTTTAAATGAAAGATAATATCTCTAACCACTGTTGATCTTCAGTTATAAATTTTCTCAGAATAACTAGAGTTTATTATTATCAAATTAAAATGTTATTATAACGTCTCTGTGGTGGGCAGTTCCCAATAAAATGTCAACAGTTATTTGACCTTTCTTCAAAAAAAAAAAGGTGGAAAATATTGTTAGAGTAATTTCGATAGTTTGAAATTATTCAATTCAGTATGAATTGAATGGTTGGAAAATGCATTCTATTCTAATCTTTCTTGTTTATGAGCCTATAGCTTCCAGTTCCAATATTGATTGAATTTTAATTAACCATGCATCATAACAAACATTAAGAAATATTAAAACTAACTCAAATTCTATTATCTCCTAAGTTGGTGAACCAGGTTGAGTCAGTGTAAGAAATAAAGATGTGAAAAAACTTTTATAAAAGTACAAAACAAATCTAGGAGACTGGGTTCGAAGTTCTTAAAACTCATGTGAGCTTAATTTGAAGCATTCCTATATTAGAATAGATATAATTTGATGAACCCTGAAAGTCTGAAGCTATAAAGAACTAGTTCTTCATAAAGACAAGTCTTCAATTTAACAAGTCCTGACAGAAAAAACATTACCTATTTCAACGGTCATCATGAAAATATACCGAAGTATCTATGTGAGTGATGGAAATCTTTTTCTCTATTTATTATGGAATATTACTCTGGATTAAATATCAAACAAGGTGATGGAAATCATTAATAATGAATACAGTAAATGGCAATTCAAATTCTGTGGTGAATGTAAGACAAAAATTGTTCAGAGCTTAATTCCATCTATAGTGTTTAGTGGTGGATCCACAGACTGGAGAGATTTCCCCAACCTTTTGTAGAAATATTTCATAAAGACATAAAATATGGCAACATTGAACAAATCTGATTATTGAATCATTTCAGCACAGAGTTGGATTTGGGAAAATCAGAAAATTTGGACAAAATTATATCGATTTAATTCCTTTTAACTTAAATATCTCAAGAATGGTGAAATTTGGGAGAAAAGATGATGAATGATGTTATCTGCAAAAAAGACTAATGATTCCAGGAAGTACAAGATACGGACCTTTAGTTCAAGTGATATTTGTTTTTCATGCAATTCAACCAATCTGTAGAGTAGTAGTGAGAATCCCACAAGAAATGGAATAAATCTAATGATGCCAAAATATGCATGACTGTTATCAAAAACGTTCTACAAAAGATCATTTCAATTGATATTTTCGTTTGAATATTACAGGTGAAAATGCAATTTTTTTATGAAATTTCAACACCCTATATCTTTAGAACTAGGCCAAATTTGGAAAAATGTTATGGGAAGAAAATGTTTCTTTTAATGTCAAGAATCTGTGGTTAAAATTAACGCAGTGGTCAATGACTCACCCTGTATATATATATATATATATATATAAATGACAGAATTTCTTTATTCCTCCGCTTGCCAAGAAAAATATCACATGTCACCTATTTTTGACTGGTCTTAAGATGTTTAATGTACCAGAGCGTGTTGAAGTACCGGATGTGTAAATTCGACGATTAGTCAAGAAAGACAACGTATTGGTGATTCCTATTCAATAATGATTTCTTGGCACTTAAAAAGTAGTCATTCGTACTACTTTTTATATCTGAACTGAATAAATAATATTGAATCAGTATTCTTTCTGTATCATCGACCGGAAATTTTTCGAAGCGATACTCACTACGCCTTACGACAATCCTCTGTCGTCACGCATTTTCTTTCGTTAAGCATCCATCTTCTACCTAATTATAATTTTCCTCACGTAGGGGAATTTACTCAAGAATATTTCTGCAAATGTCAATACATTACAATGAGCTTACGTTTTTTCCGGTTATGATAGAATGAGATGAGTAATGAAAACGAAACCGGATTTTTGGTGAGATCTAAAGTTAAATCGAAAAATTTAGGAAGCACTGACGTGGGGTCAGATTGCTTTGGCGCTCTTGTTGAGCTACTTGCGAGAAAATATTCAAACCATAACAAATCTATAAGCACTCTGATCACGTGAGCAATAGTCTTTTCCCGTACTATGGGACAATGTGATGCAAATATGAACGCCTAATGAATGAACAAACCTATATCTCAAATTAAAAATAACTACTCATAATTTTCCCCAAGTTTTGTTCGAAGCTATAATTCCATTCGTTTAAAAACTTACGTGAGTGCTTTTCTGAATGTTGACAACGTATATTATTTCAGTCATCGAGATTGCATTCTATCTCTATGGTTTCCCGTTGTGAAAAATTTTGATTAATATTACGTCAACTGACACTGATTAATGAGCCCGGCATTTGTCCATCGAATATCGATCTGTGATGGCCATCGTTCAGAGAAAATCACCGAGACTTCATATAATTTCTCTTTTCTCTTGAGTAAATGAAAAAATGATCATATCTTTAGATGGAAAAGAGCTACGACAATGAAATATGAGGATGATTAAGATATCGATCACCTCAATATATTCACGAATTTTTATTGAAATCCGAAAAATATCCTACGAGATAGTGAGTATTGGAAAATTTTTTAAAAATTTTCTAGCGAGACGATTTCTGCGAAATTTGGCGAGGCGTTTTGTTGCAGCTTCCATCAGCGATATTTCAAGTATCAACTCGATCGGATGGATATTCTAGTAGTTATTGAGAAAACAAAATTTCAGATGTTCATAACTACTGAACTATCCGACGGATTTGACCCAATAACGAACTTGACCGAGATATTTGGACAACTAACCTATTTTGAAAATATGAATACTCTAGCTCTTCTCTTTTGAATGCTAGAGAGGATACGGCCTGACAGCCGGACAGACTAAACTTTCTCCTCGGATTCTTCATCAGGGAGTCGAACCCAATCGATTGAGACCATTTTCAGCTCGATATTCCAAAATTACAGACATAATGTCTCTTTACTGACTTTCTTTGATTCTAACCATACAACAGAGTGCTTATACAAGGTGTCCAGAAAGGTTATCAGATATTTGTATTCGGAACGGTACGTCTGAAAGAAGCCGAAGGGGTTTCGTGGCGTCCGCCATTTTGTGCAGTTTTAGTCACGATGGAACATTACTCGGGGATGCATCGCGCATTTTGCCTACGAGCATATTATCGTGATGGTGATCCAATAGTGACTGCTCAACGTCTCTATCGTACGGAATATCGTACATGCCACGCGCCAAGTGACGAGAGCATTAGGAAATGGATCAGGACGTTCGAGAATACAGGTGCGACTGTTGAAATTCAGAACTCTGGTCGTCCTCGTTCAGTTCGCGATTGCAAAACAATTTAAGAAGTGGAGACATCGGTTCGTCAAAATCCGTCTTTATCTATCCGAAACCGAAGCTAAGCCTTGAACATCAAAAAATTGTCTTTATATTCGATTTCAAAGAAAGACTTACATCTAAAAGCCCATAAAATTCAAATTTTCACCTGAATAGTCATGTTAATAAGCAGAATTGTCGGAACTGGGCAGTAGAGAATCCGAGACGACAGCATGAACGACCCCTGCATAGCCCAAAGGTTGTGTTGTTTGCTAAACGCATTTTGGTCCTTATTTTCTTGAAGCTCTACGAGGCCGATCAATTAATGTGAATAGTGACCGTTATTGCGATATGTTGCGAAATTTTTAGGTCCCAGAGTTTGCAGGTTTCAACTCAAGAACGTGGTTTCAGCAAGATAGGGCCACTGGCCATACCTCAAATGATTCAATGGAAGTTGTTAACGAATTATTCCCTAACCAGCTTTTTACCCGCGGCTTCGCCCGCAGTAGAGTCATTAAATAAGTATGGGTATGAATTAGATATTGTCGTCACTGGTAATACAGTGAGACGGTATTACATTACTGTGATGCTAGAAGGCGTTGAAGTAGCTAAGTTTGCCGATTTTTTGACAAACGATTTTCTTATCTTTTGTAAATTTTTTTTTAAAAAAGTATGTTACTTCTAATACCTTCAAGAATATATGTACAATGTTCCATGATGATCGGTTAAGTAGTTTTTACGTGAAAGCGTAACAAACACACTTACAGTCGCATTTATAATAGTAGTATAATGAAGCCATTTCGCGAAGGGGAGGGTGACATCAACTGGCCTCTCAGAAACCCCGACCTTAACCCGCTTGACTATTTTGCATGGGGATATCTCAAAAGTAGGGTTTATCAAAATAATCCGATGAATCTAACCCAGTTGAAGCAAAACATCAGGTCAGAAATGGCAGCAATATCAATAGCTAAGTGTCAACGTGTTATCGCCAATCTTCGTTGTCGTTTAGAAGAGTGCCAGCAACACAACGGTCATCATTTGGATATCATCTTTTCCAAATAATTCTCCAATTGATATGTTAATAATAAACAATAAACTTTTTTATTGCTCCCAAATATTTTTTGTTTTATTGAACTTGCAAATACCCGATACCCTTTCTGGACACCTTGTAGACCTGCTCAAATGCCTTTATTTTTCGAATATTTAGTTGAAGTGGTATCAATAGTTTTGTATGGGCTCACTTATGAAAAATCCGAGGTTTTTTCCTTGGCTAGAGGGCTGAAATTTTCAGGGTTGGTCTGAAACATAAATATATCGGACGAGTTAGTTATTCGGCCAAATTGGCTAGGTAGTTTAGGAGTAGGTAATGAAAAAATTTCCCGTGTTTCGAATGAAATTTCTTTTATGATCGATCATACAAACCCATTGACACCATTTTTATTTTTGACAAACGAATACATCCGGTGATATAATCTATCAAATCTTTGATAATTATTCGCTAGGATTCGAAGTAAAAGGTCCCAAAGTATTCAACTATCTGGATTGGGGCAGCGATTATGTGGCTTGGCTCTTTCTCTAGAGGTTATCGGTTCGAAACCCGACAGTCCAATTTTCTGTTATGGGGTGTATATTGGGGAGTTGTGATTTTTGAAGTTTGAATAATTACTCGCACGTAGTTTAACAAGAGTGTCAAAGCCATCTGACCTCAAGTGCTTTCTAATTTTTTTAAAATTCTGTTTTTTTCAGAAGATCCAGCTTGTAGAAGTTTCCTAAACAACGCTTATATCTGCATAATGAATTACTCAACTGTATTCAAATTTTGTAGGAGGTTTCAAATGAAAGGAACTCACTATTCATATTAATCACACTCGCTCTATCATGTAAGCAGGGCCGGATTAAGGGTGTCGTAGGCCCTAGGCACTCCAGCAGCGTAGGCCCCGAAATAATAAATATTTTTTAACTGAAATTGACCGCTAATATTAAGTAATAATTTTGTTGTAGATATAAATCCGAAAATGTGATGATGCGGTATAATAACATTATTTTATTTTGGGATTTTAATGTTTTTATTTTTCATAGAGCCATTTTCAATAGCCATAATTCCATCATTGAGTTTATCTGCAACAATGCAACTTTTATATCTACCAACATGACAAGACCTCTCGGACGGGCACATGCGTTTGACACAGTTGGCCACGTTTCCATGCCCACTACCAAACGCTTGCGCGCGATCGAGAGGTTTTCCCTGCTGCTAAGGTCTTTTGTTTTAGTAGCTCAGTTGTGTAATAAGTTAATATGTAAACACTACGATAGAGCGTGTATGCCTGTGCTTGTATTTAATCACGCTCAACCCCAAGTCAATCTTTAGTTTAAAAACTGGAAGTTAAATTTATTATAAGTAAGGTAAGTAAAGGAAAGTTTTTTTATACTCTACTTATTTGAACTATTAATTATTTTACTTATTTCTACTTTTTTTTTAGCGAAAAATGTCTGATGGATATAAAAGAAAACACCAAAGTGGACATGAAAAACGCAAAAAGAAAGAGAAAGTGAGTGAGTCGCTTAGTAAAATTAAAGGTTCTTTATTGAAATATGTTAACATTTCTAAGGAGACAGAAGATAATGCAGATGCGGTAGATATTTCCTCGATCGAGGTTAGACCTAAAGAAGCTGAGGCTTGTTGGGACTCGCAAGAATGTTCAACCAATAAAACTGAGAATGTCACAGAAGACGAGGCTGACGGGGGTTTACGAAATTCTAATGACGCTTCCAAGCAGGTGGTGCCTGAATCACTACCAACAACAGCAGCCTCAAGTACTTTCAGTTCTGATCCAGCACGGTGGACAACCATAAGCGCAGATCTTATCGATTACTTCTCTCGTAATCACCCTGTGCAGAAATTGGATATAAATTTTAAGTTATACGCCACTAAATTTGGCAAAAAAATGAGATGTCCATCACAAGATTATTTTTCAGAAAACTGAACAACAATGATATTATAAAAAGGGACTGGTTGATATTTTCCGAATCTACTGGCAAGTTTCTTTGTTATAAATGTATTTTGTTCAAATCGGACCTACCTGGAAATCCAAACCTGTGTAACCAATTCCTTACAGGCTTTAATGACTGGAAAAACGCACATTCGAGAATTTCAAGTCATGAAGTGTCAAAAGAACATTTTGCATCTATTTCTGCTTTAGTGAACTACCAACAAACTAGAAAAATTGATGAGACGTTTGATATTGTCAAGAAAAAAGAAAGCACAAATTGGACTACGGTTTTAAGAAGAGTAGTGGAAGTAATTAAGTTTTTGGCCGAAAGGGGACTAGCGTTTAGAGGCTATTATGAAATACATGGTAATCCTAGTAATGGCAATTTTCTTGGGTGTATCGATCTCTTAGCCAAATTTGATCCGTTCCTAGAAGAACATGTAAGAAGATACGGTAATCCAAGCCGCGGAAAAATATCATATTTATCCTCCGCAACGTATGAAGAACTAATAATTGTACTGGGGTCAAAAGTATTGGAAAAAATAGTTACAGAAATCAAAGAAGCCAAGTATTATGGAATCACTGTTGATTCTACACCTGACGTTAGCCATACGGATCAACTCTCCATAGTTATTAGATATGTCTCAAAAACTGGAGATATATATGAAAGATTTTTGATGTTTGTTAAAATAGAAAAACATGATGCCAAGTATCTTTTTGACACTCTAATTTCAGTTTTAGAAAATCAGGGAATAGACCCAAAATTTTGCAGATGTCAGTCTTATGACAATGCGGCTAATATGAGCGGAGTGTATTCGGGAGTACAAACTAGATTTAGGGAAATCAACAGCGCAGCCACTTGGCTACCATGTGGAGCTCATAGTCTTAATCTAGTTGGCACAGCGGCAGCAGAAAGCTGCTTGGATGCTGAAAAATTTTTTGAAATTTTGCAATCGCTCTACAATTTCTTTGCAGCGTCCCCTCAAAGATGGTCTAAACTAAGGTCTTTGGGAAGTAAAATTTCTGTAAAAAGACTTTCAGAGACCAGATGGTCAGCACGTTATGAGGCTGTAAAAACATTATGTGCCGATTATGATGATATACGTGGTATTCTTACAAATATTTTGTAGCGGCACTCCGTCAATTTCAACTAGTGAAGGTATGTAACCTACAACAGTGATTGAGGCACAAACCTTAATCCATCAAATGAATACTTTGGAGATGGTATTACTCACAGTTATTTGGGAAGATCTACTAAAACACGTCGATATTGTAAATAAATCTCTTCAAGAACCTGGCATCGAGTTCAACACGATAGTGCGACTTTACGACAGTTTAATTCAATATTTATCTCACTGCAGAACTGAGGACATGTATAATAGCTATTATCTTAAGGCAAAAGCCCTTGCACCAGATTCAGAATTTAAAGAATCCGAAACTAGAGTTCGTAAGAGAAAACGACAGTTCGATGAAGGGCCAGATGAGAGTCCCTCTCGCAGTGCCAAAGATTCCTTTAAGATTAATGTTTTTTTTATTGTTCTGGATGTGCTTTGCGCTGAAATGACAAAGAGACGCACTGCGTATACCATCCTTTATGACACATTTAGTTTTTTTACGGATAATACACTGACCGAGGACATTATCAAGGTTAAGGCTCAAGCTCTGGTAAAAATGTATCCGTCTGACTTAGAAGAAAACTTTGTTGATGAGTATTTGATATTTTCAAATTTGTACCCCAAAACCACCTCTATAACGGATCTCATCAAATTACAAATAAAGGATAAACTTGTGTCAAGTTTCCCAAATGTTAATATTGCATTGCGCATATAGCTTTCGATATTGGGTTCGAATGCAGAAGGAGAAAAATCATTCTCCAAGTTGAAGCTTATAAAAAATTTTATACGTTCAATTATGGGTCAAGAGAAAACTTCGCCACTGGGTCTTCTGTGTATTGAAAGTGATGTCGCTCGCGGCGTTAATTTTGAAGATATAATACACGAATTCGCTGTGTCAAAATCCCGAAAAAGGAGTTATTTTAGGATCTACTTAGTAAAGCAAACGTTTTGTATTCGTATTTTTTTATATTTGTATTTAGATATATTATTTTGACCTTCACTATATAATAATATAAAAATGTTTATAAGTTTTTGGGGTATTTTATTTCAATATATTTTTTTCAAAGCCCTTAAGACCTTTGGCCTTCGTAGGCCCTAGGCACGTGCCTACTGTGCCTAATTGGTAATCTGGCCCTGCATGTAAGGTAATTGCTTCACCGTTATAACTCACTATAAAATAGGTAATTACGAACACGTTCGATCTGATTCTGTATGCTCGAACATTTCAGAATAATGTATCATCCCAATTTTTTGTTCCAAAAATGCACCAACTTCGAAATATTCGATGTTGAATGAATACGGAATAGAATTGAGAAAATTGCTCTTTTCCTGAATCGGACCCTGACCGGAAGAAATCACTGAGCTAAAATAATTTTCTGTTTCCACAGCTTTTCATTTTTGGCACTCTTGTTCACCCGAACAGAGTGCCAAATCATTTTGCCAAAAAAAAATTGTCGTAGCTTTTTTCCATCTGAAGATATGATAATTTTTTTCATTTAGATCGTAAAGGTAGAATTTTATCTCGATGGAAGAAATAATATAATATTTAATAAAAGCACTGAATTTAGTTTCTAAAAGGAAATTTAGCTTCGAACAAAACTTGGTGAAAATTATGATTAGTTATTTCTAATTTGAGATATAAGTTTGTTCATTCATTAGGCTTTCATATTTGCATAACATTGTCCCATAGTACGGGAAAAGACTATTTTTCGCCTGATCAGAGTGCTTATACATTTGTTATGGTTTGAATATTACTCGCAAGTAGCTTAACAAGAGCGCAAAAGCAATCTGACCTCACGTCAGTGCTTTCTAAATTTTTTGAAATGTTTATAATATTTTGCTATTGAATGATTATCAGTTCTGAATTTCATAATCTATCCTCAGTAGTCTTGTAGGTAATTCAAAACCAATTTCGAATTGGTTTTGGCAATATCTTTCATCGAGCTGATTCTTCTGTTTGGAACCCATTTAGACTTCAAGACATGAATAACTTGACAAATTATAACTTCTACATTTGTATTCTATGAATTATCAAAACACTTTAATTTACAGGTTCAAACAAGGATATAGAAAATAACACAGATAGAAATCTTTGACTTTTATAAAAATAAAAAACATGGCAATAGTGTTGATTCAATCATAGAGTATGGAATTAAGCGAAAAAGGCTTATTGCGGTTTTCCTTTGTTCAACTTAGTGAATGCAAACTGCTCTCGATTCTATGCTATAAACTTCGAGTGATTCATCGGTTAGGAATTTTCAGCCAACGTTCCATCCAAATCTCGGTCGAGAATATAATCTCTTATAACTAGCGTCGCTGAAAGTCCGAATACAATATCGGTAGAAATGCCAAAAATCGGTGGATTAGAGGTGAATCCGTAACAGTATGATCTTTTTCATTAGCTTGAATTTTACAATGAGAAATTTGAAAATAGTATTTTTTAATTACTAACTGTATTACTTCGACATAATATCTGGAGAATTAAAAAGTCGGTAGTAGACTTCTATAACTGTGCGGCCTATCATTTGATGTCTCCAAATCGGTAGAAACACCGATAAATCGGTAGCATCGGCAACACTGCTTATGATGAGTCTATTTTCATAACGCTTTATTCTGTTTGAATTATTCTATGGATATGAACCTTTTCGATTTTTGCTTTTAAGGCCGTATTCATAGGCCGTACTCAAGAATGAGTACGCCTAAGTACGGCCCTTTCAATGGCTGACGGTATTCACAGTCGAAAAATGTGAGTTTGGGTGTGAGTAATTAGGCAAAAACGCCCTCAAATCTAAGAACGTAGGCAGGTGCCTCGTTGAGTGACTACACGGCATTCGGGTATACTCGCATGCGCAGTTTACACTATCCCCATATTCGAAGGCGTCAAAGCCTACTTTGTAGGGATCAAAGATTTTATTACATTCACAGTATAGTTCTTATGGGTTTATGAAATATTCCTTCACATAAGTAAATAAAATTATGTTTTTCTATGACATTTTCAAAACATGCACTGAGAAAATGCTACGTTGCCAAATATACTACCTCACTCGACTAAGTTTTCTCTAAGTATGATTTTATAACATGAACTCCATGATTGACGGTTGAGTAACCCTTACTCGAGTATTTCTCAGTACTCAACTCAAGTACGTACTACGTACTATGAATACCGCCTTCAAATCTTATGCTCCCTTCTGTTATGTTATACTCTGTGGATTGGAGAGCAACCATAGAACTCAGAGCATAGCAATTGTCAATTGGAATAAGAATGAAATTCAAAAAAATTTTATATTTTCACCAATACTCTGACAGAAAATCACTAATCAAGCATTCCAGTACGAATTTCAGTTGCGACAATGTTTTGGATTGAAACTTATGTAACATATTCCGAAAAGCACTAAGTATGTATTATACAAATTATACAAATACTCGTACTACACTTAGGAACCTTAATCTGGAACAGCGCCCATAAACAAGTATTTTTCTTAAATTTTATGAAGGCAAAAGCTGAAATTTTTGAGTGATCTCGAACAAAACTGTAGAAAAACTTTGAGTAGATATGTTTGAATTCAAATATAGGTGTGTTCACAAATCGTGCTGGTTGTATTAGTATCACACACTCAACCAGAGTAGGGGGAAAAGACTCTAGACCTCATGTCAGAGCTTTTCTAAACTTTTTATTGGAGCTTTGATTCATATATGTATTCAAAGTGTGGCAGCTTTTGATTCGAACTTATAGAAAAAATGCAGGAAAGCACTGATGTGAGGTCAGACAAACATGTTCTAAAGCCTTTCCCGACCTCTGGAATGGTGCTATACTATAACAACCTCCACAATGAATGTAGAATTATCAACTAACCTATACCTTAATCAAAAATAACCACTTCTATTCTACTTCAGTTCAATTTGAAGCTCAAATTCGCTGCCTTTTAAATCAATCCAGAAGATGGCCTATTTCATCGGGAATCATATGGAAATACCAGCAACAAAATCTCATTCAAAATGATTATCTATTAAATTATCAATGAAGAAGTTATTATAAAACAAATTTGTCAAACAACGGAAACATAGCAACATGATTGCTGAGGAGATGACTACGCTGAATTTCAAAACATCAAAAGAATTTCTAAAAACCACTAGTTTCTTGAATAAAAGTAAAATGCTGTAATTCTAGGATATGCTGAATATCAATAACTTCGATAAAAATTAAAAATTTTGTGAATCTCTGATGAATATATTTGGAGATATCAAGAATTAAATAAAATAGCATTAGTCATTTTCTTTACATTTTCTGAGGTTACAATTTCCACAAAATTTTGCGAACCTTTTTGTTTCAACCTCTTTGAAAAATGTTCCAAGTTAAAATTTTATCGTTATGAGTTATTGAGGAAACCAAATCTAAAATCTCATACCGAACTTAATCACGGATTTGGCCCAATAACGAACTTGACTGAAATATTCTGACAGTATACCTATTCTCCAAATAGGAAAACTCTAGCTCATCTTCTTTGGAAGATACATAGAGTACCATCTACTCAAATTTGAAAATTATCAGAAAGTTGAAACCAATCGATTGAGATCATTTTCGACCTGATATTCTGACATTATAGAGATTTCGCCTAAACGATCAAATACTCTACTACTACTTCAATGAACTGAAACAAATGTACAAGAATCTTCTTAAAATTGAGAATTGTATCAATGTATTCCTATGACAGAACTGAATCATATAAAAATTCATAAGCCACTTCACGTATATCTTATAATTTCAGTTTCCTCAAAAAAACTCATAAGAAATTCTATCGAATGGCTTCGTCAAGTCGATAAATACACCAACTACTTCTTTATCCCTGTTCAGGCATTAATATATCTTGTTGGTGAAGCGGTACAAAGCATCTAATGAAATTAAAGATCTGTCAAATAATTATGAATGATTTGCATGGCGGCGCCCTCACGTGAGTGTCATACGATACAGTTCCCTGGTCACAAGATTTGGAATGACGTTTTCATTTAAATTATGGCAAGTACGTACACCATTATTTTAGACATCTTGATTCTGGTTCATGTTGTCACTTCACTGTGACAGTTACATATGTTGAGTATGAAACGTCTTCACAATCTATTTAAGAAAAGAAAAATCTTACACTCACATTTGTATAGTACAGTTGAGAAAACCGAACACCAACTTTCTTTATTGGGAAGAAACTATTTAGAGCCATTAGATTTCACAGAGAAGGAAATAAAATCACTCTTTTGGACAGCTACAGAGTTCAAGACACTTTCCAATAATGAATACAATATCAGAGATTTAGAAAATAAAGCAGGAACCCTTCTTATGAGTGAACCAAATATTCATTTTCAGAGTTCAATGCTGAAGGCCTCTAAAGATCTAAAGGTAACATTGAATGTCATCGTTGATTCTGCATGGGAATCCTGGCAGTTCCCTGAAGATGCTGGAAGAATATTGGGTAAAACCTGCGATATAATTTTCATCAAAAGCAAATATCATCTAAGAGCCAAGGCGTTAGCATCTGGGGCAAGAATTCCTGTAGTCATAATTTCCGATGCGAGATACGCAAATCTCAGAGCTCTGTCTGATATTTTCACTCTGAGAGAAACATTTGGATACTTAGAAAATCTTCATATTTGCTGGATTGGATCACCAACTTCACTTATCAATACTTACTTACTCAGTATGCCACAGTTTGGTATAAAGATGAAATTTTTTTGCTGCCATGTCCTAGGAGAAAAGGTCAGTCCTGTAGCCATGTCTAGAGTCCGTACGTTAGGCGCAGAATTCAGTGAAAAATGCGAGGAAGCTTCTACAATAGAAGAAGCCATGAGTCATAGTCAAATATTGGCAATGGGTTCAAATCTGGGAGGTCAAAAGCAGATCAATGAGCAAAATTGTAAAGAAGCTAATCATGACTTTTACATTCTTCACAGTATGCCACGTACAGATATTGAAATATGTCCTAAGCTGTTTGAAAGTGACAGAAATCTGACTTGGGCCTCATACAAAAACTATCAGTGGATTTTGACAGCCTTTTTAGTTAGAATATTAACTAATCATAATCATATTACGAAGGAGCCGAATTTTTCGGAAACTAAGAAATAGTTTTAACATATCAGATTCCTTTGAAAGAAAATTCGCTTGACTCAGCATCTGAGTGATTTCACAATTTTAATTTATCAGTACTTGCATCTTCAAGGTTATATTATATATATTAATATTTACCATGACCAATAACGAGGTGATTGTAGGGAAATATATTTGTTGTTTGAAAACTGTTGAAATCTTATCAACCGACACTTCTAAAGAGCTACGAAAATTGAAGAAATCACTGTATAACACTACACTGTTTAGATTTTGCGACAATATCAGTAGTTTATGGACTATTCTTCCAACAACAAGACAATTTGTTCCAACAACTTCACTTGTCTGGAGTGGTATGAAATGGAGATTTCTGAATTCACAATTTGATCCGATATTCAATTACGACAGTGGTTTTCGTCCATTTTGCGATCACTATGAATACTTAGATTATGAGGGATTATGTCTATTCATTGGGGTGGCATCTCTCTCAATTGCAAGTATCCCGTCTTAACAGTTCGTTTGTACGATCTCTGGACTACGCGACGTTGCAGGTAATTATTCCTCTAATTGCCTTACAGTAATAAAACTTATTATATGTAGGTAGTAATATAAAAACTACATCTTCTATAGTTCTTGATGCAATTTCTATTGATTTTAAAGATTTCCAGGCTGTGAGGCTAGATCAAATCTATACTTATCTGTGGTTGGAAGACTTCTTCAGGGTAGTTTGAACAATCGGTCTCCAAACTTGCGGCAACTCAATGGATAGAGCACTTATGGGATCAAAGACTACTTTATAAATGTTGCTTACTTGATTTTACTCTTCGCTACTTTCTTTTCTTCTTATATAAAAATAATAACAAACTTTACTGATCCTCTTGCGTATTGTGAAAATGTATCGGACCAGTCATACAAAATAACATACATAAACAAGGAACCACAAGAATGAAATAACCAATTTAATGAATGAAGTCCTGAAAGACCTCCACGATACTGTAAGAACATCTCTTGAGTAAAAAAAAATAGCATTTCTCTTGAAAGAACTTTCACACAACGATTTCAATCTATTGGGAAACGGATTTATATTGGGGAAGGCAATAGTGTCATTGTGTCGCGTTCTATACTGATGGAGTCAGGGAATTTCTCGTATTTACTCACGTTCAGGTGGACATAGACAAGGCTATTAAGAATAAATAAATGGGAAGGGAAGAATATGAAAACCACAGCATGAATCACACTGGCGAAGTTAGAAAATGAGACGTTTGATACGTTTTCGAGAAATGAACACCCGATTACATATTATTCTCTGAAAAATCTTGGACCATTAACTCAAGATGGAGGTTGAAAATTTATTATATCTTGGATGTCACCTTTTTTGTGAATTCTTCTTGCCAATTTGAGGACAAACGGGAATTGACCAGAAGACACTTATTCATTTAGTAAAAAGGCAGCGCGTTCGGATATCAAAGAGCCACGAGTTTGGGGGCTCTGGCAGATAACATATCAGGTCCTGGGCTGCTACCGTCAACGTTGGATGAAATTTCCTGGGCAGTAGTAGGAAAGAAAAAAATAATTACTATCAAGGAGCATGAACTGTACAGAGAAATGCCAACATTTTAAAGTACAGAGAATGCATTAGTTTCATTGGCATATCTAGCTAAGGCCTCTAAAACCTTCTGGAGACATGAAATTAGTTCATCGTCCACCCGCAGAGTGATGTTATTCTTGGATTGGACCTTAGTATTTGATTTATTATTATTCAATTTCCAATCAGCTGTGCAAACATTATTGAAATGGTGTAGATTTTTTTTATTATAATTGAATTCATAGTATTTTAATAATCGATTTTAGTCATATTTTGCTCAACTCCTACATGTGGGATACCTTGAGCATGTTCAAGTTTTTTGGGAGTCTGCGCAGTTTCCTCAAATATATATTTATAATGACTAAAAGGAGTATTGCCGTATGAATATGTGTATACAGGGTGTCTACTATAATAGATGCCAAACTTCAGTAGGTGATAGTAAAAGTCATTTGCAACAAAAAATGTCCCAAACTCTTTTTCGAAAAGTTGATAGTTATCAGGTTATTTAACACTTCTTGGTTTTTCGAAATTTTTCGTTTAAAAACAAGAATATCTCTGTTATTCTTACAGCTACATCAAATCTGACCATATCATAGCAAAGGGCAGTAAAGGTGCTATAAAATAGGTAGTTACTAATGTTAAAAAAATGTTTTATACCGGGTGTTGTAAAAGGGTAAATGTAAAAATTGAAAAGAGTGCAAACTAAGTGGTGTTTTCTTGTTAGCTGTACCATTGCAAATTGGTGAATAAGAAGTTGTTTTTTTTTAGGAAAAACTAGTACATGTAATAGACTTTTAAACGGTATATCAACTTTTCACTTAGCTTTTTGTTTTTCCAACAATATTACGGTTTTAAGTCACAAAAACATAAAAATCAGAAACGCAAATTTACTAATAATTCATTTCAAAACATTGTAGGTTCAAAACAGTCATAAATATTATTAATAGTAACATACAAACATTAAATGAACTTTGAATGAAACTGAATGAACGTAAAAATCAATGTTATTGTAAAACCGAATTAAAAACTATAAAATCTGTTCAAATTGCCTACCCCTTTGCTCCATGCATTTTATACATCTTTTTCGTACAGAATCCACAACCTTTCGAAGTTCATTACGTTTTCGACGCATTGTATCACAACATTCCTGAATTCTGTTGATTAGTTCTTCTCGATCATTAATGCGATTTTACAGACATTTTCTTTCAAAGTGCCCCAAACATAAAAGTCTAATGGGGTAAGATCGGAGCTTCTAGGTGGCCATCTCACAGGACCATATCTTCCAATCCATTTCTCCCCAAAGCGTTGATTCATCCAGTCCCTCACAATTCGACTATTATGGGCAGTGCATCCGTCCAGTTGAAAATAAAGTTCATATCTATCCACTATGGAAATAGCTTCAAGAATGTTAAGTATGTTATTATTTAGTAAATTTGTCAATTCATTGGAATTAAGGCGATTAGGAAGTATCTCATCAATCCCAACCAAACATTGACTCTTAATTCATGCTGATAATGAGATATAACAGTCGCATGTCGATTTTCCGTTTCCCATATATCGGAATTTTGTAAATTTATTATTCCACTTTTAGTGAATGTTGCCTCATCTGTACATAATATTTGATCACATCCCCACTCTTCCAACTTATTTAGGTACCACTTACAGAATTCTAATCTGACCTCACCATCCACAGGTAACAAATTCTGGACTTTATTTTAATGATACGGGTGTAAATTATTTTGTTTCAAAACTCTGTGTACTGTGGAATGGTGAAGCCCTAATGTGGCACCAACACGCTGAGTACTTGTAGTGGGATCTTCTAGCGCGAAGTATTGCTGGTGCTTGCCTCCAGTGCTGAGAATTTTGACCACCTTCTCTATTTCGAAAACCTCGAAACGATCCAGTTTCACCAGAGCGCCTAAAAACTTCTACAAATTGAAAATTATAATTAAAAGTCTTTCAGACTTTTTGAAAATTGATAATTTTCAAAAGGTTTCTTACTTTTCTCCTTGATAAAGATAGAAGATGTCTATCGAAGCGTCGGAAAACATTACATCCACAATAGATGATGGTGATAGCCCAAACAATCATTCAATATCAAGAGGAGTCACATCTTTTGATCTAGAAATAGAAGATAACTATATATGGAGTTGAGGTTATCAACATCAGATTTTTTGTTGATACTAATCGGATTATTTTTGATGTGACACATTTCCAAGAAGGTTCTTTTTAGATAATAAGATATTTTTTATTTTGAAAATTTCAAAATTCTTGATAAAATATCTTATTGTAAAAAAAAAACCTTCTTGGAAATGTGTCACATCAAAAATAATCCGAATAGTATCAACAAAAAAATCTGATGTTGCTAAACTCAGCTCCATATATAGTTATCCTCTATCTCTTGCGTGGATTTTAGGAAAATCTATTGAAGTCATACTGTTCAGGGGTCGGTTATGATAAGGAATTTTTCATCGGATAGATCGATGATGTAGTCCAGAGCACTTCGGATCGATGATGTAGTCCAGAGCACTTCGGATAGCATATAGTTCCGCTGGTAGTATGCTATTGTTAGGGTTCAGTTTATTGCAAATTGAAATATTTGATGCAATGGCAGCTGTGGCCAATCCCATTGCTCTTTTTGAGGCATCTGTGTAAATTTTTGGAAGTCAATCTACTTTCGAAAAATTCACAAGTTCTTGTCTTGGTGAAGAATTCTTGTCATATTCAAGCAAGCTGATATCGCAAGTAGGATCTGGAATCAGCCAAGGTGGAGTATCAATTTAATAGTCTTCAATTATATCAGGTACTTCAATATTGAGACTTTCTAGATAATGGTTTATACGTTGGTAAAAGAGGAGGTAAATGCGTTTTCGTTCTCTAAATAAGTCTCCAAAACGGTCAGCATAAGTAAAATGATAGGCCAGATTGTTTTTATTTGTCATAAAAGAAGCTGCATAGTTGAGGCTTAGGTATTCTCTCCTCTCATCCAGGGGTAGTTCTCTTGTTAGAGCATGTAGACTATCAATAGGGCTGGTTCGAAACTCTCCAGTAGCAATTCTAAGAGCTGTGTTATGAATACCTTGAAGGGCCTGTAGAAGTGCTGAGCTGAGGCGTAAGCTTGTGACTCGTAATCTATTTTGGAACGTATTAGTGACTTGTAAATATTAATAAGAAGTTGTTGGTCTGCTCCCCATGTACGGTTAGAGACACCGTAGCAGCTTTATACCCTGTTGACAATTCAAGATCAAGTTTTTCAGGAGTGGAATCCAGTTGAGTCTATTATCAAAAATCATTCCTAGTAATTGTATTTGTTGAGCTTGAGGTATAGGTTTGTCATACTATAGCAGATTTACGTGAATCACCCTGTACATTTAAATTTATGTTTACATAAAACACAACTGAATTCAAAAGTTGACGTGTCTCAGCATTTTTTATAATTTTCTAAAATAATGTTATAAAGAATTTTATTCCATAAGTGGTTTCCACACTGTATATCTTCAGAGCCATGGTTAGAGAGGCTGTTGTTTTCGAGAAAATTATGCTTTTTGTTTTATTCAAGTTGAAAAAGGAGCCAGATATATTTGATCATTTCTCTATCTGTGTTAAAGCATTTTGTATTAGAAGGTGTAAGGTTTCCAAATCATAACCCACACTTTATATAACGAGATCATCAGCGTATAGGTTGGCTTTCACAGCAGGGTCAATATTACGCAAAATGTTATTTATGGCTATCAAAAAGAGAGAGACACTAATGATAGATCCTTAAGGGGTACCACTTTTCTGGGTCTTTTCATTCGAAAGCTGCCCGTTAATTTTAACTGGGAATTATTATCCTGTTTTGTATTGTACACGTTTTACAAGATGAAACTGGAGCAATATTCGGTCCATACGCAATGCAGCTTGACAAGTCTTCAAGAATTTTTCCATTCAAATTCTCTTGAAACTCGAAAATGAGATTACAAAACTATACAAAATTCAATTACCTTAAAAGGTTCAACCATTATCGTACTAGGATTACTCAATGTGTCGTAATATTTTTCTTCCTTTACAATGAAGCGTTAGATTTGAGAGCATCTTTGTCTAAGCCATAATCCCACACCCATGCTGGGAAGATTAGTCAGAACACAATGACCACTAGCCTTAAAGCTCTTCAAACCACAGTATTTCCACTTCATTACTGCTCCCATTACGTAAAATTCAAAAACCTCTCGATCTATACCCTGAAACTACGTCTTTGAAGTAGATGTAATCGTATTAAAGACGCCAGCGGTTAATACGCAAACATATGGCAGATGTAACATGTCTACTATCCTAAATCTTTTCCTCCTTTTATGAATGTGCATACAGGGTAATAGTATTATGGTTCAAGAGTTTCAAGAGGAAGATCAAAGATGCCTGCCCTCTGGACCGTGCTTGAGCGATTTCTATTTCACTAATTGTATTATTTCACATGATGAGATTTTGTTCGCGGGGTAGGATTATGTAGGATGAACATTCTTATTTATAATTTTGGATACTTTGACTCAGTAAATTCAATATAAAATTGGGATGTCTCAGTTGTACGAATATGAATACATTCGTACGAAAATTCGGTAATTTCATTCAAAAAATTGTTAGTTATGGTCGACTAACAACGGTCATAATGGTCAAATAAGAGTCACATATATGCATTCAATAATGTTTTAGCAACGTTTCTATTAGCATATAGACTTCATCAAGCAGAATAATTGACTAGCAGATAAATATACTTGACATTTACGTTGTCCAAAAAGGAATACTATTAATTTATGGGCTCATTCAAATTCAGATTCACAATATTATTTCGATTATTATATCAAGCAGAGCAACCGGTTTTGTATACGTAAAACCTATGTATCTTCTAACCAAAAACCTTGCTTCAAAATATCACAATTTTTCCTAATGAATCGTAAGGACAGAAACAACGGGAAACCTATTGTCTCTAATATTCTCATCAAGACCGTCAATATAACTGAAAAAATTTAGAAAGCACTGGCCTGAGATCAGATTGCTTTGGAGCCCTTGTTGAGCTACTTGCGCGTAAATATTCAAACCATAACAAATCTATAAACACTCTGATCAGGTGAACAATAGTCTTTTCCGGTACGATGAGACAATGTGATGCAAATATGAACGCCTAATAAATGAACAAACCTATATCTCAAATTAAAAATTACTACTAATTATTTTCCCCGAGTTTTGTTCGAAGCCATAATTCAAATCCCCTAAAAACTTAAGTCAGTGCGTTTCTGAATTTTGACAACGTATATAATTTCAGCCGTCGAGATTGAATTATATCTCTATGATTTCCCGTTATGAAAAATTTTTATTAATATTACGCCAACTGACACTGATTAATGAGCCCGGCATTTGTCATTCGAATATCGATCTGTGATGGCCAACGGTCAAAGAAAATCACCGGGACTTCATGTCATTTCTTTTTTCCCTTGAGTAAATGAAAAAATGATCATATTTTTAGATAGAAAAAAGCTACGACAATGAAATTTGAGGTTGAGTAAGATATCGATCACCTCAATATAATCACGAATTTTTATTAGGATCCGAAAAATGGCTTATGAGATAGTGAGTATTAAAAAATTTTATTTCGGAAATTATTCAAAAATTCAAAAAAACGTTTGGTTTCAGCCTCCCTCAACGATATTTCAAGTATTAACTTCATCGGATGAATATTCTAGTAGTTATTGAGGAAACAAAATTTCAGATGCTCATAACTACTGAACCATCCGATGGATTTGGCCCAATAACGAACTTGACCGAGATATTTGGACAATTAATCTATTCTGAAAATATGAAAACTCTTGCTCATCTCGTTTGGATGCTAGAGAGGATACGGCCGGCCGGTCAACCAGACAGACTCAACTTTCGCCACGGATTCTTCATCAGGGAGTCGAACCCAATCGATTGAGACCATTTGGGCAAAATGATAGGCACTCTGTTCAGGTGAACAAGAGCGCCAAGAAATATAAACTATAGACCACTGACCACTATAGGCCACGGAATGTCAGAGACACTACTAAAAGAAAACATCGATACCATCGCTAATTATTAAGTGTGCTAATAAATAGATGCTTCAATCTGGGAATCTTTCCTTATGAATTGAACACAACAAGGATAGTACCGAATCATAAGAAAAGGGAGAGAATAAATTGCGGGAATTACCTATTACCTATTTCAATTGTACTGGCAATGGGAAAAATAATGAAAACCCTAATAAAGGTCAGGGTGTATGAATATTTCGAAACTCAGTCGATGATCTCAAAACATCAGCATGGCTACCAAATAAATAAGTCTACTATTACACTGATGATGGAGGTCGTCGATTATATTTTGGATGCATTTGAAAATTTTGAAAAGGCCCTTTAGATTTGTGTTGACCTCAGTAGGGCTTTTAACACGGTCGACCACGAGTCTTTTGACAAAGTTGGTATAGTGTTAGAGGCCCTAATTTGAAACTAATTGGGTCCTATTTGGAAGATCGTTACAGGATTGTCGATTTCCGTGGTTAGAAATCTACAGGGAGAAAATTGAGTTCGGGAGTACCGCAGGGTTCTGTGCTGTGCCCCATTTTGATCGTTGTATTCGTCAATGATTTTTTGAAGGAGAACAGTAATGGTGAAGTGAAAATGTTTGCAGATGACCCAACTCTAATGAATAAATCAAAAAATAGATAGGAGTCGGAAGCAAAGTCTAGAGAGTCGTTGAATTGTGAACAGTGGTTTCGAAGTAACCATATGGCGGTAAATGAGGGCAAAACTCAAAGGATACTACAATGTCAATGGAATTCCAATCTTTGAATCTGCTGGGTTTCACTCTGAATACAGGATTGAGTTGGTCAAGACACGTCGATAAACTATGTGGAAGATTGTCTTCATCTATCTATGCCATACAACGAATAAAATCCATCTTGAGCTCAAGGGAGACAATTCTCACTTATAATGTAGAATTGCAAGGTGTAGCTACTTATGGCATAATCCTATGAGGGGATTCTCCTGGAATGGATAGGGTCTTTCTAAAACATAAGAGAGCATTAAGATCAATCTCAGGGATTCCAAATACTCAAAGTTGTAAAAGTGTGTTTAGAGATTATGGTATATTAATTCTGCCATGTTGCCATTTTATGTTGCAAGTCTTATGCGTTGTATAATATATATAAGAAGAGAAGAATTTTTGAAGCATGGTGACGTCCTGAAACGCACACCTATATGACGTCCCAAAATGTAAGTTGAGGAAAATCCAAGAAACTGTCGATTTTTTGAGACTCAATATGTTAAATAAATCACCTGAAATAATAAAAAAAAATGAAATAATATAAATTCAGAAATGAAGTCAAACATTTGTTCAGGAAAAATGTTTTTTATAGTGTGGAAGAGTACTTATGCTTTGAATACATTGGCTAGTTCCAGATAAACTGG
Source organism: Micraspis discolor (assembly GCA_030674115.1). Lineage (NCBI taxonomy): Eukaryota > Metazoa > Arthropoda > Insecta > Coleoptera > Coccinellidae > Micraspis > Micraspis discolor. Next base: position 205,004 of record JARTUT010001320.1, on the reverse strand, counting down.
GTAATTCGTTAATTATGTGTCAATTGTTGCTCCAAATTTGTTTTGTTGAGTGATATTATAGGTTTAATTTTAATTTTGGATGACTTACCTTCTATGAGTTTAATGTTTCTTCATACAATATACAATACAATATATATATATACATTTATGGATTGAAGTAAATTCACATTCTTCATAGTATTTCAATAATAAAATTAGAAGATGAATTGATAAGTACACGTGTTTAAAAAAATTTAATTTTTAGTAATTTTTCTTAATTATTCCTCCAGATAGTCTTCTTTCAGCTCGATACACTGGGCCAAGCGATATTCCACTTTTTCATGTCATTCACAAAATATGTTTTCTCAAACTTTGCAAAATAGGCCTCCATTTCAACCATGACCACCTCGTTTGACGTAAACCGCTTCATGCAGAGCCATTTTTTTTTATGTTAGCTATGGTAGCAATTCGTAGCCCAATTCGACCAATTTAGCCGTGGCGACTGCTGATGAATGGCGGTTCGGCTCGGAAGGCTGCCTGTTTCCTTGAATGCGGCTTCAAATAGATCCATTAATTCTCTCTATCATTTTCCTGATATTGTCTTTTCATTTTCCAGGTAATCGATAAGGGTTATTCCTTGGGAATTCCAAAAAACTGTGGCTATAACTCGCCACCTCCTTCACCTTCTTCAGAAACTGGATTATATTGGCCTTAAATAAGAGCAGACAGTGCTTCGAAGTTGTGACACGATTTCGTTTTTGGTCCACAGTCAGCAGGCGGAGAAACCATCTTCATCTTCAAATGTTTATGAAAAATATTGTTCACGCATTTAATGCCGGCAATCGGCTTACACGATATCATAGATTTATCGACCATATCACCTCATTCGGACGTCCTGATGTTTGGTCACATTTGAATTAATTGAACCAATATTGAATTCTGTGTCGACTACACCTTATCCTTGACTAAGGAACAGTGCGTCACAAAAACGACCGATACAATGAATGTAAATAATCGACATGAACTCACCTTGAATTTAAAATAAATGAACTTAAAAATACTAGAAATAAATTAGGAAAATAATGATATTTGCTATAAGAACTCAGAGCTGCAGTCTGTCTACGAATATGGGGAGGACATTGTTAGACAAAACTGGTAACCAATGAACCGGTGTAGATCTTATGGTGCCAGTAATTGTACTCCTGGAAGTATTCAAATGTGCATCGATCTTTTGTGTATGTGTACTATTTAACCAAATAGAGTCACCTTACTCATCTGTAAGAAAGACTAAGGCTAGAGATGCTGTGCGAAGAGTGTTACATCAGCACCCCAAGATGATCCAGCTAATTTCTTATAATCGAGAGATGAATCTAATTCAACTCCTAAGTATTTAGCATAGAAATTATGTTCGATGAGAGAATTATTGAAAGTTACAGCTAATTTCCTATTTTTCATAATTATTCATATGGAAACAAGATACCTGTATTTTGTTGGTATTGGAACATAATCTGAACTAAATAAAAAATTCTTTAAAATTTTCAAATCAAATGATAGTATGTTTTCCAGAGTATGGAGATCCGAATGGTGATGAGCAATAGCAATGTCATCTGCATAAACAAATTTCTGAGATGATGTCGTGGCTAAATCACATAAATTGAAAAGTAAATGAGCAAGAACTGATCCTTGTGGAAGACCGTTTTTCAATGTCTTGTACTTGCTACTCTTATTGTCAACAAAAACACAAAACCTTCTATCAGATAACATATTTTTTAATAATCTTACCATTTTTCCCCACTTCAGATGTGTATAGACTTTGAAAATTAATTCGTATTTTTACACAATGTCATATGACGAAGAAAAATCAATTAAAGCACCTCCTGTTTTCAACCTATTATTGAAGCCTAATTCCATGAAAATTGTAAGGCTGAGAACCTGATCTGAACGATTTCAGTTTTTCCTAAAACCTCCCAGGAAATTTTGTAGAGCATTTTCTTTAGAAGATTCAATTCTGAAAAGAATTAACCTTTTTATATCTTGAATGGAACACTCAATAAACTGATTGGTTGATAACTATCAGGATGACAAGGATTTTTTCCTCATTTCAAAATACTTATTACTTCAGCCTCACGCAAATTGGGATGGAAAGTTTCCTGAATTCAGAATATGATTATAGAAAAACAAAACGAAGACAAGGCATTTTTTCCAAAATGTTTGATGAATTCAGGATAAATTCCGTCAAAACCTGCTGTTTTCCGGGATTTGGTAGACTTAATTGCAGCCCTCAATTCATCTATATTCAATGGATGTGACACATGTTCTAAAGTAGGACCTGATCTCCTGAATATGTGTAATTTTTTCTTCATATTCTTCATTTTAAATTGGGATATATTAACTGATTCAGATACATCAACTAAGCGGCGAGAGATTAAAATTGAATTAATTTTTGATGATGATTAGGCAAGGGGAGTAGCTTCACCTAATTTTCCCAATATATCCCATGAACTCCTACTCGAATATATGAAATTCATTTTTGATACAACACTATCACATTTCTCGTTTCGGCTTTCAAACTATGACAGATCATATCTTCGAAAGTATAAGTTTGTTCACTCTAGGACCAACCAATAATCACAATTTGCCTAGAGGGATGAAAATACGCCGATTATCGGCCTCCAGCTTCAGCCAGCCCAAAAATATCATTTTTTCTATCGCTTTCCTGAAAATTACGGAACTATATTTTTAAATCTTCAATCATCAATGTCTCTGAAATCCCAACAAAAAAAACGATAATCCTTTTAATGTTTATTATTTAATCATTATATGTATTCATAATATGTATAATATAAGTAATAAACAGCTTATACAATTTTTCCCAAAAACTCAAAAATTACAAATATTTGGGCACATTTCATTGTACTCTACTCTTTTTAGGTTAACATTCCATCCAATGAGAAAAGTTGATATCAGTACCTCATAAAATTCACCCTACCTGTCAGGTGGTAATTGAATTAATGTTATGCCACTAGTTCTATTCTACGGAATGGGTATTAATAATGAGGAGGGTTATAAATTTCATATATTTGATTAATTTCAAATTCATAACTCCCGAAATTCAAAGATTTAAATTTTTTTCAACACTTGGCCGATGTTCGATGTATTTGGCATGAACTTATTTTCAGTGCTTTCGGCTAAGTTTTTTTTCAGGGCTTCATTCAGATTAAAAGAACATTCCTATGTTTCAAGTGTTATTATCGAAAGGCTATGGATTTATTCGAAAAACGAGACATGTCAGATGATGTCAATGATAACTCCAAATATGAAGTGAATTCGATCTTCGGTCCATGAGTTCTGAGGGTTTCTTTGTACCATTGAAATGGTATAAGCCAAATGAATGTGATATACGCCCTTAAACAAACACTTTCTGCTCACTAGTTTCTATTGTTGATAGTTAAAATTTCGAATATCGGACCAAAAATTGTTTGATCGACTAGTTTCGACTTCCTGATGTTGAAAGAATCGTGATCAAAATTGAGTTTTTCCTTCGATTTGGTCCTCCACACCACATACGCAATAAGTTTTGAGAAAATGTTTAGAATAAATTTGTGGCCAATGACACGGATTGAATTCGAGGTTAGTCAGAACCCGTCCAATAGTTCTGCAGTATTGGGAATCAGAAATTTCATCATAAGTATGTTTTTCTCAGATTTGCCTATCTATGTCAATTGCATGACTATGATGTCACCAAACCCACTCGGCTCCAGAGAGTGCACAAAGTACCTCCTCGGCTAGCTCTAGAGCTGAGACTACTTATAAAGGGGCGCCACTCTCTTTTATGATAATACAAAGAAAAAAAAAGGAAAGTACACTAAAGATCTCAGGGTCGCAAAAGAGAAAATAACGAACGCACTCTCAGGATGCCAAACGAGCCCGATCACACAAGCGGGCGGTAGTGGCTGGTAGAAATAATATAGAGCAATTATTTGATAATATAATGAGCCCAAATGAAATACACAAGGTCCTCAAACGAGGATATATCTTACAGAAGGTTGATCACTAACTAGTTCTTACTTCACAACCCGAATATTCGATATAATGCTTTATCTCTTACTAAACAAACAGTAATATCACCCCAAGGTATATACTTAGAGCCTCGATGGTAATCGTTACAAATAGCTCTTTACTTATATCTAAGCGACCTTCTCGATAGGTCGGGTTTTATGTACTAAACAGTATTCACTGAATTGGGCCTCTTTGATACTAATGAATCTTAACTAAATTCTACAGACTAACCTTCTATAACAGTCTAGTTCGTGGCTTGACTGAAGTACAAAAGGATATAGTTTCTCAACCCATAATTATCCTCACAGCCTCGTAGATGGAAACTGGGCTCAAATATATTCCTGGGCCAACGTAGTACAATTTCTCACAGTAATGCGCCCTGGGTAGACGACAGGTGTGGTATCTTAGATGGCGAAATGTGGTGGAGGTCCCCAAAGACAGCTCCCACGGCAGGTCGACGGTAATTCAAAGACAGCCTAGACAAACAGCTCGAAGACTTCAAAGACAGTTCAGAATCTGCGGTACCTCGCAACGGTACAATAATAATTCCCAATTCGAAGCAGAATGATGCTAAAATACGAACAAAAATCTAAAATACCTCGTGACAAACATAGGTTAACTCACCAATCCCACGTCGTTTTTCCAAACAAATACGCCTCTCCGCTAAAGCGCAAAAATCTCACCAACGAACAAACCAAACCAACATGATAAGATTTCTCTCAGGGCTTCAGTTGAAATCCTGTTCAGATCCGCAGAATTGCGATTAATTACTTCAGGACATTTCAACCAAATATGCGGGAAGAACGATGTAATTGACAACCTACGTCACATGATGACAGAAAAGGACCACCGACAACGGCGTCCATCGAAACGTACGAGATAAGCTGGCAAACTACTGCGACTAACGCCACCAGTTCGGTTTGCAGGTACTAACTGGAGCGGGAATTTTGAAACCGTGACAATGAAATTATTTTAGGGACAATAGTTATTTGAGCAACCAACTGGGTAAATCATTATTTTTCGTAACGATCCTATTCCTCCGCAACTCGCTCCGCTCGTAACACGAGTTACTTGTGTCACACTATATTTTTTCTAATTTTTATAGGATGTAACTATTTGAATTGAAATTAAAAATATCAAAACTTCCACACAAGCGACAAGTAAATTCGGAAATATTTATTTTTCACTTCGTGGCTATGGATGTATCGTTAGTGTCATATTTCGTATTTTGATTGTCCCAAAAATGAAAACATAATTATTAACTTTTTCGGCAAATAATTCATTGAATTTGTTTCAGAGTAGTAGAAACTGATACTGCATACTGCAATGTCCGATTCAGAGAACGACGTATCGAGTGACATCGAGGAAGCTGCTGAATCTATGTTATCCGCAATTATTCCTGAGAGGTCGAGGAGCAAATATGATTTGTCCGATACCAAATTCTTTTAATGATATGAACAAAAGAACAAAAAGGTTTGCTTGTATATTTTCAAGAAAACAGGGAATGAAGAAATCGGCCTTCTGGTGCCTATCTTCGATGTTAAGAATAGAATTGTGCTCAGAGAGAAATATTGACATCAAGAAGTATTCAAATTTACATTTTGATAGTTCCCAACCTATAAAATCTTCAGTTTTTTGTAATAAAACATTGCCCATGTTCTGAAAGAAGCTTTCGATGAGCAACATTTAATGAATAAGGTAGCATTGATCGTTGGAGTTGCTGGCGCTTGTGTTTCAAGGGGAATACGTTAAAGTAACCATTCCCAGCACAAAGACGCAAGTATGTCGAGAATCTGCTACAACCGCTGAAGCTTTTGATGCTATTAATTGCATATAAATGATTAAAAAATACTTTAGGCCATAATGATAAACATGACAGATTTTTTTGTCAAATATTTGAATGAAGATATGAAATGAAATTCAACCTGTAGCTATTAACACATTTGGTAATTTGTTGAAAATTATCACCCAGTTTTTAAAGCTGCCAAATTCTTCTTTGCATACTAGTTATTGTTTTTTAGCGGATTCTGGAGCTAATTTGCTGAGAATCAATACGCTTGATGACGGTTACGTGGAGAATTCCATAAATACTAAACCAGAGATTGCGACAAACATTCTTGAAAACCATTACATGGACGATACCCAAAGCAATGTTGAACAAAAAACTTCGTTATCCGCTGGTGTCATATCACCTGTTGTTCAAATTGTGTGAATAATATTTATAAATAATATTTCCATTCACGTGTTGTACCTGATTAACATATCTATTGATCTTCATAATATGTATTACATCAATTTCAATGATTTATAGTAAAAGAATCATATAATTCCAGTAGTTTACAAAGATGCTGTATTTTTCACTATCAATAGCGAAACTTACTTTCATCTCTAGTTGCGGAAAGTGAGACGTTCCCAAACGTCGATGAATTTGGAAAAGTGTCACATCATTTGCCAAAATAAGAAAAAATATTGTACTCGGTTATAATTTAGCGCCTTCGGCGTAGGAAGGAATTTTTAGTAGACAAGCAAGTACCCCAACGCTCGTGACCACACGTCAGTCGGTGTACACATTTTTGTTTCATCAATTCAACCACAAAATACTGAAATCGTTCTGTAATATTCCAAATGTTTAATTTCTAGAAAATTGACTCTAAATCAACATCAATCATAAATACCTTACGAGTCTCAAAAGCATCTGATCCATAAATCTTGGAAGAGTTCAACAACTCACTGTCGATGAATAAGTGTCCATACAAATAAATAATTCATGTTTTCTAATCCTTCTCAAACTTCTAAATAATTATTTCTCTGAAAGTTCCAATGTTCATTAGTAGTATTCTAATATCCTATACACAGCATGTATAATGTCAGTTATTTGTCAAGCTACAGGTGGTGCCATCATAATTCTATTGGAACCCTGCTATTTCGGGTTCTCTTCTTGCTTCTTTTATACGAAGTCACCATTGATTGGTGTTGGAGATAATAGTTGAAGGTGCACGATATATTGTTTTCGAGGATGAATGTATGTTTATTCAGTAGTGTTGCTTGAAGACATTGAAAAGCATTGACAATTTGAAAAAAAAATTATTGGAAAATTTTAATGTTAACAAAATTTCTCACGGAATAAACTAAAATTTGGAATAAGAGCTTATCCAAATTACATTCAAGTTTACAGAATAATTGGCACTTGAATTGAATAGTCTCTTATTTCGTACATAAATGGAATACATTCTCTGTGATACCTTTTTGTATTCCATTATTTGATGAATTTAAATGTGTTTAGATTTTTGTTTCCAGAAGAGTTAATATTTCAAGTAAGGTAGTTCAAATTTTATGTGGCAGATATGCATTTCTGTTATGGTTTGGACAACAGAAATTTACTTAGGCCCGTTAGCTCCAATGACCTTCAAAAGTACCGCTTAGCAAACTGTCGCTTAAACTTAAGGGTCGCATAAATTTATTTTTAGTTGCACGACAGCACTTAACAGTTACTCAAGTAAGCAACGCATAGCTTTTCCAATTTGATGATATTTCTGTAAATCATTCTATACAACTGGTTCTTAGTTAAATAATGCCATTTGATTGGCTGGCCGGGACATTTCATATTTCGCGCATCAATGAAATTCAGATACTTTTAATATGTCTAAAAGAATATTTTAGAAATCCTAGATATTTTATCTATTGCTCTGTGGTCGAGATCTTTGTTTATGAATTAATATGTGAATGAATAATATCTATATATTTATATATATGAATATAGTGATGAATTTTCTTTGGTTATTTTGAAATGTCGGGAATGATCAATAATCAAAATAGTAAAACATCCATATTTCGAAATTTTTTGCAGTTCTTCTTCAGGGTGCTATAGAGGAAATAATGAATATTAGAAATTGAGCCCAATATTACAAAATAACCTACTTACATATTATTACAGGATTATTTGAATAATTGACAAGAACTTGAAATATCAAATTTGACAATATAATATCATAGATGAACTAAATTAAGTGACGTCTAAAGAAAGTAGGTGTTCATAGATAATATTCAAATTTTTGATATCTGTTTTTTTGTTGATGTGGTTCATATTTTAATTTATTTAACACATTTCTAAAAACAGTTTTTTATTATAGTCATTTTGGTTACAATTTTTATACCGTCAAAATCCAAGGAATGATCGATGTTTGATGAATGGTTTGCAAATGCACACCTTTCACGTCTTAATCTGGTGTCACTTTTGTGTAAGGCTATGCGTTTTTTTAGAATTTGTGATGTTTGTCCAATATATACCGCATTGCAATCTTTACATGAAATCTGATAAATAAGGTCTGATTTAGAGAATTTTTTTATATTATCTTTCATTTTAATAAATATGCTTCCTACCATCAATGGATTGTATTTGGCAATTTTTATGTTGTTGATGTCTTTGAAAATATTTGTTAATTTAGGGGTCAGGTCTGGAAGGAAGGGTAAGCAAACATATTTCTTTGTTTCTATGTGTTCAGTTGGAACGATAGTATTGGAGACAATGGTATTTGAAGTGAGTTCTTCATTATTGAGATCGTTCATAATAAAATGGAATTTTTGAACTAATGATTTGGGATACCTAACCATTATCTTTGAATATAGTGAATAATTTTCTTTCAGAATTGTTTAAAAGTTCAGGATGGCAAATTTTTCTGATTCTTCGAAACTTAGTTTCGATATATGGCCATCTGGGTTTTCGGCCCAACAGGTTTCCTGTGCGCTACTGTGCTCTTGATGACCTTCAACTTTTTCCCACTGATATTCACTATATACTGGTTGGTATTGCAGTATATATTGACACGCAACAATGAGACCAATTTTCAAGATTCTATATCATCATTGTGATTGGAGAAATTCGAATGAAAGTCTATGCAGTCCTCAAATTTTATTACTTCACATTATCGAATTATTCTGGTAGCAAGTTCTGAAAGTTGCTTAAATCGCATAGATTCGGCAATTTGCATCCAAAGATATTTAATCAATAAATTTTGTAATAGTGCTTAATTTTCTACTATCCCTGAAACACCTAGTTCGGCTAATTTTCACTTAATTTACTGAGAAAATATGGTTAACTTGGTCTAGATTGTTTCATATATTTTATGAATTTAAAAGTTTCAATATTTGAATAACTCCCCTATCAGCGAGTTTGCTCTATTCAATCAAGTAAGCCCTTTGAACATGGTGATTAAATTCATGGAGACAACAAGTGGAATTACGAAATATACTGAGAATAATCACAACAACATTCGGAAAATACATTAGAATTGATATCGTCACTTATAAAATATCGTTATAATATTTCTGTTCTATAACATCCTCCACTTCATGATATATAGTGATTCTACAGGGTCTTTCACGAGGAACCTCACCCATATTTATACGGGAAACTACTGAACGTATTTTCATGAAATTCAGCACTTATAAGTATTTCACGATGCTGATAAAATCTAAAATATTTTCAAGACATGAGCTCCTCCGGTTTTTCCGGAAATGACGTCAACTTCCGTTTTTCAAATTACAACACCATTTCTTTATTGCAGAAATAGATTTCTTAGAAAATTTCACGTTATTTTGATGTAACATTTTTCAGTTTTGGTTGGAAAATTCTCTCTGAATGGGAAAATTCGAAAAAAAAATCGAAAATAGAGCTCCGCTGAAACAAGAATAACTTCGAGGTTTTTTGATGGAAAATTTTCATTTTTGGCATTTTTCAAGATGTAAGATTGATGTATCCACTTTGAAAATCGAAATCGCGATTCATGATACAGGGGGTGAAAAAATCGCTTTCAAAGTTAGGAATGACAAAATCGTGTAAAATCAATTTTTTCAAATTAGAACCCCATTTTTTTATGGCAGATATTGAATCTACGTTAAAAAATAATGTGAGTGTATGCATCACTCCCTTGCCCTAAAGTGGATATTTTCTGAGTTATTCACAAAAAACTGTTTTTCGTCTTGAATTTTCAGCTATTTCTTTTCCCTTCACGCCAAAAAGATGAAATTTTCAGGAACCATGGCAAACTCTGCTCATGATGACGTTCAACTTTTTCCACTGATATTCACTAAAAACTGATTGGTATTTCTGTATATATCGAAACGACAAGAATTAAACCAATTTACAAGGTTCGATGTCATTATTGTGATTGTAGTAATTCTTATGAAAGTCGAAAGAGTCGTCATATTTTATTGTTTCACATTACAGAATTTTACCGATAGCCAGTTCTGAGTTATTTTTGAATCGCATAGATCTGGCAATTTGCATTCAGAGATATTTAATCAACTGAATAGTTGTATTTGTAATTGAGCGTAATTTTCTTTTAAACCTGACGCAGCTGAGTTCGGTAAATTTTCACTTGAATTGCAGAGGAAATCAAAGTTTAGTTAGTCTAGATTGATTCTCATATTTTTTGATTGTAAAAGTATTTGATTAACTACCCTATAAGCGAATTTGCTCATTTCAGTCATGTTAGATCTCTGAATATTCTGATGAGGATCACGAAAAACAACAAGGGTGGGCTCAATTATCCCAGCAACAAAACTCCCTTCGGTTTTTGACAAATATAATGAGGTGTATAAATACAATTTACAGATATAAATTTTAAGGAATGCACAATTTTCCAAGTAAGACAGAACACTAGGGACTTATCTTGAGGTTATTTGAGTCGATAGCTTCCTCCCAGCTCCCAGATACAAAATAAAATCGCAGAGGGTATGGCCTGCCAGTTGACCAGAAATGGTTTGTATAGTCCACTCAGATGTTCCAGACAGCAACTCGATGACTCCAATTTTCATTCCAGTTGAAGAATATGCTCCATGGCCAGGTGATTATGCCACAAGCTCCAATTATGTAGTGCTCGAACCAGGAACTGGATTTGATTTAATCTCTCATCGTGGAATGCATCTCAATCTTGAACTCGCATATGTCTTTGGCCTCGTAATAGGATATGATTTGGCTCTCAGGGAAGAGCTATATCAGGATGAACGAAAGAACATTATAAAGTGAAAGTATAAAAAGGCTCCTTCTTGATTTCTTTGAAACAAATATTGAACAAATCATAGTAAAATTAGATTATCTTAACAAATTAAACCGAGAAGAAGTCCTGTTGTGCGAATCATTGGAAGCAGTCAATGCAAAAATGTGCTCTCATGTTAAAGTGCCGAAAAGAACTAAAATTTCGGTTCCTGGGAGGAAATAAACACTTACCGAAAGAACATTATAAAGAGCAAGTGCAAGCATAAAAAGGCTTCTTCTTGATTTCTTAGAAACAAATATTGAACAAATCATAGTAAAATTACATTATCTTAACAAATTAAACCGAGAAGAAGTCCTGTTGTGGGAATCATTGGGAGCAGTCAATGCAAAAATGTGCTATCATGTTAAAGTGCCAAAAAAACTAAAATTTCGGTTCCTGGGAGGAAATAAACACTTACCGAAAATAGTTATTTATTTCTCGGAAATCTCTGAGGTTAACTTCGCGGTACAGAGATAACTGGCATAGAACAAATTTATTCTCTGTTGCAGGAGAGGTAGTTCAAATTTCTACGATCATTCAGGTGCGCGTACGAAACAACGTCAGTGGCGTGCAAACCTTTGCATATTCCAGCATATATCGAAACGACATGAATGAGACCAATTTACAAGATTCGATGTCATTATTGTGATTGTAGAAATTCGTATGAAAGGCCATACAGTCGTCATATTTTATTGTTTCATATTATAGAATTATACCGATAGCCAGTTCTGAGTTATCTTTGAATCGCAGAGATCTAGCAATTTGGATTCAAAGATAATTAATCAACTGAATACTTGTATTTATTATAGTGCGTAATTTTCCATAATTCCTTACGCTACTGAGTTCGTCAAATTTTCATTTGAATTACTGAGGAGATTAAAGTTTACTTAGTTTAGATTGATCCATATATATAATCATTATGACACTTTTCATATTAAATGTCGGTCGATAATTTTTCCTCTGCTATATTTTAAATGAAATAAGTATTATATCACAAACTTCCCCAACTATGGATGATGATTTCCCTTTGAATGGGTTCCATAGCAGACTTCAAACATCAGAAGATCTGAAAAATCGTCACTTGGACCGCAAGACCCGATTCGAAGAATCCTCCTTGCAGATTGGCGACAAATTTTGTGTATTAGATCTGAATATAGAGGGTATTTCTAAGGACAAGGGCGATTATATTTCTAAATTAGCAAAGGACTATAGTGCTGAGTTTATTCTTCTTCAAGAGACACATGCGGATACTGAAAAAAAATCTTCGGGAAAGAGGAACCATAAAAGGTTATGTATTCATTGATTATCTCAGTAAAATTTACGGTTTAGCTTGTTGTGTTAAGAAATCCTTGATTCACAATATCGAGTTAATCCAAAAAAGCAAATTTGAGGGAGTTTTCTTTATCTCTTTCAAATTTTGTAATATTTCTATCGTTAATATTTATAAACCTCCAAATACTATTTGGCCAAGAAAATTGGAAATGAATCGTCCTCATCCTTCAATTTATTGCGGTGATTTTAATTCTCTCCACGTAATGTGGGGTCATAATGATAATGATAGAAGTGGAATAGCTTTAGCTGACTGGATGGAAGATAATAATTTCTATTTAATTTTTGATGGAAAAGATGTACCTTCTTTTCATTCTTCTCGATGGAATAGAGGCTACAATCCTGATCTCTGCCTAGTGTGTTGTGACAATACTTGCAAACCGCTTCCTGTAAAGCGTCAAATTTTAGGAGTTTTTCCTCATAGCCAACATAGGCCTATACTGCTGACTTCAAGAAGTTTAATTCAATATTCAGAATGTTTAAGAAGACCTCGGTGGAATTTCAAGAAAGCGAATTGGATTGAATTTGCTAAGAAGGTAGACAATGATATTCGATTGATTAAACCCACTCACGATAACTATCACAGATTCTTAGGTGTTGTGAAAGCCGCAGCAAAAAAGTTCGTTTCCGGAAAGATTATATTCCAGGTTGGTGGAAAGAAACCGATAATCTGTACAAGGACTATAAAAAATCACCATCCGTTGATAAATGTGAAAGGCTTATGAATTCTATCAATACAAGCCGAAAAGAGAGATGGGAAGTGTTGTATCAAAAATGAATTTTACACATTCGAGTAGCAGTTCATGAGATATATTGAGAAAATTGGGTGAAGCTACTCCTCTTACCTCATCATCATCAATAATTGATCCATCCAAGTCAATGCATCTGAATCAGTCAATTTATCCCAATCTAAAATGAGGAATATGAAGAAAAAATTACAGATATTCAGGAGATCAGCTCCTACTTTAGAACATGTGTCACATCCATTCAATATAGATGAATTGAGGGCTGTAATCAAATCTACCAAATCTCGAAAGGCAGCAGGTTATGACGGAATTTATACACTATTCATCAAACGTTTAGGATAAAAGGCCTTGTCTTGGTTATTGTCTTTTTATAAAAATATTCTGAATTCGGGAAACTTTCCTTCCGAATTTCGTAAGGTTAAAGTAACAGGTATTTTGAAACGAGGAAAATATCCTTATGTGTTCCTTTCAAGATATCAGTAAGGCAAATTCTTTTTAGAATTGAATCTTTTATAGAAAATGCTCTACAACATTTCAAGGGAGGTTTTAGGAAAAATAGAAATTGTTCAGATCAGGTTCTCAGCCTTACAACATTCATAGAATCAGGCTTCAATGATAGGTTGAAAACAGGAGCTGCTTTCATCGATTTATCTTCGGCATATGACTCTGTGTGGAAAGATGGATTAATTTTCAAACTCTATACCCATCTGAAGTGTGGGAAAATGGTACGATTATTAGAAAATATGTTATCTGATGTTTTTTTTTATTGACAATAAAAGAAGCAACTTCAAAACATTGAAAAACGGTCTTCCTCAAAGATCAGTTTTAGCTCCTTCACTTTTCAATTTATATCTAAGTGATTTACCCATGACATCATCTAAAAAATTTGTTTATGCTGACGACATTGCTTACCAAGATTCGAATTTCCATACTATGGAAAACATACTGTCATCTGATTTGGAAATTTTAAAGAATTATTTTATTGAGTGGCGATTATGTCCAAATCCCAACAGAGGTATCTTGTTTCCATCTGAATAATTTTGATAAATATAGGAAATTAGCTGTAACTTTCAATGATTCTCCTATCGAACATAATTTCTATCCAAAATACTTAGGAGTTAAATTTGATTCATCTCTCAATTACAAGGCTCATTTAAATAGTCTGAGCCTGAAACTGAAAACTAGGAATAATATTGTTCAGAAATTAGCTGGAACGTCTTGGGGTGCTGATGCTTCCACTCTTCGCACAGCATCTCTAGCCCTAGGTTATTCTGCAGCTGAGTATTGTTGCCCTGTTTGGTTTTATAGTGCACATACACAAAAAATTGATGCACAATTGAATACATCCATGAGAATGATTACTGACATCATAAGATCTACACCGGTTCATTGGTCACCAGTTTTGTCTAATATTGTGCCTCCCCATATTCGCAGACAGGCTGCAGCTCTGAATTCTTGGAACAAATATCATTCTTTTCCCAATTTATTCCCAATTATTTCATATTTTCCACAAAATAGAATTCCCAGATTTAAGTCACGTAAACCATTATGGCATAATACGTTCTTCAATATGAACATAAGTGAATTATGGAAGACTGAGTGGAACTCTTACGAAATGTTCAATAAGTATCTCGTTTCTGATCCTTCTGAAATTTCCAAAAAATTTGCACAGTTCTTAATAGTTTGAGAACAGGTCATGGTCGTACCAATAGCATGCTATTTAGATGGAACTCAGTTCCTAGCGCAAGTTGTGAATGTGGAGAAGTAGAAGGAACAATACTTCATCTCATCAATAGTTGTCCAATATATAAATTTCAAGATGGTTTTAGGGCTATTCATGATGTTTCTAACTCTTTCTAGGAACGGGTTATAATTTTCAAACGAATATGATATGTATTTTTGTTATTCAGTTCTTTTTTCTGCTTTTGTCTCTTCATTTTCAGATTCAATGTGGGCAACTTGAAGAAGTCTCTGTCTCCATCAATAGAAGACCACTCTCGAAGAAAGAAGCCCCTTAAATATATTTTAGCTTATTTTTGTACTACCAAACTTAGGCGGAGAGCCAGGGTTTTTGTTTTTACTGGGGTTTTTTTTCCTAGGCTTTTATGTCATACGCCGAAGTGTTTGACATTGCGTCACTAACCCCTGATCTATATGCTTTATTGTTTGCTAAGTGAATATTGTCAGCCAAAAGTTCAAAAAAATATATACCTATATATCATTAATTTAAAAATTTCAATATTTGATTGACTACCCTATAAGCATATTTGCTCATTTCAGCCAAGTTAGCCCTTTGAATATTCTGACAAAATTCACGAAAGAGGACACGTGGAACTATGAAATATGCTGAAAATAATCACTTTAATATTCTGGAAATATATAAGAATCATTATCATAACAATAAACATATATTTATAATTTTTCAATAAGTTGTGATCAATTACATTCTCTGCTTCATGATATATAGTGATTTTATAGATGTTCAAATGTCATCGAGTTACAACGGATTCATTTCAGATCCTCAAGAGAGTCCCGCGGAAATATTTTTTTTTTCAAAAATTTGCCTAGCAGATCGTGGTTTCGATCCACGGACCACTGGGTTATAGGCCCAGCACGCTTCCTCTGCGCCACTCTGCTCTTGATGACCTTCAAGTTTACCCCTCAGATATCCCTTTAAGACTAATTAGTATTTCTTCATATATTGAAACGACAAGAATGAGACCAATTCACAAGATTCGGTGTCATTATTGTGAGTGTGGAAATTCATATGAAAGTCCATACCAACGTAATATTTTATTGTTTCACATTATAGAATTAAATCGATAGCCAGTTCTGAGTTATCTTTGAATCGCATAGATCTGGGGATTTGCATTCAAAGACATATAATCAACTGAATACTTGTATTTATTATAGTGCGTGATTTTCCATAATTCCTGACGCTCTACGTTACTTAGTTTAGATTGATGCACATATATAATCTTTAATTTAAAAAATTTCAATAATCGATTAACTACCCTATAAGCAAGTTTGCTCATTTCAGTCAAGTTAGCCCTTTGAATATTCTGATAAAAGTCACGAACGAGGACACGTGGAACTATGAAATATACAGAAAATAATTACTTAAAAATTTAGGAAATATATATGAATCATTATCATCACCATAAACATATCTTTATAATTTTTCAATAAGTTGTGATCTATATCATTCTCTACTTCATGATATATAGCGCTTTTATAGATGTTCAAATGTCATCGAGTAACAACGGATTCAATTCAGATCCTCAAGAGATTCCCACGGAAATAATCCATTTTTAAAACTTGCCTAGCAGAGCGTGGTTTCGATCCACGGACCTCTGGGTTATGGGCCCAGCACGCTTCCTCTGCGCCACTCTGCTCTTGATGACCTTCAAGTTTACCCCTCAGATATCCCTTAAAGACTAATTGGTATTTCTGCATATATTGAAACGACAAGAATGAGACCAATTCACAAGATTCGATGTCATTATTGTGAGTGTAGAAATTCGTCTGAAAGTCCATACAAACGTCATATTTTATTATTTCACATTATAGAATTAAACGGATAGCCAGTTCTGAGTTATCTTTGAATCGCATAGATCTGGCGATTTGCATTCGAAGATATATAATCAACTGAATACTTGTATTTATTATAGTGCGTAATTTTCCATAATTCCTGACGCTACTGAGTTCGGCATATTTTCTTTTGAATTACTAAGGAAATTAAAGTTTACTTAGTTTAGATTGATGCATATATATAATCTTTAATTTAAAAAATTTCAATAATTGATTAACTACCCTATAAGCAAGTTTGCTCATTTCAGTCAAGTTAGCCCTTTGAATATTCTGATAAAATTCACGAACGAGGACACGTGGAACTATGAAATATACAGAAAATAATTACTAAAAATTTCAGGAAATATATAAGAATCATTATCATCACCATAAACATATCTTTATAATTTTTCCATAAGTTGTGATCTTTATCATTCTCTACTTCTTGATATAAAGTGCTTTTATAGATGTTCAAATGTCTTCGGGTAACAACGGATTCAAGTCAGATCCTCAAGAGATTCCCACGGAAATACTTCTTTTTCAAAAACTTGCCTAGCAGAGCGTGGTTTCGATCCACGGACCTCTGGGTTATGGGCCCAGCACGCTTCCTCTGCGCCACTCTGCTCTTGATGACCTTCAAGTTTACCCTCAGATATCCTTTAAAGACTAATTGGTATTTCTGCATGTATTGAAACGACAAGAATGAGACCAATTCACAAGATTCGATGTCATTATTGTGAGTGTAGAAATTCGTCTGAAAGTCCATACAAACATCATATTTTATTATTTCACATTATAGAATTAAACGGATAGCCAGTTCTGAGTTATCTTTGAATCGCATAGATCTGGCGATTTGCATTAGGAGATATATAATCAACTGAATACTTGTATTTATTATAGTGCGTAATTTTCCATAATTCCTGACGCTACTGAGTTCAGCATATATCTTTTGAATTACTAAGGAAATTAAAGTTTACTTAGTTTAGATTGATGCATATATATAATCTTTAATTTAAAAAATTTCAATAATTGATTAACTACCCTATAAGCAAGTTTGCTCATGTCAGTCAAGTTAGCCCTTTGAATATTCTGATAAAATTCACGAACGAGGACACGTGGAACTATGAAATATACAGAAAATAATTACTTAAAAATTTAGGAAATATATATGAATCATTATCATCACCATAAACATATCTTTATAATTTTTCCATAAGTTGTGATCTTTATCATTCTCTACTTCTTGATATAAAGTGCTTTTATAGATGTTCAAATGTCTTCGGGTAACAACGGATTCAAGTCAGATCCTCAAGAGATTCTCACGGAAATACTTCTTTTTCAAAAACTTGCCTAGCAGAGCGTGGTTTCGATCCACGGACCTCTGGGTTATGGGCCAAGCACGCTTCCTCTGCGCCACTCTGCTCTTGATGACCTTCAAGTTTACCCCTCAAATATCGATTAAAGACTAATTGGATTTCTTCTTATATTGAAAAGACAAGAATGAGACCAATTCACAAGATACGATGTCATTATTGTGAGTGTAGAAATTCGTATGAAAGTCCATACAAACGTAATATTTTATTGTTTCACATTATAGAATTAAACGGATTGCCAGTTCTGAGTTATCTTTGAATCGCATAGGTCTGGCGATTTGCATTCGAAGATATATAATCAACTGAATACTTGTATTTATTATAGTGCGTAATTTTCCATAATTCCTGACGCTACTGAGTTCGGCATATATCTTTTGAATTACCAAGGAAGTCAAAGTTTACTTAGTTTAGATTGATGCATATATATAATCTTTAATTTAAAAAATTTCAATAATTGATTAACTACCCTATAAGCAAGTTTGCTCATTTCAGTCAAGTTAGCCCTTTGAATATTCTGATAAAATTCACGAACGAGGACACGTGGAACTATGAAATATACAGAAAATAATTACTTAAAAATTCAGGAAATATATAAGAATCATTATCATCACCATAAACATATCTTTATAATTTTTCCATAAGTTGTGATCTTTATCATTCTCTACTTCTTGATATATAGTGCTTTTATAGATGTTCAAATGTCTTCGGGTAACAACGGATTCAAGTCAGATCCTCAAGAGATTCCCACGGAAATACTTCTTTTTCAAAAACTTGCCTAGCAGAGCGTGGTTTCGATCCACGGACCTCTGGGTTATGGGCCCAGCACGCTTCCTCTGCGCCACTCTGCTCTTGATGACCTTCAAGTTTACCCCTCAGATATCCCTTAAAGACTAATTGGTATTTCTGCATATATTGAAACGACAAGAATGAGACCAATTCACAAGATTCGATGTCATTATTGTGAGTGTAGAAATTCGTCTGAAAGTCCATACAAACGTCATATTTTATTATTTCACATTATAGAATTAAACGGATAGCCAGTTCTGAGTTATCTTTGAATCGCATAGATCTGGCGATTTGCATTAGGAGATATATAATCAACTGAATACTTGTATTTATTATAGTGCGTAATTTTCCATAATTCCTGACGCTACTGAGTTCGGCATATATCTTTTGAATTACCAAGGAAGTCAAAGTTTACTTAGTTTAGATTGATGCATATATATAATCTTTAATTTAAAAAATTTCAATAATTGATTAACTACCCTATAAGCAAGTTTGCTCATTTCAGTCAAGTTAGCCCTTTGAATATTCTGATAAAATTCACGAACGAGGACACGTGGAACTATGAAATATACAGAAAATAATTACTTAAAAATTCAGGAAATATATAAGAATCATTATCATCACCATAAACATATCTTTATAATTTTTCCATAAGTTGTGATCTTTATCATTCTCTACTTCTTGATATAAAGTGCTTTTATAGATGTTCAAATGTCTTCGGGTAACAACGGATTCAAGTCAGATCCTCAAGAGATTCCCACGGAAATACTTCTTTTTTTTCAACTTGCCTAGCAGAGCGTGGTTTCGATCCACGGACCTCTGGGTTATGGGCCCAGCACGCTTCCTCTGCGCCACTCTGCTCTTGATGACCTTCAAGTTTACCCCTCTGATATCCCTTAAAGACTAATTGGTATTTCTTCATATATTGAAACGACAAGAATGAGACCAATTCACAAGATTCGATATCATTATTGTGAGTGTAGAAATTCGTATGAAAGTCCATACAAACGTAATATTTTTTTGTTTCACATTATAGAATTAAACCGATTGCCAGTTCTGAGTTATCTTTGAATCGCATAGGTCTGGCGATTTGCATTCGAAGATATATAATCAACTGAATACTTGTATTTATTATAGTGCGTAATTTTCCATAATTCCTGACGCTACTGAGTTCGGCATATTTTCTTTTGAATTACTGAGGAAATTAAAGTTTACTTAGTTTAGATTGATGCATATATATAATCTTTAATTTAAAAAATTTCAATAATCGATTAACTTCCCTATAAGCAAGTTTGCTCATGTCAGTCAAGTTAGCCCTTTGAATATTCTGATAAAATTCACGAACGAGGACACGTGGAACTATGAAATATACAGAAAATAATTACTTAAAAATTCAGGAAATATATAAGAATCATTATCATCACCATAAACATATCTTTATAATTTTTCCATAAGTTGTGATCTTTATCATTCTCTACTTCTTGATATAAAGTGCTTTTATAGATGTTCAAATGTCTTCGGGTAACAACGGATTCAAGTCAGATCCTCAAGAGATTCCCACGAAAATACTTCTTTTTCAAAAACTTGCCTAGCAGAGCGTGGTTTCGATCCACGGACCTCTGGGTTATGGGCCCAGCACGCTTCCTCTGCGCCACTCTGCTCTTGATGACCTTCAAGTTTACCCCTCTGATATCCCTTAAAGACTAATTGGTATTTCTTCATATATTGAAACGACAAGAATGAGACCAATTCACAAGATTCGATGTCATTATTGTGAGTGTAGAAATTCGTATGAAAGTCCATACAAACGTCATATTTTATTGTTTCACATTATAGAATTAAACGGATAGCCAGTTCTGAGTTATCTTTGAATCGCATAGGTCTGGCGATTTGCATTCGAAGATATATAATCAACTGAATACTTGTATTTATTATAGTGCGTAATTTTCCATAATTCCTGACGCTACTGACTTCGGCATATTTTCTTTTGAATTACTGAGGAAATTAAAGTTTACTTAGTTTAGATTGATGCATATATATAATCTTTAATTTAAAAATTTCAATAATTGATTAACTACCCTATAAGCAAGTTTGCTCATTTCAGTCAAGTTAGCCCTCTGAATATTCTGATAAAATTCACGAACGAGGACACGTGGAACTATGAAATATACAGAAAATAATTACTAAAAATTTAGGAAATATATAAGAATCATTATCATCACCATAAACATATCTTTATAATTTTTCCATAAGTTGTGATCTTTATCATTCTCTACTTCTTGATATAAAGTGCTTTTATAGATGTTCAAATGTCTTCGGGTAACAACGGATTCAAGTCAGATCCTCAAGAGATTCCCACGGAAATACTTCATTTTCAAAAACTTGCCTAGCAGAGCGTGGTTTCGATCCACGGACCTCTGGGTTATGGGCCCAGCACGCTTCCTCTGCGCCACTCTGCTCTTGATGACCTTCAAGTTTACCCCTCAAATATCCCTTAAAGACTAATTGGATTTCTTTTTATATTGAAAGGACAAGAATGAGACCAATTCACAAGATTCGATGTCATTATTGTGAGTGTAGAAATTCGTAAGAAAGTCCATACAAACGTAATATTTTATTGTTTCACATTATAGAATTAAACCGATAGCCAGTTCTGAGTTATCTTTGAATCGCATAGATCTGGCGATTTACATTCAAAGATATATAATCAACTGAATACTTGTATTTATTATAGTGCGTAATTTTCCATAATTCCTGACGCTACTGAGTTCGGCATATTTTCTTTTGAATTACTGAGGAAATTAAAGTTTACTTAGTTTAGATTGATGCATATATATAATCTTTAATTTAAAAAATTTCAATAATTGATTAACTACCCTATAAGCAAGTTTGCTCATTTCAGTCAAGTTAGCCCTTTGAATATTCTGATAAAATTCACGAACGAGGACACGTGGAACTATGAAATATACAGAAAATAATTACTTAAAAATTCAGGAAATATATAAGAATCATTATCATCACCATAAACATATCTTTATAATTTTTCCATAAGTTGTGATCTTTATCATTCTCTACTTCTTGATATAAAGTGCTTTTATAGATGTTCAAATGTCTCGAGTAACAACGGATTCAAGTCAGATCCTCAAGAGATTCCCACGGAAATACTTCTTTTTCAAAAACTTGCCTAGCAGAGCGTGGTTTCGATCCACGGACCTCTGGGTTATGGGCCCAGCACGCTTCCTCTGCGCCACTCTGCTCTTGATGACCTTCAAGTTTACCCCTCAGATATCCCTTAAAGACTAATTGGTATTTCTGCATATATTGAAAGGACAAGAATGAGACCAATTCACAAGATTCGATGTCATTATTGTGAGTGTAGAAATTCGTATGAATGTCCATACAAACGTAATATTTTATTGTTTCACATACCTAATAGAATTAAACCGATAGCCGGTTCTGAGTTATCTTTGAATCGCATAGGTCTGGCGATTTGCATTCGAAGATATATAATCAACTGTATACTTGTATTTATTATAGTGCGTAATTTTCCATAATTCCTGACGCTACTGAGTTCGGCATATTTTCTTTTGAATTACTGAGGAAATTAAAGTTCACTTAGTTTAGATTGATGCATATATATAATCTTTAATTTAAAAAATTTCAATAATTGATTAACTACCCTATAAGCAAGTTTGCTCATTTCAGTCAAGTTAGCCCTTTGAATATTCTGATAAAATTCACGAACGAGGACACGTGGAACTATGAAATATACAGAAAATAATTACTTAAAAATTCAGGAAATATATAAGAATCATTATCATCACCATAAACATATCTTTATAATTTTTCCATAAGTTGTGATCTTTATCATTCTCTACTTCTTGATATAAAGTGCTTTTATAGATGTTCAAATGTCTTCGGGTAACAACGGATTCAAGTCAGATCCTCAAGAGATTCCCACGGAAATACTTCTTTTTCAAAAACTTGCCTAGCAGAGCGTGGTTTCGATCCACGGACCTCTGGGTTATGGGCCCAGCACGCTTCCTCTGCGCCACTCTGCTCTTGATGGCCTTCAAGTTTAACCCTCAGATATCCCTTAAAGACTAATTGGTATTTCTGCATATATTGAAACGACAAGAATGAGACCAATTCACAAGATTCGATGTCATTATTGTGAGTGTAGAAATTCGTATGAAAGTCCATACAAACGTAATATTTTATTGTTTCACATTATAGAATTAAACCGATAGCCAGTTCTGAGTTATCTTTGAATCGTATAGATCTGGCGATTTACATTCAAAGATATATAATCAACTGAATACTTGTATTTATTATAGTGCGTAATTTTCCATAATTCCTGACGCTACTGAGTTCGGCATATTTTCTTTTGAATTACTGAGGAAATTAAAGATTACTTAGTTTAGATTGATGCATATATATAATCTTTAATTTAAAAATTTCAATAATTGATTAACTACCCTATAAGCAAGTTTGCTCATTTCAGTCAAGTTAGCCCTTTGAATATTCTGATAAAATTCACGAACGAGGACACGTGGAACTATGAAATATACAGAAAATAATTACTAAAAATTCAGGAAATATATAAGAATCATTATCATCACCATAAACATATCTTTATAATTTTTCCATAAGTTGTGATCTTTATCATTCTCTACTTCTTGATATAAAGTGCTTTTATAGATGTTCAAATGTCTTCGGGTAACAACGGATTCAAGTCAGATCCTCAAGAGATTCCCACGGAAATACTTCTTTTTCAAAAACTTGCCTAGCAGAGCGTGGTTTCGATCCACGGACCTCTGGGTTATGGGCCCAGCACGCTTCCTCTGCGCCACTCTGCTCTTGATGACCTTCAAGTTTACCCCTCAGATATCCCTTAAAGACTAATTGGTATTTCTTCATATATTGAAACGACAAGAATGAGACCAATTCACAAGATTCGATGTCATTATTGTGAGTGTAGAAATTCGTATGAAAGTCCATACAAACGTAATATTTTATTGTTTCACATTATAGAATTGAACCGATTGCCAGTTCTGAGTTATCTTTGAATCGCATAGGTCTGGCGATTTGCATTCGAAGATATATAATCAACTGAATACTTGTATTTATTATAGTGCGTAATTTTCCATAATTCCTGACGCTACTGAGTTCGGCATATTTTCTTTTGAATTACTGAGGAAATTAAAGTTTACTTAGTTTAGATTGATGCATATATATAATCTTTAATTTAAAAAATTTCAATAATTGATTAACTACCCTATAAGCAAGTTTGCTCATTTCAGTCAAGTTAGCCCTTTGAATATTCTGATAAAATTCACGAACGAGGACACGTGGAACTATGAAATATACAGAAAATAATTACTAAAAAATTCAGGAAATATATAAGAATCATTATCATCACCATAAACATATCTTTATAATTTTTCCATAAGTTGTGATCTTTATCATTCTCTAGTTCTTGATATAAAGTGCTTTTATAGATGTTCAAATGTCTTCGGGTAACAACGGATTCAAGTCAGATCCTCAAGAGATTCCCACGAAAATACTTCTTTTTCAAAAACTTGCCTAGCAGAGCGTGGTTTCGATCCACGGACCTCTGGGTTATGGGCCCAGCACGCTTCCTCTGCGCCACTCTGCTCTTGATGGCCTTCAAGTTTACCCCTCAGATATCCCTTAAAGACTAATTGGTATTTCTTCATATATTGAAACGACAAGAATGAGACCAATTCACAAGATTCGATGTCATTATTGTGAGTGTAGAAATTCGTCTGAAAGTCCATACAAACGTTATATTTTATTATTTCACATTATAGAATTGAACGGATAGCCAGTTCTGAGTTATCTTTGAATCGCATAGATCTGGCGATTTGCATTAGGAGATATATAATCAACTGAATTCTTGTATTTATTATAGTGCGTAATTTTCCATAATTCCTGACGCTACTGAGTTCGGCATATTTTCTTTTGAATTACTGAGGAAATTAAAGTTTACTTAGTTTAGATTGATGCATATATATAATCTTTAATTTAAAAAATTTCAATAATTGATTAACTACCCTATAAGCAAGTTTGCTCATTTCAGTCAAGTTAGCCCTCTGAATATTCTGATAAAATTCACGAACGAGGACACGTGGAACTATGAAATATACAGAAAATAATTACTAAAAATTGAGGAAATATATAAGAATCATTATCATCACCATAAACATATCTTTATAATTTTTCCATAAGTTGTGATCTTTATCATTCTCTACTTCTTGATATAAAGTGCTTTTATAGATGTTCAAATGTCTTCGGGTAACAACGGATTCAAGTCAGATCCTCAAGAGATTCCCACGGAAATACTTCTTTTTCAAAAACTTGCCTAGCAGAGCGTGGTTTCGATCCACGGACCTCTGGGTTATGGGCCCAGCACGCTTCCTCTGCGCCACTCTGCTCTTGATGACCTTCAAGTTTACCCCTCTGATATCCCTTAAAGACTAATTGGTATTTCTTCATATATTGAAACGACAAGAATGAGACCAATTCACAAGATTCGATATCATTATTGTGAGTGTAAAAATTCGTATGAAAGTCCATTCAAACGTAATATTTTATTGTTTCACATTATAGAATTGAACCGATTGCCAGTTCTGAGTTATCTTTGAATCGCATAGGTCTGGCGATTTGCATTCGAAGATATATAATCAACTGAATACTTGTATTTATTATAGTGCGTAATTTTCCTTAATTCCTGACGCTACTGAGTTCGGCATATTTTCTTTTGAATTACTGAGGAAATTAAAGTTTACTTAGTTTAGATTGATGCATATATATAATCTTTAATTTAAAAAATTTCAATAATTGATTAACTACCCTATAAGCAAGTTTGCTCATTTCAGTCAAGTTAGCCCTTTGAATATTCTGATAAAATTCACGAACGAGGACACGTGGAACTATGAAATATACAGAAAATAATTACTAAAAATTCAGGAAATATATAAGAATCATTATCATCACCATAAACATATCTTTATAATTTTTCCATAAGTTGTGATCTTTATCATTCTCTAGTTCTTGATATAAAGTGCTTTTATAGATGTTCAAATGTCTTCGGGTAACAACGGATTCAAGTCAGATCCTCAAGAGATTCCCACGAAAATACTTCTTTCTCAAAAACTTGCCTAGCAGAGCGTGGTTTCGATCCACGGACCTCTGGGTTATGGGCCCAGCACGCTTCCTCTGCGCCACTCTGCTCTTGATGGCCTTCAAGTTTACCCCTCAGATATCCCTTAAAGACTAATTGGTATTTCTAAATATATTGAAACGACAAGAATGAGACCAATTCACAAGATTCGATGTCATTATTGTGAGTGTAGAAATTCGTCTGAAAGTCCATACAAACGTCATATTTTATTATTTCACATTATAGATTTAAACGGATAGCCAGTTCTGAGTTATCTTTGAATCGCATAGATCTGGCGATTTGCATTAGGAGATATATAATCAACTGAATACTTGTATTTATTATAGTGCGTAATTTTCCATAATTCCTGACGCTACTGAGTTCGGCATTTTTTCTTTTGAATTACTGAGGAAATTAAAGTTTACTCAGTTTAGATTGATGCATATATATAATCTTTAATTTAAAAAATTTCAATAATTGATTAACTTCCCTATAAGCAAGTTTGCTCATGTCAGTCAAGTTAGCCCTTTGAATATTCTGATAAAATTCACGAACGAGGACACGTGGAACTATGAATATACAGAAAATAATTACTTAAAAATTCAGGAAATATATATGAATCATTATCATCTCCATAAACATATCTTTATAATTTTTCCATAAGTTGTGATCTTTATCATTCTCTACTTCTTGATATAAAGTGCTTTTATAGATGTTCAAATGTCTTCGGGTAACAACGGATTCAAGTCAGATCCTCAAGAGATTCCCACGGAAATACTTCTTTTTCAAAAACTTGCCTAGCAGAGCGTGGTTTCGATCCACGGACCTCTGGGTTATGGGCCCAGCACGCTTCCTCTGCGCCACTCTGCTCTTGATGACCTTCAAGTTTACCCCTCAAATATCCCTTAAAGACTAATTGGATTTCTTTTTATATTGAAAGGACAAGAATGAGACCAATTCACCAATTCACAAGATACGATGTCATTATTGTGAGTGTAGAAATTCGTATGAATGTCCATACAAAAGTAATATTTTATTGTTTCACATACCTAATAGAATTGAACCGATAGCCGGTTCTGAGTTATCTTTGAATCGCATAGGTCTGGCGATTTGCATTCGAAGATATATAATCAACTGTATACTGGTATTTATTATAGTGCGTAATTTTCCATAATTCCTGACGCTACTGAGTTCGGCATATTTTCTTTTGAATTACTGAGGAAATTAAAGTTCACTCAGTTTAGATTGATGCATATATATAATCTTCAATTTAAAAAATTTCAATAATTGATTAACTACCTTATAAGCAAGTTTGCTCATTTCAGTCAAGTTAGCCCTTTGAATATTCTGATAAAATTCACGAACGAGGACACGTGAAACTATGAAATATACAGAATATAATCACTTACAAATAGAGGGAATATATAAGAATCATTATCATCACCATAAACATATCTTTATAATTTTTCCATAAGTTGTGATCTTTATCATTCTCTACTTCTTGATATAAAGTGCTTTTATAGATGTTCAAATGTCTTCGGGTAACAACGGATTCAAGTCAGATCCTCAAGAGATTCCCACGGAAATACTTCTTTTTCAAAAACTTGCCTAGCAGAGCGTGGTTTCGATCCACGGACCTCTGGGTTATGGGCCCAGCACGCTTCCTCTGCGCCACTCTGCTCTTGATGGCCTTCAAGTTTACCCCTCAGATATCCCTTAAAGACTAATTGGTATTTCTGCATATATTGAAACGACAAGAATGAGACCAATTCACAAGATTCTATGTCATTATTGTGAGTGTAGAAATTCGTCTGAGAGTCCATACAAACGTCATATTTTATTATTTCACATTATAGAATTGAACGGATAGCCAGTTCTGAGTTATCTTTGAATCGCATAGATCTGGCGATTTGCATTAGGAGATATATAATCAACTGAATTCTTGTATTTATTATAGTGCGTAATTTTCCATAATTCCTGACGCTACTGAGTTCGGCATATTTTCTTTTGAATTACTGAGGAAATTAAAGTTTACTTAGTTTAGATTGATGCATATCAATAATCTTTAATTTAAAAAAATTCAATAATTGATTAACTACCCTATCTCCAATACAAGATCCAATCTTACTCATCCCGAATCCATCAGACTGAATAATATCGACATATCAATTAGCTCAAGCACACGACTCCTGGGAATTACCATAGATAAAAACCTTAATTGAGTCAACATTGTGATACTTTGGTACCAAAGCTGAACTCAGTGATCTATACACTTAGAGCTCTCAAAAATCAAGTAGACTCAAATATACTAAAAACCATGTATTTCTCAAACTTTCAAGCTCTCCTATCTTATGGCATCGTTTATTGGGGTTCCAGTTCACAAGCTGAACACATCTTTATAATACAGAAGCAGGCAATCAGAACAATGTTAAACATTAAATTTAGGTCATCATGCAGAAATATATTTAAATCAAATAATATCTTTACATTGCCAGCTTTGTACATCTACAGATTATTATTGTTTCTGCGCAAGCATTCTTATTATTTTGAAGAATATAAAAATACAAATTTAACAAGGAGAGTCCATGAATATTTCTACCCTATTCATAAATACTCAAATACAGAGCGTAGCACTTTATATATGTGTATTAGATTATACAATCTTCTTCCTAAGGCTATCAGAAATATATCAGAGTATAATGTATTTCGTAAGACAATATTTGCAATGCTGTTAAACTGTGAGCCATATTCATGTGATGAATTTGAAGATTTTTGTCAATCATATAATTGTAACTAATCCTTCTTGTTGTAAATGAATGTTGATTTTTTTTTGACCTATTTTCACTTTGTCATTTATGATCATTCTGGAAATAAATCCTAGTATTATTATTATTATTATTATAAGCAAGTTTGCTCATTTCAGTCAAGTTAGCCCTCTGAATATTCTGATAAAATTCACGAACGAGGACACGTGGAACTATGAAATATACAGAAAATAATTACTAAAAAATTCAGGAAATATATAAGAATCATTATCATCACCATAAACATATCTTTATAATTTTTCCATAAGTTGTGATCTTTATCATTCTCTACTTCTTGATATAAAGTGCTTTTATAGATGTCCAAATGTCTTCGGGTAACAACGGATTCAAGTCAAATCCTCAAGAGATTCCCACGGAAATACATCTTTTTCAAAAACTTGCCTAGCAGAGCGTGGTTTCGATCCACGGACCTCTGGGTTATGGGCCCAGCAGGCTTCCTCTGCGCCACTCTGCTCTTGATGACCTTCAAGTTTACCCCTCTGATATCCCTTAAAGACTAATTGGTATTTCTTCATATATTGAAACGACAAGAATGAGACCAATTCACAAGATTCGATATCATTATTGTGAGTGTAAAAATTCGTATGAAAGTCCATTCAAACGTAATATTTTATTGTTTCACATTATAGAATTGAACCGATTGCCAGTTCTGAGTTATCTTTGAATCGCATAGATCTGGCGATTTGCATTCGAAGATATATAATCAACTGAATACTTGTATTTATTATAGTGCGTAATTTTCCTTAATTCCTGACGCTACTGAGTTCGGCATATTTTCTTTTCAATTACTGAGGAAATTAAAGTTTACTTAGTTTAGATTGATGCATATATATAATCTTTAATTTAAAAATTTCAATAATCGATTAACTTCCCTATAAGCAAGTTTGCTCATGTCAGTCAAGTTAGCCCTTTGAATATTCTGATAAAATTCACGAACGAGGACACGTGGAACTATGAAATATACAGAAAATAATTACTAAAAAATTCAGGAAATATATAAGAATCATTATCATCACCATAAACATATCTTTATAATTTTTCCATAAGTTGTGATCTTTATCATTCTCTACTTCTTGATATAAAGTGCTTTTATAGATGTTCAAATGTCTTCGGGTAACAACGGATTCAAGTCAGATCCTCAAGAGATTCCCACGGAAATACTTCTTTCACAAAAACTTGCCTAGCAGAGCGTGGTTTCGATCCACGGACCTCTGGGTTATGGGCCCAGCACGCTTCCTCTGCGCCACTCTGCTCTTGATGACCTTCAAGTTTACCCCTCTGATATCCCTTAAAGACTAATTGGTATTTCTTCATATATTGAAACGACAAGAATGAGACCAATTCACAAGATTCGATGTCATTATTGTGAGTGTAGAAATTTGTATGAAAGTCCATACAAACGTCATATTTTATTATTTCACATTATAGAATTAAACGGATAGCCAGTTCTGAGTTATCTTTGAATCGCATAGATCTGGCGATTTGCATTAGGAGATATATAATCAACTGAATACTTGTATTTATTATAGTGCGTAATTTTCCATAATTCCTGACGCTACTGAGTTCGGCATATTTTCTTTTGAATTACTGAGGAAATTAAAGTTTACTTAGTTTAGATTGATGCATATATATAATCTTTAATTTAAAAAATTTCAATAATTGATTAACTACCCTATAAGCAAGTTTGCTCATTTCAGTCAAGTTAGCCCTCCGAATATTCTGATAAAATTCAAGAACGAGGACACGTGGAACTATGAAATATACAGAAAATAATTACTTAAAAATTCAGGAAATATATAAGAATCATTATCATCACCATAAACATTTCTTTATAATTTTTCCATAAGTTGTGATCTTTATCATTCTCTACTTCTTGATATAAAGTGCTTTTTTAGATGTTCAAATGTCTTCGGGTAACAACGGATTCAAGTCAGATCCTCAAGAGATTCCCACGGAAATACTTCATTTTCAAAAACTTGCCTAGCAGAGCGTGGTTTCGATCCACGGACCTCTGGGTTATGGGCCCAGCACGCTTCCTCTGCGCCACTCTGCTCTTGATGACCATCATGTTTACCCCTCTGATATCCCTTAAAGACTAATTGGTATTTCTTCATATATTGAAACGACAAGAATGAGACCAATTCACAAGATTCGATATCATTATTGTGAGTAAAAATTCGTATGAAAGTCCATACAAACGTAATATTTTATTGTTTCACATTATAGAATTGAACCGATTGCCAGTTCTGAGTTATCTTTGAATCCCATAGGT
Organism: Micraspis discolor; assembly: GCA_030674115.1. Taxonomy (NCBI): domain Eukaryota; kingdom Metazoa; phylum Arthropoda; class Insecta; order Coleoptera; family Coccinellidae; genus Micraspis; species Micraspis discolor. The sequence continues at coordinate 173,842 of JARTUT010001320.1, read as the reverse complement.
CTGGCGATTTGCATTCGAAGATATATAATCAACTGAATACTTGTATTTATTATAGTGCGTAATTTTCCTTAATTCCTGACGCTACTGAGTTCGGCATATTTTCTTTTGAATTACTGAGGAAATTAAAGTTTACTTGATTTAGATTGATGCATATATATAATCTTTAATTTAAAAAATTTCAATAATCTATTAACTTCCCTATAAGCAAGTTTGCTCATGTCAGTCAAGTTAGCCGTTTGAATATTCTGATAAAAGTCACGAACGAGGACACGTGGAACTATGAACTATACAGAAAATTATTACTTAAGAATTTAGGAAATATATATGAATCATTATCATCACCATAAACATATCTTTATAATTTTTCCATAAGTTGTGATCTTTATCATTCTCTACATCTTGATATAAAGTGCTTTTATAGATGTTCAAATGTCTTCGGGTAACATCGGATTCAAGTCAGATCCTCAAGAGATTCCCACGGAATTACTTCTTTCACAAAAACTTGCCTAGCAGAGCGTGGTTTCGATCCACGGACCTCTGGGTTATGGGCCCAGCACGCTTCCTCTGCGCCACTCTGCTCTTGATGACCTTCAAGTTTACCCCTCTGATATCCCTTAAGGACTAATTGGTATTCCTTCATATATTGAAACGACGAGAATGAGACCAATTCACAAGATTCGATGTCATTATTGTGAGTGTAGAAATTCGTCTGAAAGTCCATACAAACGTCATATTTCATTATTTCACATTATAGAATTAAACGGATAGCCAGTTCTGAGTTATCTTTGAATCGCATAGATCTGGCGATTTGCATTAGGAGATATATAATCAACGGAATACTTGTATTTATTATAGTGCGTAATTTTCCATAATTCCTGACGCTACTGAGTTCGGCATTTTTTCTTTTGAATTACTGAGGAAATTAAAGTTTACTTAGTTTAGATTGATGCATATATATAATCTTTGATTTAAAAAATTTCAATAATTGATTAACTACCCTATAAGCAAGTTTGCTCATTTCAGTCAAGTTAGCCCTTTGAATATTCTGATAAAATTCACGAACGAGGACACGTGGAACTATGAAATATACAGAAAATAATTACTTAAAAATTCAGGAAATATATAAGAATCATTATCATCTCCATAAACATATCTTTATAATTTTTCCATAAGTTGTGATCTTTATCATTCTCTACTTCTTGATATAAAGTGCTTTTATAGATGTTCAAATGTCTTCGGGTAACAACGGATTCAAGTCAGATCCTCAAGAGATTCCCACGGAAATACTTCTTTTTCAAAAACTTGCCTAGCAGAGCGTGGTTTCGATCCACGGACCTCTGGGTTATGGGCCCAGCACGCTTCCTCTGCGCCACTCTGCTCTTGATGACCCTCAAGTTTACCCCTCAGATATCCCTTAAAGACTTATTGGTATTTCTGCATATATTGAAACGACAAGAATGAGACCAATTCACAAGATTCGATGTCATTTGTGTGAGTGTAGAAATTCGTCTGAAAGTCCATACAAACGTCATATTTCATTATTTCACATTATAGAATTAAACGGATAGCCAGTTCTGAGTTATCTTTGAATCGCATAGATCTGGCGATTCACATTAGGAGATATATAATCAATTGAATACTTGTATTTATTATAGTGCGTAATTTTCCATAATTCCTGACGCTACTGAGTTCGGCATATTTTCTTTTGAATTACTGAGGAAATTGAAGTTTACTTAGTTAAGATTGATGCATATATATAATCTTTAATTTAAAAAATTTCAATAAATGATTAACTACCCTATAAGCAAGTTTGCTCATTTCAGTCAAGTTAGCCCTCTGAATATTCTGATAAAATTCACGAACGAGGACACGTGGAACTATGAAATATACAGAAAATAATTACTAAAAAATTCAGGAAATATATAAGAATCATTATCATCACCATAAACATATCTTTATAATTTTTCCATAAGTTGTGATCTTTATCATTCTCTACTTCTTGATATAAAGTGCTTTTATAGATGTTCAAATGTCTTCGGGTAACAACGGATTCAAGTCAGATCCTCAAGAGATTCCCACGGAAATACTTCTTTTCAAAAACTTGCCTAGCAGAGCGTGGTTTCGATCCACGGACCTCTGGGTTATGGGCCCAGCACGCTTCCTCTGCGCCACTCTGCTCTTGATGACCTTCAAGTTTACCCCTCAGATATCCCTTAAAGACTAATTGGTATTTCTGCATATATTGAAACGACAAGAATGAGACCAATTCACAAGATTCGATGTCATTATTGTGAGTGTAGAAATTCGTCTGAAAGTCCATACAAACGTCATATTTTATTATTTCACATTATAGAATTAAACGGATAGCCAGTTCTGAGTTATCTTTGAATCGCATAGATCTGGCGATTTGCATTAGGAGATATATAATCAACTGAATACTTGTATTTATTATAGTGCGTAATTTTCCATAATTCCTGACGCTACTGAGTTCGGCATATTTTCTTTTGAATTACTGAGGAAATTAAAGTTTACTTAGTTTAGATTGATGCATATATATAATCTTTAATTTAAAAAATTTCAATAATTGATTAACTACCCTATAAGCAAGTTTGCTCATTTCAGTCAAGTTAGCCCTCTGAATATTCTGATAAAATTCACGAACGAGGACACGTGGAACTATGAAATATACAGAAAATAATTACTTAAAAATTCAGGAAATATATAAGAATCATTATCATCACCATAAACATATCTTTATAATTTTTCCATAAGTTGTGATCTTTATCATTCTCTACTTCTTGATATAAAGTGCTTTTATAGATGTTCAAATGTCTTCGAGTAACAACGGATTCAAGTCAGATCCTCAAGAGATTCCCACGGAAATACTTCTTTTCAAAAACTTGCCTAGCAGAGCGTGGTTTCGATCCACGGACCTCTGGGTTATGGGCCCAGCACGCTTCCTCTGCGCCACTCTGCTCTTGATGACCTTCAAGTTTACCCCTCTGATATCCCTTAAAGACTAATTGGTATTTCTTCATATATTGAAACGACAAGAATGAGACCAATTCACAGATTCGATATCATTATTGTGAGTGTAGAAATTCGTATGATAGTCCATACAAACGTAATATTTTATTGTTTCACATTATAGAATTGAACCGATTGCCAGTTCTGAGTTATCTTTGAATCGCATAGGTCTGGCGATTTGCGTTCGAAGATATATAATCAACTGAATACTTGTATTTATTATAGTGCGTAATTTTCCTTAATTCCTGACGCTACTGAGTTCGGCATATTTTCTTTTGAATTACTGAGGAAATTAAAGTTTACTTAGTTTAGATTGATGCATATATATAATCTTTAATTTAAAAAATTTCAATAATGGATTAACTACCCTATAAGCAAGTTTGCTCATTTCAGTCAAGTTAGCCCTCTGAATATTCTGATAAAATTCACGAACGAGGACACGTGGAACTATGAAATATACAGAAAATAATTACTAAAAATTCAGGAAATATATAAGAATCATTATCATCACCATAAACATATCTTTATAATTTTTCCATAAGTTGTGATCTTTATCATTCTCTACTTCTTGATATAAAGTGCTTTTATAGATGTTCAAATGTCTTCGAGTAACAACGGATTCAAGTCAGATCCTCAAGAGATTCCCACGGAAATACTTCTTTCACAAAACTTGCCTAGCAGAGCGTGGTTTCGATCCACGGACCTCTGGGTTATGGGCCCAGCACGCTTCCTCTGCGCCACTCTGCTCTTGATGACCTTCAAGTTTACCCCTCTGATATCCCTTAAAGACTAATTGGTATTTCTTCATATATTGAAACGACAAGAATGAGACCAATTCACAAGATTCGATATCATTATTGTGAGTGTAGAAATTCGTATGAAAGTCCATACAAACGTAATATTTTATTGTTTCACATTATAGAATTGAACCGATTGCCAGTTCTGAGTTATCTTTGAATCGCGTAGGTCTGGCGATTTTCATTCGAAGATATAAAATCAACTGAATACTTGTATTTATTATAGTGCGTAATTTTCCTTAATTCCTGACGCTACTGAGTTCGGCATATTTTCTTTTGAATTACTGAGGAAATTAAAGTTTACTTAGTTTAGATTGATGCATATATATAATCTTTAATTTAAAAAATTTCAATAATGGATTAACTACCCTATAAGCAAGTTTGCTCATTTCAGTCAAGTTAGCCCTCTGAATATTCTGATAAAATTCACGAACGAGGACACGTGGAACTATGAAATATACAGAAAATAATTACTTAAAAATTCAGGAAATATATAAGAATCATTATCATCACCATAAACATATCTTTATAATTTTTCCATAAGTTGTGATCTTTATCATTCTCTACTTCTTGATATAAAGTGCTTTTATAGATGTTCAAATGTCTTCGGGTAACAACGGATTCAAGTCAGATCCTCAAGAGATTCCCACGGAAATACTTCTTTTCAAAAACTTGCCTAGCAGAGCGTGGTTTCGATCCACGGACCTCTGGGTTATGGGCCCAGCACGCTTCCTCTGCGCCACTCTGCTCTTGATGACCTTCAAGTTTACCCTCAGATATCCCTTAAAGACTAATTGGTATTTCTGCATATATTGAAACGACAAGAATGAGACCAATTCACAAGATTCGATGTCATTATTGTGAGTGTAGAAATTCGTCTGAAAGTCCATACAAACGTCATATTTTATTATTTCACATTATAGAATTAAACGGATAGCCAGTTCTGAGTTATCTTTGAATCGCATAGATCTGGCGATTTGCATTAGAAGATATATAATCAACTGAATACTTGTATTTATTATAGTGCGTAATTTTCCATAATTCCTGACGCTACTGAGTTCGGCATATTTTCTTTTGAATTACTGAGGAAATTAAAGTTTACTTAGTTTAGATTGATGCATATATATAATCTTTAATTTAAAAAATTTCAATAATTGATTAACTACCCTATAAGCAAGTTTGCTCATTTCAGTCAAGTTAGCCCTCTGAATATTCTGATAAAATTCACGAACGAGGACACGTGGAACTATGAAATATACAGAAAATAATTACTAAAAAATTCAGGAAATATATAAGAATCATTATCATCACCATAAACATATCTTTATAATTTTTCCATAAGTTGTGATCTTTATCATTCTCTACTTCTTGATATAAAGTGCTTTTATAGATGTTCAAATGTCTTCGGGTAACAACGGATTCAAGTCAGATCCTCAAGAGATTCCCACGGAAATACTTCTTTTCAAAAACTTGCCTAGCAGAGCGTGGTTTCGATCCACGGACCTCTGGGTTATGGGCCCAGCACGCTTCCTCTGCGCCACTCTGCTCTTGATGACCTTCAAGTTTACCCCTCTGATATCCCTTAAAGACTAATTGGTATTTCTTCATATATTGAAACGACAAGAATGAGACCAATTCACAAGATTCGATATCATTATTGTGAGTGTAAAAATTCGTATGAAAGTCCATACAAACGTAATATTTTATTGTTTCACATTATAGAATTGAACCGATTGCCAGTTCTGAGTTATCTTTGAATCGCATAGGTCTGGCGATTTGCATTCGAAGATATATAATCAACTGAATACTTGTATTTATTATAGTGCGTAATTTTCCATAATTCCTGACGCTACTGAGTTCGGCATTTTTTCTTTTGAATTACTGAGGAAATTAAAGTTTACTTAGTTTAGATTGATGCATATATATAATCTTTAATTTAAAAATTTCAATAATTGATTAACTACCCTATAAGCAAGTTTGCTCATTTCAGTCAAGTTAGCCCTTTGAATATTCTGATAAAATTCACGAACGAGGACACGTGGAACTATGAAATATACAGAAAATAATTACTTAAAAATTCAGGAAATATATAAGAATCATTATCATCACCATAAACATATCTTTATAATTTTTCCATAAGTTGTGATCTTTATCATTCTCTACTTCTTGATATAAAGTGCTTTTATAGATGTTCAAATGTCTTCGGGTAACAACGGATTCAAGTCAGATCCTCAAGAGATTCCCACGGAAATACTTCTTTTTCAAAAACTTGCCTAGCAGAGCGTGGTTTCGATCCACGGACCTCTGGGTTATGGGCCCAGCACGCTTCCTCTGCGCCACTCTGCTCTTGATGACCTTCAAGTTTACCCCTCTGATATCCCTTAAAGACTAATTGGTATTTCTTCATATATTGAAACGACAAGAATGAGACCAATTCACAAGATTCGATATCATTATTGTGAGTGTAGAAATTCGTATGAAAGTCCATACAAACGTAATATTTTATTGTTTCACATTATAGAATTGAACCGATTGCCAGTTCTGAGTTATCTTTGAATCGCATAGGTCTGGCGATTTGCATTCGAAGATATATAATCAACTGAATACTTGTATTTATTATAGTGCGTAATTTTCCTTAATTCCTGACGCTACTGAGTTCGGCATATTTTCTTTTGAATTACTGAGGAAATTAAAGTTTACTTAGTTTAGATTGATGCATATATATAATCTTTAATTTAAAAATTTCAATAATCGATTAACTTCCCTATAAGCAAGTTTGCTCATTTCAGTCAAGTTAGCCCTCTGAATATTCTGATAAAATTCACGAACGAGGACACGTGGAACTATGAAATATACAGAAAATTATTACTTAAAAATTCAGGAAATATATATGAATCATTATCATCACCATAAACATATCTTTATAATTTTTCCATAAGTTGTGATCTTTATCATTCTCTACTTCTTGATATAAAGTGCTTTTATAGATGTTCAAATGTCTTCGGGTAACTACGGATTCAAGTCAGATCCTCAAGAGATTCCCACGGAATTACTTCTTTCACAAAAACTTGCCTAGCAGAGCATGGTTTCGATCCACGGACCTCTGGGTTATGGGCCCAGCACGCTTCCTCTGCGCCACTCTGCTCTTGATGACCTTCAAGTTTACCCCTCTGATATCCCTTAAACACTAATTGGTATTCCTTCATATATTGAAACGACAAGAATGAGACCAATTCACAAGATTCGATATCATTATTGTGAGTGTAGAAATTCGTATGAAAGTCCATACAAACGTAATATTTTTTTGTTTCACAATATAGAATTAAACTGATTGCCGGTTCTGAGTTATCTTTGAATCGCATAGATCTGGCGATTTGCATTAGGAGATATATAATCAACTGAATACTTGTATTTATTATAGTGCGTAATTTTCCATAATTCCTGACGCTACTGAGTTCGGCATATTTTCTTTTGAATTACTGAGGAAATTAAAGTTTACTTAGTTTAGATTGATGCATATATATAATCTTTAATTTAAAAATTTCAATAATTGATTAACTACCCTATAAGCAAGTTTGCTCATTTCAGTCAAGTTAGCCCTCTGAATATTCTGATAAAATTCACGAACGAGGACACGTGGAACTATGAAATATACAGAAAATAATTACTTAAAAATTCAGGAAATATATAAGAATCATTATCATCACCATAAACATATCTTTATAATTTTTCCATAAGTTGTGATCTTTATCATTCTCTACTTCTTGATATAAAGTGCTTTTATAGATGTTCAAATGTCTTCGGGTAACAACGGATTCAAGTCAGATCCTCAAGAGATTCCCACGGAAATACTTCTTTTCAAAAACTTGCCTAGCAGAGCGTGGTTTCGATCCACGGACCTCTGGGTTATGGGCCCAGCACGCTTCCTCTGCGCCACTCTGCTCTTGATGACCTTCAAGTTTACCCCTCTGATATCCCTTAAAGACTAATTGGTATTTCTTCATATATTGAAACGACAAGAATGAGACCAATTCACAAGATTCGATATCATTATTGTGAGTGTAGAAATTCGTATGAAAGTCCATACAAACGTAATATTTTATTGTTTCACATTATAGAATTGAACCGATTGCCAGTTCTGAGTTATCTTTGAATCGCATAGGTCTGGCGATTTGCATTCGAAGATATATAATCAACTGAATACTTGTATTTATTATAGTGCGTAATTTTCCTTAATTCCTGACGCTACTGAGTTCGGCATATTTTCTTTTGAATTACTGAGGAAATTAAAGTTCACTTAGTTTAGATTGATGCATATATATAATCTTTAATTTAAAAAATTTCAATAATGGAATAACTACCCTATAAGCAAGTTTGCTCATTTCAGTCAAGTTAGCCCTCTGAATATTCTGATAAAATTCACGAACGAGGACACGTGGAACTATGAAATATACAGAAAATAATTACTTAAAAATTCAGGAAATATATAAGAATCATTATCATCACCATAAACATATCTTTATAATTTTTCCATAAGTTGTGATCTTTATCATTCTCTACTTCTTGATATAAAGTGCTTTTATAGATGTTCAAATGTCTTCGGGTAACAACGGATTCAAGTCAGATCCTCAAGAGATTCCCACGGAAATACTTCTTTCACAAAAACTTGCCTAGCAGAGCGTGGTTTCGATCCACGGACCTCTGGGTTATGGGCCCAGCACGCTTCCTCTGCGCCACTCTGCTCTTGATGACCTTCAAGTTTACCCTCTGATATCCCATTAAAGACTAATTGGTATTTCTTCATATATTGAAACGACAAGAATGAGACCAATTCACAAGATTCGATATCATTATTGTGAGTGTAGAAATTCGTATGAAAGTCCATACAAACGTAATATTTTATTGTTTCACATTATAGAATTGAACCGATTGCCAGTTCTGAGTTATCTTTGAATCGCATAGGTCTGGCGATTTGCATTCGAAGATATATAATCAACTGAATACTTGTATTTATTATAGTGCGTAATTTTCCTTAATTCCTGACGCTACTGAGTTCGGCATATTTTCTTTTGAATTACTGAGGAAATTAAAGTTTACTTAGTTTAGATTGATGCATATATATAATCTTTAATTTAAAAAATTTCAATAATGGATTAACTACCCTATAAGCAAGTTTGCTCATTTCAGTCAAGTTAGCCCTTTGAATATTCTGATAAAATTCACGAACGAGGACACGTGGAACTATGAAATATACAGAAAATAATTACTTAAAAATTCAGGAAATATATAAGAATCATTATCATCACCATAAACATATCTTTATAATTTTTCCATAAGTTGTGATCTTTATCATTCTCTACTTCTTGATATAAAGTGCTTTTATAGATGTTCAAATGTCTTCGGGTAACAACGGATTCAAGTCAGATCCTCAAGAGATTCCCACGGAAATACTTCTTTTCAAAAAAACTGCCTAGCAGAGCGTGGTTTCGATCCACGGACCTCTGGGTTATGGGCCCAGCACGCTTCCTCTGCGCCACTCTGCTCTTGATGACCTTCAAGTTTACCCCTCAGATATCCCTTAAAGACTAATTGGTATTTCTGCATATATTGAAACGACAAGAATGAGACCAATTCACAAGATTCGATGTCATTATTGTGAGTGTAGAAATTCGTCTGAAAGTCCATACAAACGTCATATTTTATTATTTCACATTATAGAATTAAACGGATAGCCAGTTCTGAGTTATCTTTGAATCGCATAGATCTGGCGATTTGCATTAGAAGATATATAATCAACTGAATACTTGTATTTATTATAGTGCGTAATTTTCCATAATTCCTGACGCTACTGAGTTCGGCATATTTTCTTTTGAATTACTGAGGAAATTAAAGTTTACTTAGTTTAGATTGATGCATATATATAATCTTTAATTTAAAAAATTTCAATAATTGATTAACTACCCTATAAGCAAGTTTGCTCATTTCAGTCAAGTTAGCCCTCTGAATATTCTGATAAAATTCACGAACGAGGACACGTGGAACTATGAAATATACAGAAAATAATTACTTAAAAATTCAGGAAATATATAAGAATCATTATCATCACCATAAACATATCTTTATAATTTTTCCATAAGTTGTGATCTTTATCATTCTCTACTTCTTGATATAAAGTGCTTTTATAGATGTTCAAATGTCTTCGAGGTAACAACGGATTCAAGTCAGATCCTCAAGAGATTCCCACGGAAATACTTCTTTTCAAAAACTTGCCTAGCAGAGCGTGGTTTCGATCCACGGACCTCTGGGTTATGGGCCCAGCACGCTTCCTCTGCGCCACTCTGCTCTTGATGACCTTCAAGTTTACCCCTCAGATATCCCTTAAAGACTAATTGGTATTTCTTCATATATTGAAACGACAAGAATGAGACCAATTCACAAGATTCGATGTCATTATTGTGAGTGTAGAAATTCGTATGAAAGTCCATACAAACGTCATATTTTATTGTTTCACATTATAGAATTGAACCGATAGCCAGTTCTGAGTTATCTTTGAATCGCATAGATCTGGCGATTTGCATTAGAAGATATATAATCAACTGAATACTTGTATTTATTATAGTGCGTAATTTTCCATAATTCCTGACGCTACTGAGTTCGGCATATTTTCTTTTGAATTACTGAGGAAATTAAAGTTTACTTAGTTTAGATTGATGCATATATATAATCTTTAATTTAAAAATTTCAATAATTGATTAACTACCCTATAAGCAAGTTTGCTCATTTCAGTCAAGTTAGCCCTTTGAATATTCTGATAAAATTCACGAACGAGGACACGTGGAACTATGAAATATACAGAAAATAATTACTAAGAAATTGAGGAAATATATAAGAATCATTATCATCACCATAAACATATCTTTATAATTTTTCCATAAGTTGTGATCTTTATCATTCTCTACTTCTAGATATATAGTGCTTTTATAGATGTTCAAATGTCTTCGGGTAACAACGGATTCAAGTCAGATCCTCAAGAGATTCCCACGAAAATACTTCTTTTTCAAAAACTTGCCTAGCAGAGCGTGGTTTCGATCCACGGACCTCTGTGTTATGGGCCCAGCACGCTTCCTCTGCGCCACTCTGCTCTTGATGACCTTCAAGTTTACCCCTCTGATATCCCTTAAAGACTAATTGGTATTTCTTCATATATTGAAACGACAAGAATGAGACCAATTCACAAGATTCGATATCATTATTGTGAGTGTAGAAATTCGTATGAAAGTCCATACAAACGTAATATTTTTTTGTTTCACATTATAGAATTAAACCGATTGCCAGTTCTGAGTTATCTTTGAATCGCATAGGTCTGGCGATTTGCATTCGAAGATATATAATCAACTGAATACTTGTATTTATTATAGTGCGTAATTTTCCTTCATTCCTGACGCTACTGACTTCGGCATATTTTCTTTTGAATTACTGAGGAAATTAAAGTTTACTTAGTTTAGATTGATGCATATATATAATCTTTAATTTAAAAAATTTCAATAATTGATTAACTACCCTATAAGCAAGTTTGCTCATTTCAGTCAAGTTAGCCCTCTGAATATTCTGATAAAATTCACGAACGAGGACACGTGGAACTATGAAATATACAGAAAATTATTACTTAAAAATTCAGGAAATATATAAGAATCATTATCATCACCATAAACATATCTTTATAATTTTTCCATAAGTTGTGATCTTTATCATTCTCTACTTCTTGATATAAAGTGCTTTTATAGATGTTCAAATGTCTTCGGTAACAACGGATTCAAGTCAGATCCTCAAGAGATTCCCACGGAAATACTTCTTTCACAAAACTTGCCTAGCAGAGCGTGGTTTCGATCCACGGACCTCTGGGTTATGGGCCCAGCACGCTTCCTCTGCGCCACTCTGCTCTTGATGACCTTCAAGTTTACCCTCTGATATCCCTTAAAGACTAATTGGTATTCCTTCATATATTGAAACGACAAGAATGAGACCAATTCACAAGATTCGATATCATTATTGTGAGTGTAGAAATTCGTATGAAAGTCCATACAAACGTAATATTTTTTTGTTTCACAATATAGAATTAAACTGATTGCCGGTTCTGAGTTATCTTTGAATCGCATAGGTCTGGCGATTTGCATTCGAAGATATATAATCAACTGAATACTTGTATTTATTATAGTGCGTAATTTTCCTTAATTCCTGACGCTACTGAGTTCGGCATATTTTCTTTTGAATTACTAAGGAAATTAAAGTTTACTTAGTTTAGATTGATGCATATATATAATCTTTAATTTAAAAAATTTCAATAATTGATTAACTACCCTATAAGCAAGTTTGCTCATTTCAGTCAAGTTAGCCCTTTGAATATTCTGATAAAATTCACGAACGAGGACACGTGGAACTATGAAATATACAGAAAATAATTACTTGAAATTTCAGGAAATATATAAGAATCATTATCATCACCATAAACATATCTTTATAATTTTTCCATAAGTTGTGATCTTTATCATTCTCTACTTCTTGATATAAAGTGCTTTTATAGATGTTCAAATGTCTTCGGGTAACAACGGATTCAAGTCAGATCCTCAAGAGATTCCCACGGAAATACTTCTTTTTCAAAAACTTGCCTAGCAGAGCGTGGTTTCGATCCACGGACCTCTGGGTTATGGGCCCAGCACGCTTCCTCTGCGCCACTCTGCTCTTGATGACCTTCAAGTTTACCCTCTGATATCCCTTAAAGACTAATTGGTATTTCTTCATATATTGAAACGACAAGAATGAGACCAATTCACAAGATTCGATGTCATTATTGTGAGTGTAGAAATTCGTATGAAAGTCCATACAAACGTCATATTTTATTATTTCACATTATAGAATTGAACGGATAGCCAGTTCTGAGTTATCTTTGAATCGCATAGATCTGGCGATTTGCATTAGGAGATATATAATCAACTGAATACTTGTATTTATTATAGTGCGTAATTTTCCATAATTCCTGACGCTACTGAGTTCGGCATATTTTCTTTTGAATTACTGAGGAAATTAAAGTTTACTTAGTTTAGATTGATGCATATATATAATCTTTAATTTAAAAAATTTCAATAATTGATTAACTACCCTATAAGCAAGTTTGCTCATTTCAGTCAAGTTAGCCCTCTGAATATTCTGATAAAATTCACGAACGAGGACACGTGGAACTATGAAATATACAGAAAATAATTACTAAAAAATTCAGGAAATATATAAGAATCATTATCATCACCATAAACATATCTTTATAATTTTTCCATAAGTTGTGATCTTTATCATTCTCTACTTCTTGATATAAAGTGCTTTTATAGATGTTCAAATGTCTTCGGGTAACAACGGATTCAAGTCAGATCCTCAAGAGATTCCCACGGAAATACTTCTTTTTCAAAAACTTGCCTAGCAGAGCGTGGTTTCGATCCACGGACCTCTGGGTTATGGGCCCAGCACGCTTCCTCTGCGCCACTCTGCTCTTGATGACCTTCAAGTTTACCCTCTGATATCCCTTAAAGACTAATTGGTATTTCTTCATATATTGAAACGACAAGAATGAGACCAATTCACAAGATTCGATGTCATTATTGTGAGTGTAAAAATTCGTATGAAAGTCCATACAAACGTAATATTTTATTGTTTCACATTATAGAATTGAACCGATTGCCAGTTCTGAGTTATCTTTGAATCGCATAGGTCTGGCGATTTGCATTCGAAGATATATAATCAACTGAATACTTGTATTTATTATAGTGCGTAATTTTCCTTAATTCCTGACGCTACTGAGTTCGGCATATTTTCTTTTGAATTACTGAGGAAATTAAAGTTTACTTAGTTTAGATTGATGCATATATATAATCTTTAATTTAAAAATTTCAATAATTGATTAACTACCCTATAAGCAAGTTTGCTCATTTCAGTCAAGTTAGCCCTTTGAATATTCTGATAAAATTCACGAACGAGGACACGTGGAACTATGAAATATACAGAAAATAATTACTTAAAAATTCAGGAAATATATAAGAATCATTATCATCACCATAAACATATCTTTATAATTTTTCCATAAGTTGTGATCTTTATCATTCTCTACTTCTTGATATAAAGTGCTTTTATAGATGTTCAAATGTCTTCGGGTAACAACGGATTCAAGTCAGATCTTCTAGAGATTCCCACAGAAATACTTCTTTCACAAAAACTTGCCTAGCAGAGCGTGGTTTCGATCCACGGACCTCTGGGTTATGGGCCCAGCACGCTTCCTCTGCGCCACTCTGCTCTTGATGACCTTCAAGTTTACCCCTCTGATATCCCTTAAAGACTAATTGGTATTTGTTCATATATTGAAACGACAAGAATGAGACCAATTCACAAGATTCGATGTCATTATTGTGAGTGTAGAAATTCGTATGAAAATCCATACAAACGTAATATTTTATTATTTCACATTATAGAATTAAACGGATAGCCTGTTCTGAGTTATCTTTGAATCGCATAGATCTGGCGATTTTCATTCGAAGATATATAATCAACTGAATACTTGTATTTATTATAGTGCGTAATTTTCCATAATTCCTGACGCTACTGAGTTCGGCATATTTTCTTTTGAATTACTGAGGAAATTAAAGTTTACTTAGTTTAGATTGATGCATATATATAATCTTTAATTTAAAAAATTTCAATAATTGATTAACTACCCTATAAGCAAGTTTGCTCATTTCAGTCAAGTTAGCCCTCTGAATATTCTGATAAAAGTCACGAACGAGGACACGTGGAACTATGAAATATACAGAAAATTATTACTTAAGAATTAAGGAATATTATATGAATCATTATCATCACCATAAACATATCTTTATAATTTTTCCATAAGTTGTGATCTTTATCATTCTCTACTTCTTGATATAAAGTGCTTTTATAGATGTTCAAATGTCTTCGGGTAACAACGGATTCAAGTCAGATCCTCAAGAGATTCCCACGGAAATACTTCTTTCACAAAAACTTGCCTAGCAGAGCGTGGTTTCGATCCACGGACCTCTGGGTTATGGGCCCAGCACGCTTCCTCTGCGCCACTCTGCTCTTGATGACCTTCAAGTTTACCCCTCTGATATCCCTTTAAAGACTAATTGGTATTTCTTCATATATTGAAACGACAAGAATGAGACCAATTCACAAGATTCGATGTCATTATTGTGAGTGTAGAAATTCGTATGAAAGTCCATACAAACGTCATATTTTATTATTTCACATTATAGAATTAAACGGATAGCCAGTTCTGAGTTATCTTTGAATCGCATAGATCTGGCGATTTGCATTAGGAGATATATAATCAACTGAATACTTGTATTTATTATAGTGCGTAATTTTCCATAATTCCTGACGCTACTGAGTTCGGCATATTTTCTTTTGAATTACTGAGGAAATTAAAGTTTACTTAGTTTAGATTGATGCATATATATAATCTTTAATTTAAAAAATTTCAATAATTGATTAACTACCCTATAAGCAAGTTTGCTCATTTCAGTCAAGTTAGCCCTTTGAATATTCTGATAAAATTCACGAACGAGGACACGTGGAACTATGAAATATACAGAAAATAATTACTTAAAAATTCAGGAAATATATAAGAATCATTATCATCACCATAAACATATCTTTATAATTTTTCCATAAGTTGTGATCTTTATCATTCTCTACTTCTTGATATAAAGTGCTTTTATAGATGTTCAAATGTCTTCGAGTAACAACGGATTCAAGTCAGATCCTCAAGAGATTCCCACGGAAATACTTCTTTTTCAAAAACTTGCCTAGCAGAGCGTGCTTTCGATCCACGGACCTCTGGGTTATGGGCCCAGCACGCTTCCTCTGCGCCACTCTGCTCTTGATGACCTTCAAGTTTACCCCTCAGATATCCCCTAAAGACTAATTGGTATTTCTGCATATATTGAAACGACAAGAATGAGACCAATTCACAAGATTCGATGTCATTATTGTGAGTGTAGAAATTCGTATGAAAGTCCATACAAACGTAATATGTTATTGTTTCACATTATAGAATTGAACCGATTGCCAGTTCTGAGTTATCTTTGAATCGCATAGGTCTGGCGATTTTCATTCGAAGATATATAATCAACTGAATACTTGTATTTATTATAGTGCGTAATATTCCTTAATTCCTGACGCTACTGAGTTCAGCATATTTTCTTTTGAATTACTAAGGAAATTGAAGTTTACTTAGTTTAGATTGATGCATATATATAATCTTTAATTTAAAAAATTTCAATAATGGATTAACTACCCTATAAGCAAGTTTGCTCATTTCAGTCAAGTTAGCCCTTTGAATATTCTGATAAAATTCACGAACGAGGACACGTGGAACTATGAAATATACAGAAAATAATTACTTGAAAATTCAGGAAATTTATAAGAATCATTATCATCACCATAAACATATCTTTATAATTTTTCCATAAGTTGTGATCTTTATCATTCTCTACTTCTTGATATAAAGTGCTTTTATAGATGTTCAAATGTCTTCGGGTAACAACGGATTCAAGTCAGATCCTCAAGAGATTCCCACGGAAATACTTCTTTTTCAAAAACTTGCCTAGCAGAGCGTGGTTTCGATCCACGGACCTCTGGGTTATGGGCCCAGCACGCTTCCTCTCTGCCACTCTGCTCTTGATGGCCTTCAAGTTTACCCCTCAGATATCCCTTAAAGACTAATTGGTATTTCTGCATATATTGAAACGACAAGAATGAGACCAATTCACAAGATTCGATGTCATTATTGTGAGTGTAGAAATTCGTATGAAAGTCCATACAAACGTAATATTTTATTGTTTCACATTATAGAATTGAACCGATTGCCAGTTCTGAGTTATCTTTGAATCGCATAGGTCTGGCGATTTGCATTCGAAGATATATAATCAACTGAATACTTGTATTTATTATAGTGCGTAATTTTCCTTAATTCCTGACGCTACTGAGTTCGGCATATTTTCTTTTGAATTACTGAGGAAATTAAAGTTTACTTAGTTTAGATTGATGCATATATATAATCTTTAATTTAAAAAATTTCAATAATTGATTAACTACCCTATAAGCAAGTTTGCTCATTTCAGTCAAGTTAGCCCTTTGAATATTCTGATAAAATTCACGAACGAGGACACGTGGAACTATGAAATATACAGAAAATAATTACTTAAAAATTCAGGAAATATATAAGAATCATTATCATCACCATAAACATATCTTTATAATTTTTCCATAAGTTGTGATCTTTATCATTCTCTACTTCTTGATATAAAGTGCTTTTATAGATGTTCAAATGTCTTCGGGTAACAACGGATTCAAGTCAGATCCTCAAGAGATTCCCACGGAAATACTTCTTTTTCAAAAACTTGCCTAGCAGAGCGTGGTTTCGATCCACGGACCTCTGGGTTATGGGCCCAGCACGCTTCCTCTGCGCCACTCTGCTCTTGATGACCTTCAAGTTTACCCCTCAGATATCCCTTAAAGACTAATTGGTATTTCTGCATATATTGAAACGACAAGAATGAGACCAATTCACAAGATTCGATGTCATTATTGTGAGTGTAGAAATTCGTCTGAAAGTCCATACAAACGTCATATTTTATTATTTCACATTATAGAATTAAACGGATAGCCAGTTCTGAGTTATCTTTGAATCGCATAGATCTGGCGATTTGCATTAGGAGATATATAATCAACTGAATACTTGTATTTATTATAGTGCGTAATTTTCCATAATTCCTGACGCTACTGAGTTCGGCATATTTTCTTTTGAATTACTGAGGAAATTAAAGTTTACTTAGTTTAGATTGATGCATATATATAATCTTTAATTTAAAAAATTTCAATAATTGATTAACTACCCTATAAGCAAGTTTGCTCATTTCAGTCAAGTTAGCCCTCTGAATATTCTGATAAAATTCACGAACGAGGACACGTGGAACTATGAAATATACAGAAAATAATTACTTAAAAATTCAGGAAATATATAAGAATCATTATCATCACCATAAACATATCTTTATAATTTTTCCATAAGTTGTGATCTTTATCATTCTCTACTTCTTGATATAAAGTGCTTTTATAGATGTTCAAATGTCTTCGAGTAACAACGGATTCAAGTCAGATCCTCAAGAGATTCCCACGGAAATACTTCTTTTTCAAAAACTTGCCTAGCAGAGCGTGGTTTCGATCCACGGACCTCTGGGTTATGGGCCCAGCACGCTTCCTCTGCGCCACTCTGCTCTTGATGACCTTCAAGTTTACCCTCTGATATCCCTTAAAGACTAATTGGTATTTCTTCATATATTGAAACGACAAGAATGAGACCAATTCACAAGATTCGATATCATTATTGTGAGTGTAAAAATTCGTATGAAAGTCCATACAAACGTAATATTTTATTGTTTCACATTATAGAATTGAACCGATTGCCAGTTCTGAGTTATCTTTGAATCGCATAGGTCTGGCGATTTGCATTCGAAGATATATAATCAACTGAATACTTGTATTTATTATAGTGCGTAATTTTCCTTAATTCCTGACGCTACTGAGTTCGGCATATTTTCTTTTGAATTACTGAGGAAATTAAAGTTTACTTAGTTTAGATTGATGCATATATATAATCTTTAATTTAAAAAATTTCAATAATCGATTAACTTCCCTATAAGCAAGTTTGCTCATGTCAGTCAAGTTAGCCCTTTGAATATTCTGATAAAAGTCACGAACGAGGACACGTGGAACTATGAAATATACAGAAAATTATTACTTAAGAATTTAGGAAATATATATGAATCATTATCATCACCATAAACATATCTTTATAATTTTTCCATAAGTTGTGATCTTTATCATTCTCTACTTCTTGATATAAAGTGCTTTTATAGATGTTCAAATGTCTTCGGGTAACAACGGATTCAAGTCAGATCCTCAAGAGATTCCCACGGAAATACTTCTTTCACAAAAACTTGCCTAGCAGAGCGTGGTTTCGATCCACGGACCTCTGGGTTATGGGCCCAGCACGCTTCCTCTGCGCCACTCTGCTCTTGATGACCTTCAAGTTTACCCCTCTGATATCCCTTAAAGACTAATTGGTATTTCTTCATATATTGAAACGACAAGAATGAGACCAATTCACAAGATTCGATGTCATTATTGTGAGTGTAGAAATTCGTATGAAAGTCCATACAAACGTAATATTTTTTTGTTTCACATTATAGAATTAAACCGATTGCCGGTTCTGAGTTATCTTTGAATCGCATAGGTCTGGCGATTTGCATTCGAAGATATATAATCAACTGTATACTTGTATTTATTATAGTGCGTAATTTTCCATAATTCCTGACGCTACTGAGTTCGGCATATTTTCTTTTGAATTACCAAGGAAGTCAAAGTTTACTTAGTTTAGATTGATGCATATATATAATCTTTAATTTAAAAAATTTCAATAATTGATTAACTACCCTATAGGCAAGTTTGCTCATTTCAGTCAAGTTAGCCCTTTGAATATTCTGATAAAATTCACGAACGAGGACACGTGGAACTATGAAATAAACAGAAAATAATTACTTAAAAATTCAGGAAATATATAAGAATCATTATCATCTCCATAAACATATCTTTATAATTTTTCCATAAGTTGTGATCTTTATCATTCTCTACTTCTTGATATAAAGTGCTTTTATAGATGTTCAAATGTCTTCGGGTAACAACGGATTCAAGTCAGATCCTCAAGAGATTCCCACGGAAATACTTCTTTCACAAAAACTTGCCTAGCAGAGCGTGGTTTCGATCCACGGACCTCTGGGTTATGGGCCCAGCACGCTTCCTCTGCGCCACTCTGCTCTTGATGACCTTCAAGTTTACCCCTCTGATATCCCTTAAAGACTAATTGGTATTCCTTCATATATTGAAACGACAAGAATGAGACCAATTCACAAGATTCGATATCATTATTGTGAGTGTAGAAATTCGTATGAAAGTCCATACAAACGTAATATTTTTTTGTTTCACATTATAGAATTAAACCGATTGCCGGTTCTGAGTTATCTTTGAATCGCATAGGTCTGGCGATTTGCATTCGAAGATATATAATCAACTGAATACTTGTATTTATTATAGTGCGTAATTTTCCTTAATTCCTGACGCTACTGACTTCGGCATATTTTCTTTTGAATTACTGAGGAAATTAAAGTTTACTTAGTTTAGATTGATGCATATATATAATCTTTATTTAAAAAATTTCAATAATCGATTAACTTCCCTATAAGCAAGTTTGCTCATTTCAGTCAAGTTAGCCCTTTGAATATTCTGATAAAATTCACGAACGAGGACACGTGGAACTATGAAATATACAGAAAATAATTACTTAAAAATTCAGGAAATATATAAGAATCATTATCATCACCATAAACATATCTTTATAATTTTTCCATAAGTTGTGATCTTTATCATTCTCTACTTCTTGATATAAAGTGCTTTTATAGATGTTCAAATGTCTTCGGGTAACAACGGATTCAAGTCAGATCCTCAAGAGATTCCCACGGAAATACTTCTTTTTCAAAAACTTGCCTAGCAGAGCGTGGTTTCGATCCACGGACCTCTGGGTTATGGGCCCAGCACGCTTCCTCTGCGCCACTCTGCTCTTGATGACCTTCAAGTTTACCCCTCTGATATCCCATTAAAGACTAATTGGTATTTCTTCATATATTGAAACGACAAGAATGAGACCAATTCACCAGATTCGATATCATTATTGTGAGTGTAGAAATTCGTATGAAAGTCCATACAAACGTAATATTTTATTGTTTCACATTATAGAATTGAACCGATTGCCAGTTCTGAGTTATCTTTGAATCGCATAGGTCTGGCGATTTGCATTCGAAGATATAAAATCAACTGAATACTTGTATTTATTATAGTGCGTAATTTTCCTTAATTCCTGACGCTACTGAGTTCGGCATATTTTCTTTTGAATTACTGAGGAAATTAAAGTTTACTTAGTTTAGATTGATGCATATATATAATCTTTAATTTAAAAATTTCAATAATGGATTAACTACCCTATAAGCAAGTTTGCTCATTTCAGTCAAGTTAGCCCTTTGAATATTCTGATAAAATTCACGAACGAGGACACGTGGTACTATGAAATATACAGAAAATAATTACTAAACAATTCAGGAAATATATAAGAATCATTATCATCACCATAAACATATCTTTATAATTTTTCTATAAGTTGTGATCTTTATCATTCTCTACTTCTTGATATAATGTGCTTTCATAGATGTTCAAATGTCTTCGGGTATCGACGGATTCAAGTCAGATCCTCAAGAGATTCCCACGGAAATACTTCTTTTTCAAAAACTTGCCTAGCAGAGCGTGGTTTCGATCCACGGACCTCTGGGTTATGGGCCCAGCACGCTTCCTCTGCGGCACTCTGCTCTTGATGACCTTCAAGTTTACTCTCTGATATCCCTTTAAGACTAATTAGTATTTCTTCATATATTGAAACGACAAGAATGAGACCAATTCACAAGATTCGGTGTCATTATTGTGAGTGTAAAAATTCGTAAGAAAGTCCATACAAACGTAATATTTTATTGTTTCACATTATAGAATTAAACGGATAGCCAGTTCTGAGTTATCTTTGAATCGCATAGATCTGGCGATTTGCATTCAAAGATATATAATCAACTGAATACTTGTATTTATTATAGTGCGTAATTTTCCATAATTCCTGACGCTACTGAGTTCGGCATATTTTCTTTTGAATTACTGAGGAAATTAAAGTTTACTTAGTTTAGATTGATGCATATATATAATCTTTAATTTAAAAAATTTCAATAATTGATTAACTACCCTATAAGCAAGTTTGCTCATTTCAGTCAAGTTAGCCCTTTGAATATTCTGATAAAATTCACGAACGAGGACACGTGGAACTATGAAATATACAGAAAATAATTACTTAAAAATTCAGGAAATATATAAGAATCATTATCATCACCATAAACATATCTTTATAATTTTTCCATAAGTTGTGATCTTTATCATTCTCTACTTCTTGATATAAAGTGCTTTTATAGATGTTCAAATGTCTTCGGGTAACAACGGATTCAAGTCAGATCCTCAAGAGATTCCCACGGAAATACTTCATTTTCAAAAACTTGCCTAGCAGAGCGTGGTTTCGATCCACGGACCTCTGGGTTATGGGCCCAGCACGCTTCCTCTGCGCCACTCTGCTCTTGATGACCTTCAAGTTTACCCCTCTGATATCCCTTTAAGACTAATTGGTATTTCTTCATATATTGAAACGACAAGAATGAGACCAATTCACAAGATTCGATGTCATTATTGTGAGTGTAGAAATTCTTATGAAAGTCCATACAAACGTCATATTTTATTGTTTCACATTATAGAATTAAACGGATAGCCAGTTCTGAGTTATGTTTGAATCGCTTAGATCTGGCGATTTGCATTAGAAGATATATAATCAACTGAATACTTGTATTTATTATAGTGCGTAATTTTCCTTTATTCCTGACGCTACTGAGTTCGGCATATTTTCTTTTGAATTACTGAGGAAATTGAAGTTTACTTAGTTTAGATTGATGCATATATATAATCTTTAATTTAAAAAATTTCAATAATTGATTAACTACCCTATAAGCAAGTTTGCTCATTTCAGTCAAGTTAGCCCTCTGAATATTCTGATGAAATTCACGAACGAGGACACGTGGAACTATGAAATATACAGAAAATAATTACTTAAACATTCAGGAAATATATAAGAATCATTATCATCACCATAAACATATCTTTATAATTTTCCATAAGTGGTGATCTATATCATTCTCTACTTCAT
This sequence comes from Micraspis discolor, assembly GCA_030674115.1. Classification (NCBI taxonomy): domain Eukaryota; kingdom Metazoa; phylum Arthropoda; class Insecta; order Coleoptera; family Coccinellidae; genus Micraspis; species Micraspis discolor. Next base: position 151,063 of record JARTUT010001320.1, on the reverse strand, counting down.
GATATAAAGTGCTTTTATAGATGTTCAAATGTCTTCGAGTACCAACGGATTCAAGTCAGATCCTCAAGAGATTCCCACGGAAATACTTCTTTCACAAAAACTTGCCTAGCAGAGCGTGGTTTCGATCCACGGACCTCTGGGTTATGGGCCCAGCACGCTTCCTCTGCGCCACTCTGCTCTTGATGACCTTCAAGTTTACCCCTCTGATATCCCTTAAAGACTAATTGGTATTTCTTCATATATTGAAACGACAAGAATGAGACCAATTCACAAGATTCGATGTCATTATTGTGAGTGTAGAAATTCGTAAGAAAGTCCATACAAACGTAATATTTTATTGTTTCACATTATAGAATTAAACCGATAGCCAGTTCTGAGTTATCTTTGAATCGCATAGATCTGGCGATTTGCATTCAAAGATATATAATCAACTGAATACTTGTATTTATTATAGTGCGTAATTTTCCATAATTCCTGACGCTACTGAGTTCGGCATATATCTTTTGAATTACCAAGAAAGTCAAAGTTTACTTAGTTTAGATTGATGCATATATATAATCTTTAATTTAAAAAATTTCAATAATTGATTAACTACCCTATAAGCAAGTTTGCTCATTTCAGTCAAGTTAGCCCTTTGAATATTCTGATAAAATTCACGTACGAGGACACGTGGAACTATGAAATATACAGAATATAATCACTTACAAATAGAGGGAATATATAAGAATCATTATCATAACCATAAACATATCTTTATAATTTTTCAATAAGTGGTGATCTATATTATCTCTACTTCATGATATAAAGTGCTTTTATAAATGTTCAAATGTCATCGAGTAACAACGGATTCAATTCAGATCCTCAAGAGATTCCCACGGAAATAATCCATTTTCTAGAACTTGCCTAGCAGAGCGTGGTTTCGATCCACGGACCTCTGGGTTATGGGCCCAGCACGCTTCCTCTGCGCCACTCTGCTCTTGATGACCTTCAAGTTTACCCCTCAGATATCCCTTAAAGACTAATTGGTATTTCTTTTTATATTGAAACGACAAGAAAGAGATCAATTCACAAGATTAGATGTCATTATTGTGAGTGTAGAAATTTGTATGAAAGTCTATACAAACGTCATATTTTATTGTTTCACATTATAGAATTAAACCGATAGCCAGTCCTGAGTTATGTTTATATTGCAAAGGCCTGGCATCTTGCATTCAACCATATTTAATGAACTGAATACATGTATTTGTAATATTGCGTAGTATTCTTTTAACCCTAAAGCACCTGAGTTCTGCAAATTCTCACTTTATTTACTGAGGAATATAAAACTTACTTAGTCTTGATTGATTCATATATTTTCTGATTTGGAAAGTTTCATTATTCAATAATCTTCCCTAAAAGTGAGTTTACTAAATTCAGTCAAGTTGAACCTTTGAATATTCAGATGATGTTATCGAAACAGAACAAGTGGAATCATGAAATACCTTGAAAATAATCACATAAAAATTCGAAATATATTACAACCGATATCATCACTATTAAAATAACGTTATATCAATTCAGTTATTTGCGTCCGATAACTTTCTCTACTTCATTATATATAGATATTCTATTGATGTTCAAAAGTCATCGCCTTACAACGGATTTAGTTAAGATCGTCTAGAGACTCGTATGGAATTATTTCATTTTCAAAAATTTGCCTAGCAGAGCATGGTATCGATCCACGGACCTCTGGTTTATGGGCCCAGCACGCTTCCACTGGGCCACTCTGCTCTTCACAGTAGGACTAAAAGCGATATTGATCGAATTACTTCATTGTCGAAATTATGCCTAGCAGAGCGTGATTACGATCCACGGACCTTAGAGGTAAGGGAAGCACGCTTTCAGTACGCCACCGTACTATTTAGGATTTTCTTACTCGAATTCACTGAAAACTATTTGGTATTTGGGTATATATCGAAACTACGAAAATGAGACCAATTTACAAGATTTGATTTGATAATTGTTTTTGTAAAAGTGCGTAATCTCTCACCATCTTGGATGCATTCGTGTTCAGGTAATTTTCACTTAATTTACTGAGGGAAATAAAGTTTGCTCACTCAAAATTGATTGAGGAATTTTTCGATTTGAAATGTTCCAATATTTGAATAACTCCTATATCTCTGAGTTCCATCAATTCAATGAATGTTAGCCCTCTGAATATACTCATAGAATTCGCAAAGAAAAGAAACTGGAATTCTGAAAATGTTCGAAGATAATTACGTTAAAATTCGGAATATATATAAGCATCAATATCATCATAATTAAAATAACGTTATAATATTTCAAAAATTTGTGTTGTATAACCATCCCTACTTCAATTCAATGCCTAATCAATATTCACTGCGTTTCAACGGATTCACATTAGATAGTCGAGCGATACCCATGAAAGTATTTCATATTTCACACCAAAATTTTTATAATATTTACTCTCTCATCAAAAGTTGGCAATTAATATTATTCTCATCTCTGCCCAACAAAAATCTTAAAAATGTTCTTTTTCAAAGTAAGAATAGTTTCTGAATAACTTTCTTGGGATATCATGTATAAACTTCTTTACACACCAAAGATATTGGAGAATTTAAATTCGTAAAGAGTGCAATACAGTGCAAACCATTGGCTGACCATGTTGAAAAAATTATTAGATGTGGGTACGTGCTCTGGGTAAAATATTTATGATAATCGATTTGTTGTTTTTGTTCCCCGAATTGGCCTTTTGTGGTTTCAGATTGAGATCTCCGAGTCTCGAATTTGTCATTGTCGGGATATTTATTATAGTTCGAATTATAGTACCTGTCTTTTGCCACTTTTTACTTCTGTCTTATCTCTTGGACAGATATTTATTTGGGCGGTATTCTTCTAGATGTGGTATCGTGGGTATTTTTTCTCGTACGAAATCCGGACAATCATGTGCTATTTCTATTTCATTTAGGTCCCATATTCGTTTTATCTTCATATCAGTAGAAAACCCGATGGTAATTTTCATGGAATTGAATAACCTAAGGAGGTTAATTTGTTCGTTACTATATTGAATAAATAACAGAATAATTCATTTCTAATTTTTGTGCGCTTGTTCTGGCAGAACAGCGTGCTATCATTTTGCCCGAATATCTGTAATTTTCGGATATCGAACTGAAAATAGTCTCAATCAATAGGGACTGACTTACTGATGTTAAATACTTGGTCAAAATTGGATATGATCGTCCAGACGTCCCGCCTCTCTATCACCCGAAACAGATGAGCTAGAATTTCATATTCATATTTTCAGAATTGGAGCGCGAGCCAAAGCGCGCTTCTGAATGTCGGCAAACAACAGCCGGTAGCCCAACCTTTTTAGCGTCCACAACCTCCGAAGGACGTCTAGGGTCCAACTCTACCACAGTGTTATAGGCATCTCCAGATGGGCGATATTCTCTGCCAAAATTAGCCCAGAAGTATGGGCTACAACCAATAACCTCATGACGACCAGTACGAACGGCGCAAGTAACAGCAGAAGGTGTTTACTCAAGTTTTATGGTTGTCGCCGACATAACAGGAGAGCATGGTGCTTAACTATACCATTGCTGCGCTCGGTAGGATCACAGTGCGGACTATAAACTGGAGTGAATATGATGTTGACTTTATATTTCTGACACAGCGACGTGAAGAGGTACTGCGCATCTGGGTGCCATTGTAGCAAATGAGCGAAACGAGAACTCCGTAAACAAGAAAAAATCACAAAGAAACAGCAGTAGCATTGCACCAAAGGAAAGGTCAAAACATACTTGGAGAAGTAATCAGTAACTACTACGGATGTACTTATATCCGTTTGGACGACAAAGCAAGGGACCCACGAAATCCAAACTTATCATCTCCCAGGTTCGGTAACAACCGGTCGGGTTCCCCATGATTCCAGCAGGAGCTTGAGGTCAGGTTTATGTTCCAGACACGCGAGCAACGACTCACATATCGGGCTACATCGGCGCGCATCTTAGGCCCAAAAATAGCGTTGTCTCAAGCGCCAATAAGTCTTAAAGACACCAGGATGTCCGGCGGAAATATCATCATGATGTTGACAGTAGGCTCTTCCTGAACTCCCTAGGTACCACCAATTTCCATAATCCCCGCATCTCCTAAACCAGGATAAGGGGCGAAACGTATGTTCCAAAGTAAGCCATGCTCCTCCCTCCAGGTAGGGTATTTGTCCCGGAAATGTGTTCAAGTCTTCTCATCTTGAGATACAAGGATCCCTAGACTTATGGAACAGCTGGCGATCATCAGAGTCAGCACCTCGTCCACAGACACTGGGACGGACCTGGACCTTTATATCAGGCACGACATTCAGTTTACCCTTGCGATGGACAATTTCAAGGTGAAGGGCGTTAGGCGCAAACTCCAACAGGCCAATCGACCGCAATAGGTCCCTTTGGGTTAATGCAGCCACAGCAAGAGTGGTGATCGGTAAATTACCTTGAAAGAAGAGTACCACTCCAGATAATGGCGTAGTTTTCAACAGCCCAAATCACGGCAAGGCACTCACACGCTCCGTGGTCGAATAGTTGCGCTCTTGTCGAGTTAACAGACGGGAAAGATAGCACAAGACTCCTTATCATCAAATTGTTGGGTGAGAACGGCTCCGGAGTCCCGTAGGCGGAGGCATCAACTTGCACAATGAACTGGCGATCAAAGTCAGGGCAAAGTGAGTACAGGGCAGACGAACTGGCTTCTCTTTATTTCACTGAAAGCTAATTCACACTGGGGTGTCAATTCCAGCAGACATTTTTTCTTAGTCAAGATATGATCGTCCAGACGTCCCGCCTCTCTATCACCCGAAACAGATGAGCTAGAATTTCATATTCATATTTTCAGAATTGAACAATTATCTTTGACTAGTTCGTTATTGGTTCAGGAGTTATTAGCATCTGAAATTTGGATTTCGCTATATCTCCTAAAATATCCATAGGATCAAGCTGTAACTTGAAAGATTGTAACACCCTTTTTTACCTATTATGTATTTTTCGGGCGCCAGCTATTCTTTGCTTATCAGGGAGAATAGCAAACCTACCAAGGTAGCTTCTAGTCGAAGACAGAGTTCGGTATTATCTAAGCTATTAGCGATAATTTGAGCAATCAAATAGGCAAAAATTTAATAAAATTTATTCGGAATATATGTACAGAAAATTCCCTCAGTATGTTGAATAAAAATAACGTAAGTAGTCAGCTATATTTCAACAAAATAACAGATTTAAACTGACAGTATGAAAGGTGAAAATAAATTAATTCGGTAATCTACTGTAACAATTTAAACAGAACACAAGAATTCAGTTATACTTGTGAAAATAACACTTTCTAAGGACATTCACAATTACAAGTGAAATGCATAAAAATGAACTTAATTCTAAATCAAAATCAATCTGGCTGCGAACGCTACTTTCTCGCAAATAGGACGCAACAAATTGTGATTGACGGTAAGCTGAATAAAATATTTTACTGGCTCGCGAGAAGAGCTAAGAATAATTATTATATACAGACTGAGGGTTGCTAACTGCCCACGTGGACAGGAAGTCCACAGAATTCCCGTAAAAGGAATGAAATCGAACTCGGAAAAATAGGCGATTTTGATGAAATTGAAATAAAGGGGTTTCGGCAATGGGGTTATTCGTTTACTCACTTTTTCTTTTCTTTCGTCGCTCAGGACACTGACGTCCGACAAAACCACACTCTGTACACTGATGAGATAAACTAAAATCGCTACTATTGAATAAGAAAAATAAAATAAACTCCTGTAAATACTAAATCTAACTGAAAACTGAATAAAATTACCTATCTTAAAATCTACCACAAATCTTAATCTAAATAATGCTTAACGGAATAATCTGAATTTGAATGAATCTGCTAACCTGACTGACTGACGGTAATTTCAATTCGCTAACCTGACTGACTGACTGACGGTAATCTTAATTATGAATCAATCAAATCTGGAGACAACACCCCCTTTTATACTCTCCTGGTGGGGAGAGGAAACGGACACACACAGATGTGGCTTTTTGTCGCCTAAAATCATCTTCGATTTCGGTTTATCGCGTAAAACAGATTTATCGGATTCTAGCGAAGAGAAATTTATGTTTTCAGGCCTTTTTTTCTCACCGGAAAACTCTGAAAACAACGACTTCGAATCTTAAGGTGTATACAGGGGAACGGAAAATATATATAAAATAATCGGAATACTTAATATGAAGAATGATTTTCCTATACAAAAAAAAATAAAAATCAATTTTCATGACAAGATATTTGAATCAGGTTGAAACAATTGGGCATGTAGAAATCGACTCTGAGATAAAATTTTCAATACATTCCCAAAACGATGATTTTTCTGATATTTTACACTTCGTGAGATATCGGACGAATTTAGTGAAAAGTCTCTGCATTTTGACTCATTGAAACTTTGGGGCGGCCGTCGAAAACGAAATAACAGGAAATCAAGAAATGAGAGAAAGAAGTGAACTACAACGCAGAGGACCAAAGCAGCTGCGAACGGCCAATTTGTGACTTGAATGCTATAATCTCCAGTTCTGAAGAAATACGATGTAACTCCACACTGTGCGTTACGACCCTAAACCAAGTCAATATAAATACAGAAGTTGATCTGTGCCGATATATTAATTAAATCAAGAAACCGTGTAATTCCCCAGAAAGTTATGAAAGCAAAAATAGGAACAGTTGTCCTAATTATCGATGGAATTGAATTTGCCGAATATTCGTTGGTTTTTAGAAGAAAGGCTTTTGAGTTTTGAACAAATCGATGAGGAGTTATTTTATTTTGAGATATAGGTATGTTAATTCATCGTGGTGGTTATATTACTATGTCACTGTTCCAGAGTTTGAAAAGGGACTCTAGAACAAGCGTCCAAAAGCTTATGACCTCACGTCAGTGCTTTTCTAATTTATTATTTTTAGCGATATTGTGGTACACCTGTATATACATTTTCCCAAATGTATATAATTATATATATAATTATGACAGTAGTCATAATAAATGTCCGTCGATAATTTTTCCTCTGCTATTTTTTTTAATATAATAATATATAATAATAATAATATTTGAATTAAGTGTTATACTTGGTGTTATATCACAACCTTCCACAACTATGGATGATGATTTCCCTTTGAATGGCTTCCATAGCAGACTTCAAACATCAGAAGATCTGGAAAATCGTCACTTGGACCGCAAGACCCGATTCGAAGGATCCTCCTTGCAGATTGGCGACAAATTTTGTGTATTAGATTTGAATATAGAGGGTATTTCTAAGGACAAGAGTGATTATATATCTAAATCAGCAGAGGACTATGGTACAGAGGTTATTCTCCTTCAAGAGACACATGCTGATACGGAAAAAATCTTCGTGAAAGAGGAACCATAAAAGGTTATGTATTAATTGATTATCTCCTTAGTAAAATTTACGGTTAAACATTTTATGTTAAAAAAATTCTTGATTCACAATATCGAGTTAATCCGAAAGGGCGAATTTGAGGGTGTTTTCATTATCTCTTTCAAATTTTGTAATATTTCTATCGTTAATATTTATAAACCTCCAAACATTATTTGGCCAAGAAATTTGGAAATAAATCTTCCTCATCCTTCAATTTATTGCGGTGATTTCAATTCTCACCACGTAATGTGGGATTATAATAATAATGATAGCAATGGAATAGTTTTAGCTGACTGGATGGAAGATATTGATTTCTATTTAATTTTTGATGGAAAAGATGTACCTTCTCTTCATTCCTCGATGGAATAGAGGCTATAATCCTGATCTCTGCCTATTGCCTTGTGACAAGACTTGCAAACCGCTTCCTGTGAAGCGTTAAATCTTAGGTGTTTTTTCTCATAGCCAACATAGGACTATTCTGTTGACTTCAAGAAGTTTAATTCAATATTCTGAATGTTTAAGACCTCGTTGGAATTTCATGAAAGCGAATTGGATTGAAATTGCTAAGAAGGTAGACAGTGATATTAGATGGATTAAACCCACTCACATTAACTATCACAGATATTTGGTGTTGTGAAAGCCGCAGCAAAAAAGTTCGTTCCAAGAAGTTTCCGGAAAGATTATATTCCGGTTATAAACCGATAATTTGTACCAGGACTATCAAAAATCACCATCCGTTGAAAAATGTGAAACGCTTATGAATTCTGTCAATACAAGCCGAAAAGGGAAATGGGATAGTATTGTATCAAATATGAATTTCACACATTCGGGTAGGAGTTCATGGGATATATTGAGAAAATTAGGTGAAGCTACTCCCCTTGCCTCATCATCATCAAAAATTGATCCAAGATTAATCGCTCGCCGCCTAGCTGATGTATCTGAATCAGTCAATATATCCCAATCTAAAATTAGCAATATGAAGAAAAAATTACACATATTCAGGAGATCAGCTCTTACTGTAGAACATGTGTCACATCCATTCAATATAGATGAATTGAGGGCTGCAATCTACCAAATCCCAAAAAGCAGCAGGTTTTGACGGAATTTATCCTGAATTCATCAAAGATTTAGGAAGAAAGGCCTTGTCTTGGTTATTGTCTTTCTATAACAATATTCAGAATTCAGGAAACTTTCCTTTCGAATTTCGTAAGGGTAAAGTAATAGGTATTTTCAGAAGAGGAAAAAATCCTTGTGATCCTATTAGTTATCGACCAATCAGTTGATTGAGTGTTCCTTTCAAGATACTAGAAAGGTTAATTCTTTTTAGAATCTTCTATAGAAAATGCTCTACAAAATTTCCAGGGAGGCTTTAGGAAAAATAGAAATTGTTCAGATCAGGTTCTCAGCCTTACAACTTTCATAGAATCAGGCAGGTTTCAATGATAGGTTGAAAACAGTAGCTGCCTTCATTGATTTATCTTCGGTATATGACACTGTGTGGAAAGATGAATTAATTTTCAAACTCTATACCCATTTGAAGTGTGGGAAAATGGTACGATTATCAGAAAATATGTTATCTAATAGAAGGTTTCGTGTTTTTATTAACCATATAGCAATATATATATAGCAATAGCAATTTCGAAACATTGAAAACGGTCTTTCTCAAGGATCAGTTTTAGCTCCTTTACTTTTCAATTTATATCTAAGTGATTAACCCACGACATCATCTCAGAAATTTGTTTATGCGGACGACATTACTATTGATTACCAACATTCGGATTTCCATACTCTGGAAAACATACTGTCATCTTAGTTGGAAATTTCAAAAGAATTATTTTATTGAGTGGCGATTATCTCCAAATCCCAACAAAACAGAGGTATCTTGTTTCCATCTCAATAATCATTAAAAATATAGGAAATTAGCTGTAACTTTCAATTATTCTCCTATCGAACATAATTTCTATCCGAAGTACTTAGGAGTTAAATTAGATTCATCTATCAATTACAAGGCTCATTTAAATGATCTGAGCCCAAAACTGAAAATTAGGAATAATATTCTTCAGAAGTTAGCTGGATGATCATGGGGTGCTGATGCTTCCACTCTTTGTACAGCATCTCTAGCCCAGGTCTTCTCTGCAGCTGAGTATTGTTGTTTTGCTGGGTTTAATAGTGCACATACACAAAAAATTGATGCACCATTGAATACATCCATGAGAATAATTACTGGCACCATAAGATCTACACCGATTCATTGGTTACCAGTTTTGACTGACATTGTCCCTCCCCATATTCGCAGACGGACTGCAGCTCTGAATTCTTGGAACAAATATTATTCTTTTCCCAGTTTATTCAGTTATTCAGTTATTATTATTTCATATATTCCACAAAATAGAATTACCAGATTGATGTCACGTAAACCATTATGGCATAATACGTTCTTCAATATGAACATAAGTGATAAAGAATTATGTAAGACTATGTGGAACTCTTACGAAATGTTCAATAAGTACCTCGTTTCTGAACCTTCTGAAAAAATTCCTGGATTTGAACTTCCAAGAAAAATTTGGATTGTTCTCAATCGGTTACGGTTTTTCTATATTCAGCTGCGTTGAAAAGTTATAAGCATTTTAAGTTTTCTCATTGGGCAAATACCCCTCTGTAGTCCAGTATAGTTTGAATGAAAAATACTTTCCACAGCATCCACTATTGAATCTGAATTGTTTAAAAACATTATTTTTCCTCTAAGAAATGATTCACTCACTCATGTTTCATCCGATGAGGTCCATATCCAGAAGGAAGATACAAAATACAAATTTTCTGGTAAAAAAAATTCAACACCATAAACATAGATTTTTGTTGTTCTACTATATTTTCTTTCTACTTCAAGATTATAAACCATGCCTTTCTAGTGAGTAATTCCAAAAAACCTCAGAATTATTGGGTGTTATCATCATACATTTGTAATTTTCTTCTTAAAATTTCCAAATCATGAAAACCATCATTTCTATAAAAACTTCAAAGGCCAGAGGTTGTCACTGTGCTTTTTTTTCACTCAAAGCCAGAAAATATCATCTATGATTTTCCAAACACTGATATTATTTAAGTTTCTTCTCCTTGACAGAGACCAGTGAACAGGTCTATGAGACTGTTAAAAATCTTTTTCGAAATCTTAAACAACAATGAATGATTTCACTACGAATAATCATTTTAAAGTGATGTTACTTTGCTTGATGATTATTTTCTGTACTGAATCCCAATAACAATTGACCTGGAGAGATTACAAGTATTTCCAGATTTAGGTGTGCGATTATACTTTCTTGAAGAAATACCTAAATTTGATTTTGAAAAATCAACTAGGTGTTCTTTAATGAAAAATTTTTTGTTAAATCATCAATATGAATCTATTCTGTTTAGACTATAATTACTGATTACTGATTTTTAAAATCAGAGTATCTGTTTTAATTACGTAAATAAGTGTTGAATGATTGTTTGGGCTATTACCATCATCTATTGTGGATGTAATGTTTTCCGACGTTTCGATAGACATCTTCTATCTTTATCAAGGAGAAAAGTAAGAAACCTTTTGAAAATTATCAATTTTCAAAAAGTCTATTGACAGAAGTCATGAAAAAAAAAATGAACGATGTTATATACTCATCTGTGATATGATGATCTTTTTAAGTTGGATCGAACTATCGGCGTCAAAACTTCTGGCAGATCTATAGATGGGGCACTTATGGAATCAGGTGTTATTTTCATAAATGCTACTTCTTTGATTTTTCTTCTTGCAAGTTTTTCTTCTTTGGATATTATTGATGCTTCATCCCATTTTATTCGATGATTCTCATCTACAGCATGTTGGATCAACCTGGATTTGTCGCTGTCTAGTATTCGTAGAAGCTTCTGATGTTCTTTTATTCGTACATTCAGAGGGCGTTTAGTTTCTCCGATGTAAGATCTTCCGCACTCGCAAGGTAATTCATATATACAGTTCTTTGTCCTTTGTGTCTCATTATTAGGTTTAACTTTTGTAAGTTTAGCTCTGATAGTGTCTTGAGTTTTGAATGCAGTCGTTATGTTGTATCTATTTCCAATTCTTCTCATTTTCTCCGACAAACCTTTTACATAAGGAATTACGGTTTTAATGGTCTGATTTATATCTGTTGGTTCAGGTTGACTTTCTCTTGTTCGTTTAGCTTTTTCTAATATCTTTTTGGGGTAGCCATTGCTTCTAAGAGTTTTCGAGATGTTATTTATTTCTTCATTTTGGTCTTCTTCAGTGCAACAAATATTTATTGCTCTATCAAATAAACATTTTGCTACTCCCAATTTAGTGTTTAGTTGGTGTTTTGAATCAAAATGTCCTGTGTTCGTTGGCTTTTTATACACAGTGGTTCTTGGGATTCTATTTTGTTTATGTACGAATACATCTAAGAATGGAAGTTGTCTGTCCTTCTCGATTTCAATTGTGAATTTAATTGATTCCTCTTGATTGTTTAGATATTGAAGGAATCCATCTATAGTATCTCTTCCATGTTGCCAAATAATGAAAGTATCATCTACATATCTTTTCCGCAGTTTGGGTTTAAGTACATATTTTTCTAATGCCTTCTGTTCGATGAGTATATAACATCGTTCATTTTTCTTTCATGACTTCTGTCAATTGTCTTTTTGAAAATTGATAATTTTCAAAAGGTTTCTTACTTTTCTCCTTGATAAAGATAGAAGATGTCTATCGAAACGTCGGAAAACATTACATCCACAATAGATGATGGTAATAGCCCAAACAATCATTCAACACGAGCTCCATCATCAACAATATCTCGTCATCTACGTAAATAAGAACATAAATATTGAATAATGGTTATTCATAGATAATGTCCAATTTTAATACCTTACCATAGAATATTAATTTATTACCGAACCCCAGGAGCGAAAAAATTAATATATGCAATGTTTCTTTGAATGAAAGATAATATCTGTAACTATTATTGATCTTTAGTTATAATTTTCCTCAGAATAATTAGAGTGAATTATTATCACATTAAAATATTATAACGTCTCTGTGGTGGGTAGTTTCAAATAAAAAAGTGTTCTGTGGTTCCTTGTTGTTTTGATTCTGTTTGAAACTGTCAAAAGTTATTTTTATCTTCAAAAAAAAAGTGGAAAATTTTTTAGGGATAATATCGATAGTTTTAAATTATTCAATTCAGTATGAAATGATTATGGTCAGAAAATGCTTTCTATTCTAATCCTTTTTGTTTATGAGCTTATAGCTTCCAGTTTCAATATTGATTGAATTTAAATTAACCATGCATCATAACAAACATTCAGAAGTATTAAAACTAAGTCAAATTCTATTATCTCCTAAGTTTGTGAACAAGGTTGAATCGGTGTATGAAATAAAGATAATAAAGGTATAAAACAAATCTAGAAGACTGGGTTCGAAGTTTTTAAAATTCATATGAGCTCAATTTGCAGCATTCCTATGTTAGAATAGATATAATTTGATGAACCCTGAAAGTCTGAAGCTATGAAAAATCAGCTCTCCATAAAGACAACTCTTCAATTTAACAGGTCCTGACAGAAAATACTTTACCTATTTCAAGGGTCAAAATATACCGAAGAGTGATGGAAAACTTTTTGTCTATTTATTATGGAATATTACTCTGGATTAAATATCAAACAAGGTGATAGACATCATTAACAATGAATACAGCAAATGGCAATTTAGATTTTGTGGTGAATGTAAGACAAAAATTGTTCAGTGGTTAATTTCATCTATAGTGTTTAGTGGTGGAACCATAGACTGGAGAGATTTCCCAACCTTTTGTTGAAATATTTCATAAAGACATAAAATATGGCAACATTGAACAAGTCTGATTATTGAATCATTTCAGCACAGAGTTGGATTTGGGAAAATCGGAAAATTTGGATCGATTCAATTCCTTTCAACTTCGAATATCTCAAGAATGGTGCAATTTAGGAGAAAAGATGAGGAATGATTTCATATGCAAAGAAGACTAATGATTCCAGGAAGTACGAGATACGGAGCTTTAGTTCAAGCGATATTTGTTTTTCATGCAATTTAACCAATCTGTAGAGTAGTAGTGAGAAACCCACAAGAAGTGAAATAAATCTATTGATGCCAAAATATGCACGAGTGTTATCAACAACCTTCTACAAGAGATCATTTCAATTGATATTGTCGTTTGAATATTACAGGTGAAAATGCAATTTTTTTATGAAATTTCAACACCCTATATCTTTTGAACGGGGCCAAATTTGGAAGAATGTTATAGGAAGAAAATGTTTCTTTTGATGTCAAGAATCTATGGTTAAAATAAACGCAGTGGTCAAAGACACCCTGTATAAATTTCAAGATGGTTTTAGGTCTATTCACGATGTTTCCGATTCTTTCTTGGAATGGGTTATAAATTTCAAACGAATATGATACGTATTTTTATTGTTCAGTTTTTTTTTTCTGCTTTTATCTTTTTATTTCCAGATTCAATGTGGGCAACTTGGAGAAGTCTCTGTCTCCATCAATAGAAGACCACTCTCGAAGAAAAAAGCTCCTAAAATATATTTCAGCTTATTTTTGTACTACCACACTTAGGCGGGGAGCCAGGGTTTTTTTTACTGGGGTTTTTTCCTAGGCTTTTATGTCATACGCCGATGTGTTTGACACCGCGTCACTAACCCCTGCTCTATATGCTTCATTGTTTGCTAACTAAATATTGTTAGCCTAAGTTCAAAAAATATATATATATATTTGATTTGATTTGATTCGAAATGAAGAATACTTGAACTGAAAAAAATTTTAGGCATGCACCCTATTGCACATAATATTCACTATTTTTGTAGTCTTTTTTTATTTAGACATTTTCACTACACATTTTATTCATGGAGCACTGGATTCATTTGGAAATTCGTCATTATAATATTGTTCGTTATACTCTACACAGCTGAGAAAGGTTGGAATATTCGGCTTATTTCTTCACTAGGTGAAATCAACCTAATATATCCGAAAAAAACATTCTCACGAATTACTCGCTCGAATTAAGTTCTTTGAGTGCGCGTTCTAACCTATTGATCTAGTAGTACATCGTGTTATTGTTTTGTCCAATTGTTAGAATAGCAAGCCGAAAATGGTCCCTTTTGAGTGGTATCGACTTCTAGATGAAAAATCCGTGGTCAACCTTGAGTATGTCTCAGAAGCTATCCGGCTGTAGGTATACTCTTTTTTCCCGAATTAGATCAGCTAGTGATTTCAAACTTTCAGAATATGTGAATTGTCGAAATTTGTCGGTCAAGTTGGTTATTTGGCCAAATATGTCGCAGCTATGATGACCATATCAAAATCAGTATCCTCAATAACTTCTAGAATATTTAGACAGATCATTATGAAATTTGAAAATCTTTCGAACAACGTTGAAATGAAGGAAATTTCGTGAAAATCGTCAGGCTAGGAGATTTTAATTTAGGCAAACCGAACTGTCTTATCATGTCACGATATCGAGCACCAGAAACAATCACTGCTTGACCAGCCACATTTTCAAAATATTATGTTCCGTTTATGCCTCCAGTCCAAAGTGCACCCCAAACAGTGACACGTTGTAGTTGCATTTGTTTTTCGACAATGACATATGGATCTCCAAAACCCCTAAAATGGCAATTTCAGCGATTAACAAAGCCATCAAGATGAAAAGATGCTTCGTCGCTTAGGATGATTTTGCTCGAAAAATCATTCATTTGATGTTGTTACTCCATGATACATTCAACAAACTCTCTTCGCTGTGCCTTATCATTGAGCCTCAGTTGTTGTGTTAATTGAATTTTGTAAGCATGGAGACACTGATCTTTTTGAGTTAACACCTTAGAAAGCTTCTGGAAATCCTTAATTCTTATCCACTACCTCGAATTAGGGTTCCTGGATTGTGTTTGGCGTCTCCTACGGACCCTGTCTCGGATTTTTGCGATTAATCTCCTCACAGTTGACGATGTTCAAACAATATTCCGACTATATTTTGTAAGCTAAGCAATCATTATTTTTTAAATATTGTATAACAACACGTTGTTCTATACGCCGTATTAGTGGTGACGTCACATCGCCATCTTGGAATGTGCAGGGTTCTAAACAGCTCAATTTTACTTAGGATATCTGAGTATTTTGTGGATTTTTCACTCTACAGGTATTTTTAAGACTGATAAAAGTTATTTTAAGAATCAGTTCATCGTTCTAAATACATTAAATTAAGTATTCTGTTACTATAACTATCAAATATTGAGAAAAACGAAAAATAATGTTTTATTTAAGGTTATGTTATTTTGAACAGTTCGATTTTTCTTATCAAAGTGTATATTATTCATTATTTTTCTTTCAGATGGCTGAGAAAAGAGTTATATCAATGGCTAAACTCGCTATTTTTTTCAAAGACAGCCCAAATCAACTTGTAAGGGGAGAAAACTCCTACTATAGCGGCAATGTTGCAAATGTGTTGTTCGACCCAGAGGTTCAACCAGCTTTACTGAAAGGAGAAGTCAAAGCAAGTATGAAAAATAGAAGCTATGCAATTGAGGTATAATTTGAAGAGAAAAGAATGTATTCTACCTTCGGGGAACTTTTTCAGATGAAGAAAAATGTGAAAAAAATTTGACTTGAAATGTTTTTGAAAAGAGTGATGCATTCATATTGGCTCTATGTTAACGAAGTATTGAATGCATTTTTATTTTTTTATTTATTTTCTATTTTTTTTTACAGTTATCTTTAGATGAAAATACCATCATTGACGCATCATGCTCTTGTCCTAGAGGACAAGTGATATGCCATCACATTGCAGCAGTGTGCTTTTTTGCATACCACAATATTAGTGTAACAGACCAAGCATGCACATGGAATGCACCTAAAACACAAGCTGCTGATGAGAAGATTAAAAAAATTGAGGAAATATTAAAGCCCAAAGAATATTGTCCAGTCAAACGGCTTGCAACAGAAGGGGAAATAAAAGAATTTATAAATAAATTAGAAGAGCCAGTTGGCTTCAGTTGGCTGTTGAAACCAGAGCCAAGTGACGGATGCCTTCGTCTCATTCCAGATATCGAGGACATAGTTTTCTCTGAAGACTATTTAAATAATAAGGATAAAGGTAGATATTTCAAGACCAAGCTAAGCATCAGCAAAGAGGTGATTTTGAAAATAGCTGAGGCTACAAAAGGGCAGTACAAAAATGAGAACTGGCTTGTTTGTAGGAAGCATAGACTGACAGCAAGTCACTTTGGTGCAGTACTGTCAGCCTGTGCTAGGAATAAATATCCTGAATCCTTGTTCAAAACCCTTATTGGAGGATATGATTTGGAGGACGTGAAGGCAATTCAATGGGGAAAGGAAAACGAGAACGAAGCCCTAAATATGTTCCAAATTGGAATGAAATTGGAAGTTCAACCTACAGGATTGTGGCTACATGAATGTGGGTATTTAGGAGCCAGTCCGGATGGACTGATAGGAGATAATGGGCTTCTTGAAATTAAGTGTCCCTATAAATTTCGGAACTGTGATTTAAAAGAAGCTTTGTCAACAAACAAAGATTACATTCTATATAAAGATGAAAGGGGTGATACAAAGGTTAATAAAAATCATAATTATTGGGAACAAATACAAGGCCAACTGCACATCACAAAAAGAAAAACGTGTTATTTAATGGTTTGGACCCCCATGAAAATGGAGGTCATTGCTATCGATAGGTCTGAAGAGTGGAGCCTGAATATCGACATTTTACAAAAATTTTTTATTGAAAAATATTTAATGTACATAAGTTGATATGATTTTTTTTTAATACCCAAAGTCTGACTCCAGGTTGTAATTACTTTGTTTATGGTGTCATTCCATTCAATAGGAAAAGTTACGAACGTTACATTATGACATTAAATCATTTTCCTGTTAACTCTTATATTTTATTCCTCTTTCTTATCGAGTTTTCTGCAGTAAAAAGTGAATATCTCAGTAGCAATATATACATATTGGAATTTTTTTCTTCGATAATCCTTTTCCTTACAGTTGCTTCAAATTATTTATTCACACCCCGAAACTTTGAATTAGATTGTGATTGTTCAAAAACAAATAAATGTCTAAAACACTCGCTCAAATTTGGAAAATAGGTATTTAATAATTATGCAATGTTGATCAGGATAGCTTTGATTCAGTTAGCAGTGTACTTTTCATATTTGATCAAGTTAGTTTGTAATTCCAATGAGATTTTCAGAATTGATTACCATACATGGAATTTAAATATGCAATGTAAGTAATGTATAACTTTTATTGGAAAATAAATCATGCAAATGCTACATTCATATTTTCAAAATGAGAAATACATTTATCTTCATTTTCATATATGGATTTATTCATCAAAGCATATCAGTGTAAAATGTCTTATCATAATTACCAAAGATCTGTAGCCATTTTAGCTGAATTATATAATAAAAAAACAAATCATGGCTTATAAAATTTTTTTAATTTCTCTGAACAGATCAACAATAAATATTATTCACTTTCAGAAGAAAAATCATCCTTTACTTCATCAAGTAATGGTCGTTGTAAATTGGTGAGTGCACCAACCACTTGAACGATACTTCCTGCTGGCTCAAATAGAGATCTAGGAATGAAATTCAAGATTTTGAACGACTTCATCCTGCGAATTGCTCTCTCTACACGCATTCTAGCTTTGGCTATTTTTTCTGTTTGTTTCACTTGTGTCGGTGTAAATTGAGCGGTTTGCAGGAATGGTGGTATATTTAAACTAACTCCACTTGGCAACATGTCTTTAATAAGAAAACCTTTATCTGCCAATATTAAATCTCCTGGTTTGAAGTTTTCTGAAATCCCACAATCCTGAACTATTTTTTTATCTGATGATGATCCTGGATATAACGTACTCACATATGTTATAACTCCATTAGGGGCAACCCCTACAAGCGCCTTCCAGGTGTTCTTATGTTTATAGCTACTGTAGGTAGCTTTCTGGGTACTCATTGATGCCCTAGGAACAGTCATGGCAATTTGTGAAAGTATTGAATGCTGTCGGTAAGCAAGATTGATTTTTCTTTCTTGAGGGTATGGTAGAATTCAACTGTTTTACCAATATTTCATGGAGAACGCCGATCCATGTTATAATGATATTTGAAATAGTGCCCTGCGATACCCCAAATCTTTATGCCAGATCCTTATGCGGATAATTTTGGCGTAGTTTCATCAAACACATAAGGAGCTGGTCTATTTTTGGAATTTTTTCTACATACCAACCCAAATAATAATTTATGGGAATATTCTCTAATAATTCATATAGGGCTATGAATATTGAAGATGTAGGAAGGCCTGTGAATAATTTACACAAGGTGTTATCCTTCTCTATAACTTTGAAACCAAATGTTTGCTTTAAAAATCCAGATTCAAGTTCAGTAATACGCTGCCTCAGATAATAGTTTTCAATTTCAAGTAATGCAACTGAAGTGGGTGGTTCTGCAATACTCTTTTCAGTGGGTTCAAGTAAATCTCTGTAAATGTAAAATTATTATGATGTGCTTTAAATGATACCAAATGCAGACAAACCTTTCAACTGATTCAGAGACTAATTCCTCATCTGGATTTGCTGCTTCTGTGACTGATTCCTTATTTAGATCTGCTGTTTCTGAGACAAATTCCTTAACTGGAATTGCTGATTCAGGGGGAATCGCTGATTCAGAGGAAACAGTAGATTTAGCAGGTGCTCTCGTCCTCCTCTCAGGTGAAGAGAAACGAAAACGTTTATGTAAATTGTATGTAAACAATGTTGGTAAGTTTTCTTTACTTTCCTCTTTAAAATGACATGAGCACAAGCGTGTATATGGATTTGGTTTTTCTTTCCGTCTGTTAACCATACACATGACTAATTAAAACAATTGTTTCTTTAGAGTTTATATGAATAGATACCTCACAAGTTTCATCCATTTAAGCAGTAATTTTATATTCGTGGGAAACCTGAAAAATTTGCAGGTTTCCTTCCCACTATAATGCTTGCAGTCGGGAGCCCAACACATAACCATCTGCAAGAATAATGAAACTAATGTAGCAACACTAAATATAGATTAGCAATATTTATGAAGAAATATTCTTTGTTGATTCTACTTGAAATATGCTTAAAATCTAATGTATAAAACTAACACTTTTGAGGTTAAGATATTTCAATTTCGAATATTTTCGGTCTATTAAAGTGTCTATGCAATAATATTGTCATCATTCTATAGAGAATAATAATATCTTTCCGCTTACTCACCTTGAACCTGTTAATAACGCGATATTAATCAAATATCAATCGAAATATTGAAATCTCCTCACTAAAAATTCTTGTTTAGAACCCAGATAGTCACGTGACAATGTTGTGACGTCACACTAATACGGCGTATTGCGAAACGCTTCATTTTTACTTTCCCTTAACTATCAACAGTCGATTCATTCTTTTTTTTTAGGGTTCTCAAGTTTGGTTACTTTCGTTGATTCTCTCCGTTGTTTTTTATTGCCCTGTTTCAGAGTCGCGGAAAGGATTTCAGCACAAGCGCGTAAAGGTCCTGACCTCACGTCAAGGCTTTCCTACATATTTTTTTTATAATAAAAAAGAGGAGGTCTCATTCTGCAATACATTCTTTGTCTGTCAGTCAAAAAAATCGTCTTGTGTCTGAACTCCGTCTATTTTAGTTGCAATATGTACCAAAAGATTAGGCTCGAACCAACCCATTGGGAGTGTACAACAACGCACTGAATCACAAATTCCAACACGATTAAGTTCCATCCTATTTGGACCCATTGTCGATTGTTGGAACAACAATCTCTGAATTACCTTTGCCGATAATGACAGAGTTCGGACATCCATCCTCGGAGACCTAGGCGGCCTTGTCAGATACACGAAGTTATGACTAATTTCTTGTATTGTATCAAGTTCTAGGCGTTGGGAATTATTGAATCGGCTGTGATGGATTCGGAATGAGCGCTGATTGTTTGGACCCTGGGGAGATAACCGTTAGTGTGAATGAAAATGATTAGTTGGCAATACTGAGGCGCTACAGCAATTTGTCTGGGTTCCTATTCGAGGGTATGAAAACACAAAGAAGACAATGTATGAGCTATTTGGCTTCTTTATGTTCATCGCAGTAAATTAGGTTGTTATGAAATGGATGCTCAAATGAAATCATTTAGTTCAAAGCCACCCACCAAGAATATCGGTTCGAATACGCTTTAATTTATAAGGTACTGTCAATATTAGTAGAATTCAGAGCTTTTTCCAACTGAAAAAATTCAAGAATACATCGTAACAACTTCCCTGTCAACACATATTACCCACTAAGAAACACCCTGCATTTTATTTCGATTGAGCTTATTTTCGTGGTTTAAAACACTAGGGGTGTTTCATAATTGGATGGCACTTGAAAATGCATGAAGAGTCTACGAAAACCTGGCATAACATCGACGTCAAATTATTTCAATAAAATGAAATTTCAAATTTTTAGCCATTGGTCAAATTTCAACAGAAATATTCAACAATTTTATCAACTCAGTTTATTCATTCATGGAATAAAATATTAACAATAATCGCGAGGATTGTTGGTCTTTATCAGATCTATTATTGCTATTGAAATCCAACATACTGAAAGTTCCTATTTTTAGAAATCACACACAAACTGGTAACGTTTATTGGTCCTTATTCCATAGACTCCTTTCTTCTTCGTTGTCGCCCGAACATTTCGAGTTCGATTATAACATATTTCTACAAATTACTCCAAATAACAGTTCCTCATTGGCATCAAAACTTTACTGCGTTCAACTTTATTTAATACGCAAAGTGCCATAGCAATGTGTGACATTTCACAGTGTATGTTGAAAAGTTTAGGTTAGATTTGTTATTTTCCTGTCAGATTTATACGAACTGTTGTTCATAAGGCAGAGTATGTACCAATAGATACCAAGTTGAATTTTGTTCAACATATTGATAATATGAATTCATCTTCGAACCGAATGCTTAGAATAACCCTTCGACATGGTGAATTGTTTAGGACTAATAAGAACTTACTAATCTGATATAACACCTTTGGGGTTAATTGAATTGAGTGTCGTAATGAGTTCATTACAGTACCAAAATCAGTGCTGTAATGAACTCATTCCAGCAATGTTTTCAGTTATATTTTTCGTTTTGTGGTTGTCAACACTGACATCCTATCCTTCCGAATGTCAACACGCGTCCATTGCATGTCAATTGTCAATATTAAACCATGTAGAGATTTGAACGCACTATTCACATTCTATATACTGTCAATTTTCGTATCAGTCACACCAACTGCGAAAATAAAATACAAAAGGCACTAGGAGGTATAATCTGAATTTTTCATTGAATTCCAATAAAGTTCTCACAATTCTTGACTGAAATAGAGAAAATATTGTCTAATACTCGTTGCAGAAGGCAATTCCAACACTCATGCGTTCAATTTCGCATTCGTGTTGGATTAGGTGCCCATTCTGCAACTTGTATTAGAATATACTATTGCGTCTTCGATCTGAAGTCTCCACAACGGATGCAACATAAAAATTAATGACTCTCTATATAAAGATCAGAACAGCCTGTTTTTGGCCCCCTCAAACAGCTTTGCCTTTCTTATTCAACGACTTGCCGGATTTTACGTAAGGATCTGTGCAAAATGGCCTCAATACTCGCCGGGTGAAGGCTACCTGAGCAGAGTTACACCTCACGGCATCGTGTGGACGGGTGATGTGCACCTAAGCAGATCCGCGATACCACGGCAGACCAAGGTACGGAATGAGAAAGGTGTCCAGAGTTTCGTTGGAAGTTGCAGGGAGAAAGTATTGAAGCCATTTCTGTGTCTCAGCGTCAACCGTCTGCTTTCCAGGACACGTCCTAAAAACAAAGACATCACGTCGGGGTCACCAATGTAGCATCGTAAGTGTTATCCGTTTCGTCCCTAGTGCACACATTTGGACTCATCAGTATGGCTTGTGTGCGCCATGCCGACCTACCGAATCGTTTAAGTTTTAGTCATTGGGCTTTTGACAATCTTGCAGAGCATCCACTCTTTTCGACAAAAGTTTTGTTCACTGATGAGGCCCATTTTTGGCTTGATGGATTCGTGAACAAACAAAAAATAACTTCGGCGAGCAGATGTTTTCATGCTTCGGACCCGTGAATTGGCCGCCTATATCATGTGACATCACACCTCTTGATTTTTTCTTTGGGGCCATGTGAAGTCCAAAGTCTACATGGCCAAGCCGGCTACGATTGAGGTATTGGAGGCCAATATTACTCGAGTCATTGGATAAATATCACCCGAAATACTCACACGCGTCATCGAAAATAGGAACTATCGAATGGATCTTGTTAACCGTAGTCGAAGTCAGCATTTGAAAAAATTATCTTCAAAAAATAATTGTACAGAATGGTTCTTTTATTTGTTGATAAATATTTTAGAATAAAATTGTTTGTATCAATTCTCTTTATTTAAAAAAAATGTACCTCTAAATGAATCACCCTTTACATCTGTCTCTCAGTTCAAGGGAGTTCTTAGGCGGAAGCTATCATCCGGGGTTATTTCATGAATTTCCTAGAATATAATATTAATATGCACTTTAGTTGAATTGTAATTACAATTATTGAATGTACTTTCATGAATTTGCTTTTGAAATTGTATAATTATTTTTCGGTTTATTGGTGAATACTCTTTTAGGGGTTCAACACTCGTTTGTATTTCTTATGCAATCAATAAATCAAAAAGGTTCTGCTAAAGGAAAAAAAATCAAAATATCAATTTTCGTCTGGATATTGATCGTACCATGGAGGTTTTAACGATATAATGGGAAAAAATACTCTAATTAATTCCGGTAAAATATTATATTGGAGGATATTATTTCGGTAACTTCCTGAGATGAAAATAAAAATACAACATACCTCATCTAGAATACTAGAAGGATAAAGAAAACTTGTTGATCTCAATGCAGGACACCGAACCATCCAAGTAGAATTGGATTGATATTGTTGGAGGAGATCGGGAAAAGTAATTAATCAACATGAAACAGATATTTTCAATATAACAAATATTCAAGGAATGCAGCTGTACTTAGTGATGTACCTGAAGATGTAGCATATTTAATTGGGGCGAAATAGAGTACCTATACGGCTGTCCGGAAGTACTTATTCAATTTTGACCATGGATTCTCAATCATGAAATTAAACCCAATCGATTGATGCCATTTTCGGCTCGATATAAGAAAATTATAGAAATTTGGAGAAATCGATGCTGCTCTACATCTACAATGAAACAGATTTTGTAATTCAATAATTTATTAATACTTATAAAAATACTAATAATATTTGCATCTCAGAAGACCTTAGTATTTCAGAGAACATGAAAACACAAATAATGCCAGAGAAAAGTTTTCATTACATCATTCAGTCCACTTTTTCATGCTTTCTGAAAAAATGATGAATATAGGTATGTGAGTCTTAGTTTGAATAGGATACCTAAAGAAAACAAGATAGATAAATTTTAAATGTTCAAGTTCGTATTGAATCTGTTTCTTATAGAACTTGAACCATACACAATTCAGGAATTCCTTTCAACATTCTACCCATTTTCAATCAAATTTAATTTCCCGTACTCTGGAAAAATGTGATTCTAATACAACTGCCACAATCAATGAACAAACCCATATCTCAAATTCAAAATAACTTCTTCTTCAGTTTAGCTTGAAGCTCAAATAATTATCTTCTGAATACCAATCAAACAACCTAATCAGAAAATCATTAAATTTTTTTTTCACGAAGCTCTGTAGTAGAACGTTAATTTTCTCCATCGAGGAAATGTGTTGAGCAGTGTATATTGCGTCAGGATGATTCCGCGAGAATGTCGTACTAGCACACATTCATTCTTGAGAGATCTTTGCCGCTGGTTGTTAATTTCTGATTCACTACAGCCATATTAGAATATAGCAATGTTTTCGTTAATTTTGAAATACTTGTGTTTCTTGGTGTAGGTAAGGAAAAATTATAACTAATATTCTTGTTGTTCTCTAAGTTGTAGTTCGTTTATTTTATTGTAGATTGATTTAGTTTTCACATTCAACTAGCAAACTGTGGTATTTTTTCAACCGAAATAAAAGCTTAGTGGAAAAGGACGAAATTCATTATTTCAGCCCGGAAACCCAGAACAGCTCTTGTCCTTTGAAATATATTTTCTAGTCTAAATTACGAACATCTTGAATAAAAAATAATCAAAGTTACCGATTTCCCATCCTTCGATGTCCAACACAAGGAACTTATTGAAGATTGGTACAGGAAAAAGTTTCCTACATTAAGAAATAAAGTTGATATCGTACCCATTGACCAAAATGATTATTTTGAAGCCCTCAATCATGGTAAGAACACGGCTCCTGGACATGACAATATTCCCAGAAGCATTCTAAAACGGTTGAATCTACCAATACATCTCGAAATAATTCGAATCTATAACAATTGTGTCAGGGAGTCAAGTTTCCACGAAAATTGGAAAAGAGGTCTATTAATCACAATTCCTAAATCAAGAGCTGATACCAGGAAGCTAGAAAACTATAGACCAATTACTCTACTTCCAGTAATTGGAAAGAACCTCGAGAAGATAATCAAATCCAGGATGATGAAAGTGCTAAACGACAAAATTCCCAAGTTCCAATTTAGTTTCAAACATAAAACATCAACTATCCAT
Organism: Micraspis discolor; assembly: GCA_030674115.1. Taxonomy (NCBI): domain Eukaryota; kingdom Metazoa; phylum Arthropoda; class Insecta; order Coleoptera; family Coccinellidae; genus Micraspis; species Micraspis discolor. Next base: position 125,846 of record JARTUT010001320.1, on the reverse strand, counting down.
CCATTAGTCATACTCACCCAGAATGTACAATTTGAAAGAAAAGAGGGAAATCATACTGCAGCAATATTTATGGATATACAGAAAGCATTTGACAGTGTCTGGCATGCTGGACTGATCTACAAGCTGCATGGACTGGGCTGTCCCATATATCTCACGAGGTTGATAGGTGAATTTCTCGCAGACAGGGAAATTCAGGTAAAAGTCAAGAACTCACTCTCTGGCAAATTCACCCCCAAACAAGGACTTCCTCAGGGCTCACCTCTATCGCCATTTCTATACAATTTATATTGCTCGGATATCTTACCAGAAGATCCTACAAACAAGATGAGTTATATATTACAGTTTGCAGATGACACCACACTCATGGCCCATGGTGAAAGTACACAAGATAGAATGAACAGATTAGAACAATTGAAGAACATAATAGTTGTATGGTTGAAAAATTGGAGAATAAACATCAACCCAAAAAAATCAAAATTTTTGCTATTCCATCATAAAAGCAACCAAAACTCACCGACTATATCCTTGGACAACACCATCCTGAAACCAAGCACAAATTGCAAATATCTTGGGATGACAATTGATCACAAATTGAACTTCAAAATGCATGTTAAATCGACTAAACAGGCAACTATCAACAGAGCTATCCAATTCAGAAAATTAACATACAAGAACGAAGGTATTAGCATTAAGACAGCCAGCAAAATATACAAGATGATCAGCAGACCTCTCTTGAAATATGGGCATCAAATCCTTGAACAATGCAACAAAAGTGTGACTAAAACGATGGAGGTGGCCGAACGAACCAGTCTGCGAAAGGTCACTAAAATGAGACATCCGAACAATCCACTGCATAACCCGGCAAACGAATGTCTTTACGAAAAGGCAGGAATAGAACCAATAAGCAGCAGAATACTGAAACTAAACAAGAAATTCATCAGTCAACAGCATAACATTGATACAATGGAACCACTAATACATAGGACATCTCATCTTGAAAGACCCAAAAGGAAACTACCGAAACAAACTATAATTCAATATCTACTTAACTTACTTTAAATTTCCAAACATTTTATAGAACACAGACTTGCATAAATATCATATACCACCGATGTTATAAATACAAATTGTACATGGGCAGGAAGACCTCGGTCGTTAGCCCTTTGATTAGTTTCAATAAAGTCATTTTCTCTCTCTCTACTTCACATATTCAAATACAAATTACACAAAAGCGAAGAAACCTCTAAATGGCATTTACGAGCATTACATTAATACCCACTTGCACCATAGAATCTTAAATTGTAAGTGAGGTTGAAGCTATTTTCTCTTGGACTATGCTGTTTTTTTATTAATATCTAGTTGTAGTAGTTCACATCCTGAAGGCAAGTAAGTACATGATTCATTTTTTGAAAGTGCCTGGGCGACGTCTAAAAGAACAAAAAATCATTAATTTTATTTTGACAGTTATCTGCGGATTGAGTGATACAATTTTCTGATATTTTTGGAGTTTTGGTATAGTTTTCACCCTGCAAGCAAGCCAGTATACGATGTGAAAAATAAGTATTCAAAATTGAAAAAAAATACCTGTGGGAGCAGTGCGCACGCGCCGCGAACTTGCGTATCAGAAAAGGGAGTCCTAACTAACTAATTGACTAACTTCTGTGATTGCTTGTCCTTGGTAATCAAAAACAGAGTTATTTTTTATGGTGAAAGAAAGCTACGACCATAAAATTCGAGAATTTGTAAGATAACAATAACTTCCACACACGCATAAATTTTTGTTTAAATTCGACTTATATCTTATGAGGTATCAAGTATAATTTTTTTTGGAAAGTTTACCTATTCTGAAAATATGAAAACTCTCATTCATTCTTTCCGGAGTACAAAGAGTACATACGGCCAGCCTGTCGGACAGACGTACTCAAGTTTGATCTTGTATCGAGACCATATGTGGCTAGATCTTCGAAAATTAAAGGCATTTGAGCAAAGCGAATGCACAATATTCTACTACCACCAACGCGTCAAGAATCAAATGATAAAATCAATCCAAATACACGAACATAAAGAAGAGGACATTTGCAAAATAAAATTAATTCCTAAGAAATCTGTTGGGTAAACTTCACACTCATCGAAAATAAAAAATTATGGATATGAGCTTAAAATAAATCAATACTGAAACCATCCGATTGGATCGTCCGGACGAGGCGCTATTTCGTAGAAAAAGTGCGATCTATATTGAAAGATACCATTGTGCAGACAAAAGGAAGGTTTAGGAGTTACACAAACAAATAAATAGAAGTATAATAGAACTGTTGTCATTCAATTCAAACTGAAGTCAGTGTCGTTATAGTGAATAATTGGTCTTAAATACCTCCTGTAAATATTTGCCGATTATTGTCACAACGAGGGTGGTAACAGTGGTGCCCTTTCGGTACTCCGACCTACCTGAAGTTTTCATTAGAAATTAGCTGAAAGGGGCTTTCAGATAACTATTTTCTGTGATGTGCGGTAGATATTCTAAGAATGTGTTTAGTCTAGTAGGAGACTTGTCTTCATGTAGGAAACTTACTAAGAGTAATTTTGACTCATCGTTTAATTCTGTTTATGCCTGATCAATATCTAGAAGATTCTTTAGTAAATTACGGAATATGTCCAACAATAATAATTACAAGATACTTTAAAGCGTATTGGTATCAATTCCTATCTATTGATGTTTCTTAGCCAAACACATTTTATTATATGAATAGATATCGAATCGTCCAGAATAATTTCTATAACTTTAAGATGAGTTTATAGCACAAGACAACTTGCCGACTTGGTAAATTATGCCGTTGTCAATCTATACCAAGTGTTTCTTGACGCCATTCGATTGGGCGTATCACCTAGAATACTAATCAAATATCATGAAAATTTGGAAATAGGATTTTGTGACCATTTCTAATTAACGAATGATGTTTTCTCTTTCAAGGTATTTCGGGTTATACAAGAAGTACACATTGATTTCATTTTTCCAAATGGAGCAGTTAGTATTTTCATACATGGTTATTCTTTGTTTCAACTATAGATTCTTAGGACCAGAAAAACCCTTCTTTTTCATACCATTTTTCGAAATTCGGCTGCGTTGAGAACATACAAGATGTGGAAAGTTTCTTTGAAAAAAATTAATTTTTGCTTATATTTTCGAATAATATTTCGATCTTTTTTGCGACCATAATATGATCTGGAAAGAATAAAATCAGAGCCCTTAAGAGAAACTGTATCTAATCATGCGTGAATTCCTTTTTTTTAAGACATTTTTCTTGACAGAACCCTGCATTTGACATTTCATGCTTTGGTGCAGTCAATACTAAAATATGGCATTATATGATCCAAACATCAAGCCTTTAATCAAGCTTAGAAGCCTATGTACTTCTTTACCTATAAGTCAAAAAAATTGATATACTACATATTATGAAGATCAATAGGTTTATTATTTAGGTAACCTCAACAAGTGAATGAGAAAATTAGTTAGTTAGTTAGTTTGAGCCCAGCGGAAAACGAATTTTTTGTGTAGTAGGTTTTAATTAAAAATTTAATTAAAATCTATGTAACCTTCAGCAACCATATTAGACTTCCAGTCTAAATGCTGTTGTATTGCCAACAAATCAACTCCAGAATCCTCAGCGGAGTACTTGATGGCCGTCGGAAACAGTAACCATCATACATAGAAGGATTTGGCAACTTCAAAAACTGGGCGGCATTTCTCGGCAAATTTCAAATGTACCTACCTACAGATAGCGCTTCACATCTCTCATTCAAATATTTAACGAAAATATTTTCATGCTTAGCATTTGATGGCCTTGGAATTCATTTTTTAACCATTACAATGCAATTTATACCATCAAATGATGCTGCAATTATAGCAAATTCTATACATAATTTCGTCTTTGTGTTCGGACTGGCTACTTCAACTAACTCTAGCTACACCAACAATTTATGGTGCTCATCGAAAGCTTCTTTCAGAAAATGAGAATGTCGTTTAAGAACCGCTTTTAAATTTGTATACTTCTTAATGTTGATATTTCTCTTCAAGCACAATTCGGTTTTTAACATCGAAAATAAGCTCCACAAGGTTTAATATTCTTTTTTTCGTCAATATACGCTAGCAAAACGTATCAATTGGGTAGGTAATCCTTCTTTATTCTCACCGTAAAGAGAATTTGGCATAGGACAAATCATACTTGCTCCTCGACTTCGTAGAAATCATAATTTTAGAGATCTGCTCGTTACAAAAAATACACCTTTTACGAGTATAGCATTTTTCCAAGAATACTTCAAGGCATAATTCAAGAATTGTAATTCAGTCTCAGAATTATCTCAACGTGCAGAAGTCGTTAGGTATTCATTATTGGCTGCATTGAACACGGAAATGCACCATACTGGTGGTCGTGCTAAGCCGATGCATGTAGAAAAAGAAGCATCTCTTCTCTAGCTCCAGGCGCATTTGGACCAAGCACAACGTTTCGATTTCATCTTCTAAAATTTTCAGATAAGATTCGTGACTTGGTAGGAATACGTTCACCTCACGCCATTGGGTGAATTGCATTTCGTTTCGAAAAGAGTTCAGACTATAGGTGGTGCAGGTTTATTACTGAGCGCTCATTCAAGTTTATAAAACTAGTTGAACATCATGCCATGGTTTTGTCCAAGTCTAGTAATTTTCAATCCAGTCGAACATGGTCTCAATCGATTAGGTTCGTATTCCTGATTTAGAATCAGCGATCGAATTTGGATATGTCCGGCTGGCCACAAACTCTATCTTCCGAAGGAGATGAGCTAGAATTTTCAAATTTTCAGAATAGGTTTATTATACATATATCTCGGTCAGGTTTGTTATTGGTTCAAATCCGTCTACTAGTTCAGCAGTTATGAACATATGAAATTTTGTACATGTACAATGTACATCCAAAGCGAATAGGTTTGCGAAATTTTGTGGAAATCGTCGAGCTAGTATAGGTAAAAAAATTTCCAACATTTTTTTCATTGTATGGGATCTCATAAGATATTCACTACAGATTTACAAAACTTTGAATTTATATCAAGGTTATTGATATTCAGAACATCCTTGAATATCAGAATTGTACCATATTTGTTTAAAGATTTTAGTATTGCCAACTTTCCTGGATATAAAATCGTGTATAGTAATGGTAGGTTCAAATGCCATCATTGAGTTATTATCTTTGTGAAAAATTCTGTTCCTTGTGTGCAAAGGATAGTTAGTTTGGGAGAAGTGACAGCAATTGAGATGGATCTAGTAGAAGAAAATTAGAAATAATAAAATCAAAATAACAGCTATTTATCGATCGCCAAGTTCATCTCTGGAACTTTTTAACCAAAATCTTTTGGAGTACTTGATTAAAGTGAATAACAATTCACCAGACATGCATATTATCACTGGAGATGTAAATATAAACCTTTCAGCTGGCAATGACCAAAACGTAGATCACTATAAAAATGTTATGAGCATGTTTGGCTTTCTCATCAATAAATAAGATCACTAGGCCGAAAAGGTTACATAATAATATTCAATGTAACGGATCACTTTCCTACGTTTGCTACTGTAAGAGTATATGATGAGGTTGAGGAACCAGAAGGTAACAGCTTTTCTCAAACTAGGAGTTTCATAAACTCCGATAAATTAAAATTAGCGCTATCTAGTGAAGATTGGCGTATAGTTTATGAAACGAAAAGTCCAAATGAGATGATTGTGAATTTTCTTGAACTATTGAAAAAACATATAAAACAACATACCACAAATATACATTTAAATAATAAGCAACGGCCGAAACAAAAATGGATTAGAAGAGGACTCTTGTCATCGATAAACAAAAAAAATCGTATTTATGAGATGCTTCGATCCAAACCCACTGATGAGGTTCTGAAGCAGGAATATAGAAATTACAGAAATAAACTACAAAACTCATACATGTGGCGAAAAAAACATACTTACAAAAATGCATTGAGCATAGTAAAAACGAGCCGTCTGCAATATGGAAACATATTAATGAATTTCAGCAGAAAAAGAAATCTAAGAATAAAATTATAAAAATTAGAGGAAAAACAACTAAATCATCAGAGATGACACAGAAATAGCTGATACTTTAAATACCTACTTTGCAAAGCATGTGAGGGAAAAATTCCTGATGCAGAATGTCATCCGTATGAGAAATGTGAATTGAAAACAGTTTTTACTTAGGTCCCTGAAGAAATTAAGAAAATGATAAATAAATTAAAATCGAAGAAACCACCTGGTATTGATAATTTAAGAGGGGAAACGCTAAAGAAAATCCAAATTGAAATAGCAGAACCTCTATCAGATATCTTCAATAGATGTTTTACACATGGAACATTCCCAGATGAACTAAAACCTGGTTTGATAATACCCATCTATAAAAATGGAGAAAGAGTTGAACCGTCGAACTATCGACCTATTTCGTTGCTTTCAAGTTTGGCCAAAATATTAGAAGTACTGATAAAGACTAGAATGGTGAAATTTCTCAAGAGGCATGACATGTTATCGGGAAACCAATATGGATTTCGGGAGAAAATGAGCACTGAAAATGCTATAAAAGAGCTCACAAATCATATCTATGAAAATATGGATAAAAATATTCCTGTTTTGTGCATATTTATTGATTTGTCTGAAGCATTTGATACTGTCAGCCACGAAAAGCTACTAAATAAGCTAGAGAAATATGGTTTTCGTGGTAAGTTGCATGAATTCCTAAGAAGTTATTTAACAAATCGTAAACAGGCCATGAAAATCGATAAAGTGGTCAGTAATATGAAGGATGTCACATACGGAGTCCCCCAGGGTAGGGTTCTGGGTCCTCTTCTCTTCATATTGTATGTGAATGCTCTCCTGCAATTGAAGCTGAAAAATAAAAAAACTTCATACTTACGTTTTACTTCGTATCAGTCCGGACTCCCAAATCTTGGAACTCTGAATGTAGACCCTGAAACTAAATGAAGCTGAGAACGGAGTTGTAAATTATCTAGGGGTTAAAGTCAACTGCCACCTTAGATGGAACCTGCAAATCCATCTTAACACATGGCATCATAGGATGAAGCGCGGCATGTTCGTCCCACTTAAACAAAATCAACATAATACTGATACTGAAAATCATGAATTTTTAAAAAATTACATTTCTCAGCGATCTGCTCTACGAGATATCCCAAGTGTTGGACGTTAGACAACTGTATCATCTCAGAGTTATACTTCAAGTTTACAATGGGAAAATCAAATTGGAACACCTTGATCATGCATATACAACCAGAATAAAAAATACCTATTTCAAGACATCTAGAGCTAAAAAGACAATTGGGCAGAGGTCAAGTTGTTACCTTGCTCCAAGAATATATTTCTGCGTTACAACAAACATCCAGGGAACTAAAAACCAAAAGAAATTCAAGAGGCTTGTTCCTCAATGGGTTTTCTCAAAAGGAAGAGGTTTTATTGATGAGGCCAAAAGTATGTGATCAACTCGTTGAACTCCGGTGAAGTCTCAGATTTTATTGTCATATAGTTATAATCTACTATCCTGTTACTTCATGTTTCGGCTCATTACCTAATTTTTCTATTTTTCACTTATTCCAGGGAAAGAGAATTATTGTTTATTTGTTTGTATGGTAGGAACACTAGCGAAAGCCCAGTTTAGACTTCCATCTGTAGCGTACAGTCAAGACCAGCCTTATTCAAGGAATGTTCGAGCATCTGCTACTAAATGTTTATTTGTATGTAATTGATGAAGTAAATTATACATATACAATTATTTGATGTCAAACAAATTTTATAGTATGCAAATAAACTATATATGGTCTGATAGAACATTTCCTTGTAGAGACATGTTGTGATTGATTTTCACGGAACTTTGAGGAAAGCAGTTGGTCAAAAATCTACATTCAACTAATGTCAACATTTCTTATATATATCCCTACTTCTTCAGGGCAGAGTCGAATTTATGTTTTACACACAAAAGATCTTAATATTAGCTTGTTGAGCAAATTGGAATCGAACATGTACAGAAACATAGGAAAACTCCGTCTAAACATTTTTTTTTTTTTTTTTTAAGGAAAATACAAATCATCACAAAAACGTGTTACATTCGATGAGTGTGCCGAAAACTTTTTTGAGTTTTCGGTTTTGAGAGAAAGTAAACTTACACCATCGTTGAAATATCTCACGAGAAGATATAAGAGTTTGTTTTCGCACGCTTATTCTATTTCATTCAAGTACCAAAACAGCGTACTAGCGTTTTGCCTAAATGTCTGTAATTTTCCAATATCGAGCCGACAATGGCCTCAATCAATTGGTTTCGACGCACAAACGAAGAATCTGTATGTTCGGTCAGACATATACTATATTTTTGATATCTCCAGAATAGGTTAATATTCCAAATATCTCGGTCGAGTTTATGATTGGACTAAATCCGTCGAATAGTTGTGGAAGACATCTGAAATATGGTTTTCTTAATAACCCACTGAATATCTTTTTGTTCGATTTCTAACTAGGTACATGTTTTATTGCGGGTGGAACAAATGGGTCTGCTCAATTTCGAAAAATCGTTTTGTTGGGGAATTTTCAAAAAATTACAATTTTTTTTTCTCGTAAGATATCCTCCAATGGTATACAGAATTTCGAATGTTAATCTAAGTTATTGATTGCCTGAACATCTTCAAATTTCAAAGACTTTTCAGAACAAGTGCGCAAAAGATCCTGTGCCCACGTTAGTGCTTTGCTACATTTTTTAATATTATTCATTAAATATCACTATTGCATAAGGCTCAAAACTAGTTCGGCCGTTTTACCGCACATATTATAATAATAAGACGGATTAATTTTTTCATTGAATCCCTCCATATTCAACTCTGTCTGAATTCTACAGCAGCTACCTAATCCTGCCTCGCCTGTCATGAATACATAATTGGAATTCGTAAAAAACGTCCTCCTGGAATAAAAACATGTCACTGTAATGACCAGTTTAATCTGCTTATATTTCATTCGTCAAACTGTCCAATTTTTAAATTAGGGACGCCAGCTTCGAAACAAGTTTTTCGAACTCTTAATCGACCACTAAAACCCTAATTCATAAATAACTATGATTTGGCCCATCGTCAGCAATGTTATTCAATTATTATTCAATTAAATTCATAATCAAATGAGTTTATTACACAATGACATTGTTATTGTTGATTGAATAGAATGGACATTTGAGAGAGTTGGATTATTTAACTGGAATTGGTATTTAGTTGTTCTCTCCACTTTTTAGAATTTCAATTGATAGGGATGATGAAATATTGATGCATTGAGATTTTATTATCTCAATTAATCTTCTATAATGTATCAGTGGTCTTCATGTGGCAGCTAACTTGAATGACTGAATAGTCCACAGAATATTTTCAAATGCCCATTTGAAATTTCATAGAATTGGAAAACTCTGACTTGAGATCAGGAGCTTTTGCATGCTTGTTTTAAAGTAATATGATATTAATAGTAAAATGGTAATAATTTTAATAATAACATGGTTAATTCTGTAAAGCTAGAGGTATAATCAAAAATCACAAATGCGTATGTAGGTCACTTCAAACCTAAAAATATATTCCAATAGCCGGTACACCAATATACAGGGTGTCAAATTGAAAACTTCCAGTGACTTACAAACTTCAACAAAAACTTTGATTTTAAAAACAAAATAAAATACAAAATGTTGATGACGATGATTCAAATTTTTATTGTATTACAAAAAGAAATGTTCGACAATTATGAATGAAGAATGATATCTGACAAATATCCACCACGACAACGCTGACAGAAGTAAAAAGTCTTTGATGGAAATTTTCAATCACTTTTGGCAAAATGTCGGGTCTATTTCGGCTATCACATCACAGAGTTTGAGTTTTAAGACTGCAATCGATTCGATTGACTCCGTATAGACTCTGACCTTAGGATAGCTCCACAAAAAATAATCCAGTGGTGTTAAAGCACACGATTTGTCTGGCCATATAATAGTTGAATTTCGTGAAAAATGCGATCAGCAAATTTGGTTTGCAATGAATTGATCGTCTCATGGGCTGTGCGACGGATTTGGCCCAATAACAAATTCGACCGAGATATTTGGACAAGTAACCCATTCTGAAAATATGAAAATTCTAGCCCTCCTCTTTCGGAAAATAGAGAGTTATGGCCCAGCAGCCGCACTTAAGTTCATCGATTGAGATAATTTTCTGCTCGATATTTGAAAATTACAGGTATTTGAGCAAAACGATAGCACACTGTCCTATTAAAATAAGCGAGCAAAAACCTTTCATTTAAAGTAACACAAAGGGGGATTTTTGTTAAATGATTGTTTGGGCTATTACCATCATCTATTGTGGATGTAATGTTTTCCGACGTTTCGATAGACTTTTGAAAATTGATAAATTTGTTACTTTTCCTCCTTGATAAAGATAGAAGATGTCTATCGAAACGTCGGAAAACATTACATCCACAATAGATGATGGTAATAGCCCAAACAATCATTCAACAAGAGCTCCATCATCAACAATATCTCGTCATCAAAAGGAGGTTTTCACAAGAATTTCACAGATGAATACTAGCGAGTAATTATTCAAATTTTAAATGATTATATCTCCAGAAATATAACTACGATTTGTCAAATCTGTATTCAAAGTTTATTTGAAAAGTTCAATTCGAAAAAAGAAATTTTTCTCAAGAAATTATCTGAGATATTCATCTCTCGAGCCTATTCTGAAAGCCAAGTCAGGGCTATACGGCGGATGATTCATCAAATCGATGTTTTGAATGCCCAAAAATTCAGTTGTTTGAGGCAATGTCGTGGTGAAGGATGATTCGTCTTTCGCGGTTTTTTTCCTGATTTCTTGGAAGACAACTGGAAAACGAATGGTAGTGTACTACTCAAAATTGACTATTCAGTTCTGTTTCAGTAATACGATTGCGATGTCCAGTTTCTCCGAAAAAAAAACAGGCGACCACTTGCTTGGAAGTGCTTCGTGCGCGAGCAATTTTTGGTTCGTTTTGCTTTGATTACTTTCAGGCTCATACGCGTAAATCCACTATTCATCACCAGCCACGATGTCATAGACGATCTTCGAAGCATCGCGATCGTATTTTTGGAGAATTTCTTTCGATGAATCGACACGAGCGAACAAATATTTTTGACGGTCAAATGTTCATGCAATTTTGTTTGTATGCTGGTCCCACTAATACCTAAGGTTGTATCAATCTCACGATAAGTTGTCCAATCCGGAAATATTGAAATCAACCCTCGTATTGCTAGTTATTATTTTAAATATCAAATGTCGCGGAATATACAGGGTGACATAAGTTCGAGTGGCTACTAGACGTTTTTGGAAAACATGTTTGAAATCTGAAATTGGGATTATAATAGTGTATTTCAGGAACCTGAGCACTTTTGTTTATACGAGGAGAGAATATAAATTTGTAAAATAAAGAAAGAGAAGGCCCCGGAAAAGATTTGGTTTCAATCTTTCCGCTATTTTAAATAAAAATAGAATGCCGAGCGGTACGAAATTTACGAAGAAAAATTGAATTATGGATATTCTGAGAATTTTGTTCCTGTTTTTTTAGATGAATTGCCTTTGAGTTTATCTAGTACCGCATATTTCCAATTAGAAGGAGCTCCGGCGCATTTTTGCTCGAGGTTCTTGAGTAACTCAATGCAATGTTCGGGGATCCTTGGATTGGACGTCGATCATCACTTTTATAACCCTCAAGAGCTCCTGATCTTACTATCTCACTATTTTTATTTATGGGGAACAATTAAAAATTTAGCTCACGAAAGACCAATAGGAAACGAAGAAGCTTCGAAACATCGTATTGAAAATGCTTTTCAATCTGTAATGGGAGTTGAAATCAAACGAGCCAGTAACCGTGGTGTTTTACGACGACTTCAAAAGTGTGTGGAACAAAATAGTCATCATATTGATTATGTGACCAAATATTTCATTGTATTGATTTTACCTACATTCATTTTTTATCACGTTTTTTTTTCATAATTCCGAATGAATAAACCATTTCATGAGTTTTACGTGAAATTGATGTTTTCTTATTGATAAGTCTACTCTATTTTGTTTTCTCTAATAGGCTTTGAAACATTCAAAATTTCGAATGTTTTGAAGGATGCTTCTCATTGGATACGGTACATTCTCTAGTAGTCACGGTGAATAAAATGTATACTATTGGAAGCTGTATTCAAGAATGTATTGTTTATAACTGAAAGCATACAATTAGAAATGATATCCCAAGTCTCATTTTTTAAATAGGGGCGGTTCATGTCGTCAAATCGAAAACTAAGGCTAAAGAATTATAATATATTAATTATTCATAGGATAAATCATCCTCTATGGTCACAGAACAGATTAGATTAATTTGTCTCTACGTACAGTATAATTCCAGAAAATCTTGAATAACTTAGAAATTACCGAGTTAAGGAGCAAGGACATCTTACAGTGCTATGCTTATTTTTCTTCGCAGAATTCAACGCAATTATAATTAAACATGGTTTCAATTTGAAAAACAGAAGATGAAACCAAATTGTTATCACGGTTTCCAACACAAAATTTGAATCACTCGTGCTGATATTTACGAAATTCAAAAGCTGCATGACCTTTTCACATGTTCCTACTTTTGCATTATGAGTACAGTTTTGATCTGGATGTTGAGAATGAGAAAAATGAAAAAAATAGTGACTATGAGTATATGATCTTTTCTCCGGTTATTTTTTCAATTTTTGAAAACAAGTCGACTTAATAAGATGATTTTAACAGAAATGAATTCAGCATTAAATACCAAATCATGTCACGAACAGATAGAGGAGAAAACATATATTTTCTTTTCTTGTATGAACAAAAGTGCTCAGGTTCCAGAAATATTTTAGCTCGGTAGAGAATTGCGAACAATATCATAATCCCAAGTTGCTGATTTCAAACAGATCCAGTTTTCCAAAAACGCCTAATAGGCACTCGAACTTGTGTCACCCTGTATATCCAGAAAAGTCCAAAAGTGAGGCAATTGCTAGAAACCGACAAAATGGCCGCCGTCTGTTGTTAATATGTCAGCAATGAATTGCCTCGGTTTTAATTACCGTCTCAATATGGTGCAATATTCAGTAATGGAGTGATATTCACTTTTTTCAGTGATTTCAATATTCCTTATAATGTCAAAACGTCCACATTATTTTTTCAAGTCTTGAAATTTTTTTTTACAGTTTTCCCTTCAAGAATCGGGAATTGTTAAAAAGTGGATAGAAGCGATAAAAAGTAGTCTGAAGATCAAAATCTCACAACAGGATTTAAAATAACTACGAGATTAGGCCTTGAGCTTCCAGATTGCTTTTAAGAATGACTGCTGTGCCGTCAGTTTTACCAGCCTTTTATCATCCGATAAGATCCCTACAAAAAAAATCTAGAAAGCAATGACGTGAAGTCAGGTGGCTCTAGCGCTCTTGTTGAACTACTGGAGAGTAATTATTCGAACTTTAAAAATCATAAAAATCATTATGATGAAATTGAAAATTGGTTCTATCCGGTTTCAAACCGAAGAGTCCAAGAGAAAGAATGAAGTCACATAACCGTTGCACTAATCCAGGTATGTAGTTGATAATTATGGGACTTTTTGCCCCAGGTCATAGCAAGTAATGAACAAAATTTTGAAAAGATCTCTTTCAGATCCGGAAGTCTTGAAAATTAAAGAAAAATATTGCTAGGTAATGTCAGTATTAGATAATTATTGAAAAAGAATAAATGACCCTTCTCACATGTTTAAGTTTGCGAAAACGAAATTTATCTATAATAAAATTTCCAAACAAAATATCAGAACTCAGTGGAAACTGAATAGTATGAAAGTCAAAGTTGCTGCTCAAACATTGCTTTAATCAGTTACCGATCCACTGGGATCCTTATGTGAGCTACAATTAAGAGAGCTTTCAAAAGCAGAAGTAACAAATGAATTCATTCAGTCAAATTCAAATGGGCTTTGAAACAAATTTTGTTGCACAATGAGATAAAGGCATTTGCTGTTGGAAAAAGCCTTTATGTGGATGGACAATGACACAGCGCAAAGTATTTTTGATTTGAAATGAAAAAAAAAATTGAAATTGAGCTGAATAATATTTATGATGAAGATTTTCCTGATCTTGACGGTGAAATGAGCATGTAGTAAGAGGGTTATATTGAAGGAGAACATTTTGTTCTGTATAGAATGCTTTATTGTACGTAAAATAATGCCCAAAATGGATTGCTTCAACTGCAAGTTTGGTTTGGTGGACAACATAAATCCAAATAATTATTCAATGCCTGATGATCATGCCCATCTTGTTCATATAAAAAATCTAGGTGGCTTGAACCAAAAGATGTGTTTCAGGTGATAGTCGAATCTTAAACGACATTGAATGCTTCAAACTACTGAGTTTCTGGTACAAAATCAATTAATAATTTTACTTAAAAACAGACTGGCCTTGAAAATCATATTAACTAGATGTCAAGTATAGGTCTGCATTAATAATAAAAATCACTCTATCAATTATGAAGACTTTCATTAACAAAACTCATCTGTGAAAAAACTTTACTGAAAATCTAAACTTATCTAAAATCAGTCATTAACATAGTGGAAAATAATTGATATAACAATATATTAATTCAATTACATCGGCATGAAAAAATGTAGGAGAGCAATGATGTGAGGTCAGAAGTTTTTACGAGCTTGTTATGAACCAGCTGGCAGAACATACTCAAATCTAGTGAGACCATTTTCCACTCAGTATTTCAAAATTACAGTCCATTGGGCAAAACAATTTTCCGCTGTGCTGCTTGTTCTTAAAACTAGAATAATATCGCAAAAAGTGAACAAAATAGCTAGTAAATCTTCTCAATGGCCGCATTTTACTACATTAGATGTCTGATTGGCATTGATAAGGTCATATAAAAATCATCACTCAAACATGGATGTATTCATTTTTCAATGATCAAAAGTCGGCGGCCATTTTGTCCATTTTGTTGATTAAATGCCTCGCTTTCCAGGTACGGTTAGCGAGACATTTGGACACCTAGTTTTCTGTATCTATGAATACCACACAGATATCAGTTTTCAGGGTGGTCACTGGCTGCGGCGTTTGTGAGTAATGAATCTCCCTTGCCATCATCGGATCCTTAAAGTGAAAAATATTTCTCCTTGAATTTTGCTCCTTTTAAATGTATATCATCATCCATTTTAGATCTCATACCTTTTTACATCACCACGTATGGAAACAATTCTATTACGTTCAAAGAAATAATAATATTCAATTAAAAACGGTGATTCGAACATTCGATGGATGAAGATGGAGGATGGTCAAGACGAAGGAGCGAGTCTCGAATGAAAAGCAGACCACCCGATGTGTGTTGGATGGTATGGTGTATCTAATTGAAATTACCGTTGCTTCCCGCAAAAGGCATCGGCAACTGGTTAAGTTCAGTACAAGAAAACTTCAATTATTCAAAATTGGATTTTCACTGATAAATCAGTAATGAACTTCATAAGTTTGAAGACCTGGCAGGGCTGTATACTTTTTGAGTATACATCATTGTATTAGATTTACTGACACAGTTTATCTATCGAGTGAAATTACTGCGTTAATTTCAGAAATCGTTAGGAAAACGATATTTTATTAACTTTTTGAGATTTCAGTTCGAAATTTAGCACGACCTCAGATAATGATTGAATCTAAAACATCCTTGACGATTCTTAGTAGTCAGTTTTTCAGAGTGGTCATGACAAAACTACCCTTACACAAAATTATAATAAACGGTTTTTTTAAGCAGGCACCAAGTATTTTTTCATTTTCAGAATAAGAATAACTCAGGTTATCCAATTAACTATCTTTTGTTTTTAAGTTATCTGCATCGACAAATCATGTTTTGTTTACCACTCTGTATAACTGCCAACTAAGAGTCGAAAACATTGGCGCAGATCAAACTTTTATCTGAGATAATGCAAAATGTTGAACTAAAATTTCAAAAAGTGAGCGATATAGTCAATTTAATAATTCTAAAATATGATTCAAAATTTCTAAAACTCATATACCATTAAAGATCTATACAGGGCGTCCCGTAACTCAACGTCAAGCGGTTCTAGCAAAAATTTAAAAAAATTTTATGTCACTTGGTTAAGTGGTAATAGGTATATTTTTAAAAATGTTGAAAATTGACACCCTACACTACATTCTTAGGTTTTGTAACTACAAATTTTCCAATTTTGCAGTGATTTGATATGAAATAAAGTGAGGGTTGCAGATTTCACCTACGTATAATACCTTTAACAGGAATATCGAAAAAATAGCCGTGAATGGTACTCTGCGAGTACACAAAAATTGCAATATCAAGATTTTAGCTTTACTAGAATTTTAGGAAAAAAATTCATAAAGCTCTGACTTGAGGTCAGGTGGCTTTAGTGCTCTTGTTTAACTTCTTGCGAGTAAATATTCAAACTATAACGAATCTATTAGCACTCTCTTAATGTTAACATGAGTGTTTCCCCGTACTCTGAAACTTTATTATACAAATACAAACAATGAATGATCAAATGTATATCTCAAATTAACAATAACTTTGCATATTTTTTTTGTTCGAAGCTTAAATTCCCTTTTCCCAAAAACCTACGACAATGCTTTTCTAAATTTTGAGAACGCTTTACCCTGCTCAAAAATTTCCATTTTCCTTTCCCCTAACTGACACTGTTCATAAGTTCGACTCATGTCAATCCAAAATGTATATGTGGGAGCATCGATCAGAGATACTTGACGGACTTTTACTCATTTGTCTTTTCTCTTAAGTAAATGAAATAATAATCATATTTTCAGATGAAAAAAAGTTACGATAATGAAATTTGAGAATATGTGAGATATCCATAACTTCCATACATACAAAAATTTTTGTTTGAATACGTCTAATATATTATGGGGTATGAAGTATTGAAAAATTTTATTTTAGGATTTTTTTTTCTAACTTCTCGATTTTTGCGAAAAAAGTCTATCTGTAATGAATTAATTCAGAGATGTTTCAAGTTACAACTAGATCTGATGGATATTCTGAGAGTTATAAAGGAAACAAATTTCAGATGCTTATATCACCTGTATCATTTGACGGATTTACGGCCAGTTTCTGAAAGGATGATCAAACCTAATGTCAACTAACACAACGATCATCTTGACAGAGATGTCAAATCAATTTGAGTTTCCGAAAGGATGTTCAGTGCATATTTAACTAATCTATGATCATTTTCAGTTGACATGAGGCGACCCTGTTGCCAGACTGTCCAACCACAGATTCTCCGATAAAAACTAATATTCTGTGATTAAAGAGGTTAAGATATCAGTGTTTTGTGGTTAAGATTTTGAAATTATCCGATAACTGATGTTTGATGTTTAAATTTTAACACCCTTATAATTTTCCTCAAGTGACCATAAAAAAATACCTGGTTGAACTTGCTTACAACTGTGTCTTACGATAGATTGCATTTATGAATCCTTTAGCGGCTTAACTGTACCTGTGTATTAAGTCGTATCTGGTGTATTAAAATACAGATGCTGTTTTTCAACTGAAAAATTTATCATCAATAGGTCAATAAAATGTAAAATATCGTTTTGAAGTATTCAAAATAATTGAGCAAACAACCTTGTTCATACATCATCCAATTTTATTATTTTATCACAGTACACATAAGTAAAGACAATGAAATGAAATTTGGTGTAATTGTATTTATGGAATGTTTTCAGTCTATAAATAAGAGTAGATTAGAATATAAATTTATTTGAGCTATTGTAACAACTGTTCCTCAACGCACTACTTCTACTTCATAGGATTTTTGTGACGGATTGTATGACCTTTGATCCGAGTCTTCTTCCACAATTATCATTGAACATTGAAATGTGTTGAAACTAACGAAGATCTGACCGATATATTTTCATCATTTGTAGAAGTATTTGGGGGATCATCTGGGAAGTTCTCTCCGATATCAGAGTCAGCTACGTCTTCATTATGAACTAATGCCAAATTGTCTACACATCCGATCACGTTCGGAAATGAACTTATAGAATAAAATTCTGATTTGATTCTATTCCGTTCATCCTCTGTTCTTGGCATAGATATGAACTGGGGTCGAAGTTCAGCAATGACTCTAGATACTTTTTTAATTATTCTACATGCTGTAGTTTTATGGACCCTTATATGGTCAGCTACTGTTATTTGGAATGCTCCTGTTGCAAAATAGCTTATTGTTAGAAGTACTTGTTCCAAAGCAGTGGCTGATTTGTTCCTTGATGTTGAGGGCTTTATTTTATCCTCTATCATATTCAGAAGTAATGTTATAATATCCTTGGACAGTCTATACCTATTTTTGAATTCCACATCATTGTAGAAATCAAAAGGGTTTATTCTTCTCCTAAGAGTTCGTGGCCTTGGGTTCTCATCTTCGCTAGAATTACTAGACATGCTTATATCCAAGCTGATATCCATAATTATTATCTACAATAAAAAAATAGATTCACCAATTGTTGCAAAAATGCTTGTTTTTTCAGAGAAAACTAAATTATTAACGAAAACATATTACATCGCAAAATTGGAAAAAAATAAATGCCTTTTCATAAAAAATTATATATTAAAGACTATTAAATTATTTTCATACATACCGATAAAATTAAGATTTCCTTGGAAAATACATAGATTTCATTCATAAACAAGATTTCTTTCAAGTTAATTCGCCAAACAACACCGATTAGTTGACAAGTTCTTTGACACTAGTTTGACCACTGATTTAGCCTTAATTTGCGTTTCGGAAACTCAAAATGACGATTGACATACAATTCACGTGAAATATTTGAGTACTTTGTCAACTGACAGCGTGGACAAATTAACATAGTTGACTATCCTTTCAGCAACTCAAATGGCAGTTGAACATAGATTTAACAGCTGATTAGTTGATTTCTATGATGATCATCCTTTCAGAAACCGGCCGTTAGCCCGACAACGAACTCGTCCGAGATATTCATTCCTCTGACCTATGTTGAAAATTTCAGCTCTCTAGCTCATTCCGTTCGGACGTAATCGTACCCACGGACGGACAGACAACCGATTTTGACCAAGGATATTTCATCGCCGAGTCCTCATAAAACGATTGATATCACTTTGACCCAAATATTCGAAAAATACAGACATTTCGGCCAATCTATAAGCACTCTGTTCAGGTGAAAGAGTCAAAAAGAAAACCTGTATTTTAGTCACCATCATTTAAGGGTGATACCTCGAATAGTTTTGGACTGAGGAAATTTTATTACAAAAAATTTAGAAAGCACTGACGTGAGGTCAGATTGCTTTGGCGCTCTTGTTGACCTACTTGCGAGTAAATATTCAAACCTTAACAAATCTATAAGCTCTCTGATCGGGTGAACAATAGTCTTTTTCCGTACTATGGGACAATGTGATGTAAATATGAAAGCCTAATGAATAAACAAACCTTTATCTCAATTTGAAAATAACTACTCATAATTTTCACCAAATTTTGTTCTATGCTTCTCCTAAAAACTAACGTCATTGCTTTTCTGAGTTTTGACAACGCCATCAAATTCTTTCTCTATGATAAAAATTTTTGATTAATATTACGTCTGTGCTTTTCTGAATTTTGACAACGTCATCGACATCGAATTCTACCTCTATGAATTCTATGAAAATTTTGATTGATATTACGCCAACTGACACTGATATCTAGGTCCGCAAGTTGTCAAACGAATATCGATCTGTGATGGCAAATCTTTCAATGACAAAGCTCGGACTTCATGACATTTCTATTTTTCTCTTGAGTAAATGAAAAAAATGATCATATCTTCAGAAGGGGAAAAGCTACGACAATGAAATTTGGGGATGAGTAAGATATCGGTAACCTCAATATATATACGGATTTTTATTTAAATCTAAATGAAGTCTTAGGAGATATTAAGTATTGAAAATTTTTTTTTTGGGAATTTTTTTAAAATTTTCTAGCTTGACGATTTCTGCGAAATTTTGCAAGCCATTTCGTTTCAGCCTCCCTCAATAACATTCCAAGTATCAAGTTGATCGGATGGATATTCTAGTAGTTATTGAGGAAACAAAATTTCAGATGCTCATAACTACTGAACCATCCGACGGATTTGGCCCAATAACGAACTTGACCGAGATATTTGGACAATTAACCTATTCTGAAAATTTGAAAACTCTAGCTGATTCCTTTTGGATGCTAGAGAGGATACGGCCGGCCGGCCGGCCGGACGGCCGGACGGCCGGACGGCCGGACGGCCGGCCGGACAGACTCAACTTTCGCCACGAATTCTTCATCAGGAGTCGAACCCAATCGATTGAGACCATTTTCGGCTCGATATTCCAAAATTACAGACATTCGGGCAAAATGATAGGCACTCTGTTCGGGTGAACAAGAGCGCCAAAAACCAAACCTGATTTGATACGAGTACTAACCGCCTGAAGTTTATCCCATGAATCTAGGAACACCTGTGTATTAGGTATCAATACCTATGACGTCTTCAATGTTCGTACAAATTCGTGGTAACATCAAATAATCACTCAGAGAACATAAGCTCAAGAGCTCATGGCCAAACGTGAGTACTTCTAAAAAATTTTTAGTCTGCTTCCACGCCAAATAGAATTGCAAAAATACAAGAATATCGACATGAAATCGATAAAGCACCTATTTATTGATAGCAAAGAATCTAATGGAATCCACCGCATCCTATATTGCTTTCAATCGACTTCGTTTATCCTTCAGCGGCGCTGGTTTCAATTGCCATTGTCTACATCGGCTGGGAACAAAACCTCTTAAATGGTATAAATGAAATGTGGTAAAGGCTTTAACCACATTCTGTCTTTTCTCACGCCGAAAATCTGTCTCTTCATTCTAGTTCGGTCGTTATTTCTTTCAAGTGTGATGGCTTTTACCCACAATCGTTTCATCGTATGGGATTTGAACATTTCAATAAATGGGAATGGCGGGATTGGAAACATGCTTGCGTTTTTTTTTTAATCAATCTGTTTTTTAGATAATTGGTTTTCAATAATTGTTTTTAGATTGACATACTCGTTGAAAAGTATGATCTCTCTAAATTGAATAATAATAATAATCTTTATTTCCGTAATCCGATTTACATCAGTAAAAGAAAATGGGTCAGACGTGAAAGAAAAGGATTGCATACACACAAATAGAGCTATAGCAAATTGAAGAGCTACACATCTAACAGGAAATTTATGGTTGAAATAATCTTCTGTGTTCAGATCGATAAGTATTTTGCGAGTTTCTCTCTTGAATTTATTAATATTCGCTATAAGCTGGAGTTTTTTTGGAAGTTTGTTGAATAGTGAAAGACTTATATATTCCACACTTCTCTGTGTTAAAATTAGTGAGCACTTAGGAATGTAGAATGGATGAACGCGCCTAGTCATGTTCTGGTTGCGATATTTCTGGAAGTACAATATACAGGGTCTTCCACGAGGAACCTCACCCATATTTATACGGGAAACTACTGAACGTATTTTCATGAAATTCAGTACTTATAAGTATTTCACGATGCTGATGAAATCTAAAATAATTTCAAGGCATGAGCACCTCCGGTTTTTCCGGAAATAACGTCAACTTCCATTTTTCAAATTACATTACCATTTTTTTATTGCAGAAATAGATTCCTTAGAAAATTTCAAGTTATTTTGATGTAACATTTTTCAGTTCCCCGACAAGATGTTTTGGAGGATAAGTGAAACATGGCCCTCAACGTCCTTTTTCGAATAATAAATATTCTGGTGATATCAGAGCTATTCCCCCACACAAGAATACCATATCCCGCCGTTGACTGGAAGTTAGAAAAATATATAGTTCTCAGCAGCTCGGCATAAGCCTGCTATGCCAATATTCTGATAGTGTAGAGAACCACTTCACTTTGTTCTGAACTCTGTCAATATGGTCATACCAGTTTAAATATTGATCCATCACAACACCCCAGAAACAGGTATTAGGACTTAGCTGTAAGGAATGCCCCTGTAGATCTATAGTCTCAGGTTTTACTGTTCTAGAGTGGGAAGTTCCAAACATCATACATTCGGTTTTATTCAAGTTAGGTGTGATCTGATTATTTTGACACCATTCCGCAACTGTTGCGAACCCCTTATGTGTTAGATGGACCGCTTCAAATGTATTAGTAGCTTTATTTAAAATATCGGCATCATCTGCGTAAATTACTATATCCACTTTCATGTCCTTCTCGAGCGCTTAGCCCAGCTCTGCCCGTCCAATAACGTCTCCATCGGTCTCCTCAACCAGAATACTGTCAGGCAAATCGTCAACGTAAACCAAAAGGAGCAAGGGCGCCGCGATGCCATCCTGGGGACACCTGCTCTCAGTACTATATCAGGAGAAATGTAGTCCACACCATCAACATCAACGGAAAGTCTCTGGACTCTTCCCTCCAAGTAACTCTGCAGCAGTTTGAGTTGGTTATCCCTGATTCCAAAGGACCAAAGTTTTTAATCAACCGACCGGAAAAAATCCAGAAAAAGCCCCAGTGGAATTTGTTTGTCCTCCAGCTCCTTGTCAATTCATATAAGGCTGTTTCAGCGCTCCTATTCTTGAGAAATCCATGTTGACAATGGAAGAATAGTTGATGACGAGATATTGTTGATGATGGAAAATTGATAATTCTCAAAAGGTTTCTTACTTTTCTCCTTGATAAAGATAGAAGATGTCTATCGAAACGTCGGAAATCATTACATCCACAATAGATGATGGTAATAGCCCAAACAATCATTCAAAATGGAAGAATACTCTATATTTATTGAAGAAGTTCATCGGTCTATTTACTAGTATTTTTTCAAAGAGTTTAGAGAAGGAAATGAGCAAGCTGATTGGTCGATAATTCCCGAAATCATCCCTGTTTCCCTTTTTGGCGCTCTTGTTCACCTGAACAGAGTGCTTATCAATTTGCCCAAATATCTGTGACTTTCGAATTTTTGGGCAAAAGTGGTATCAATCGTTTTGTTTGGACCTACTGATGAATAATCCGTGGTCAAAATCGATTCTGTCCGTCCGCCCGTCCGTTCCGTGAACCCGATAACTCTCGAACGGATGAAGTTAGAGAGTTGAAACTTTCAGAATAGGTCTGAGGTATAAATATCTCGGTCAAATTCGTTATTGGGCCAAATCCGTCGGATGGTTCAGTAGTTATGAGCATCTGAAATTTTGTTTCCTCAATAACTACTAGAATATCCATCCGATCAAGTTGATACTTGGAATGTTATTGAGGGAGGCTGAAAAGAAACGGCTTGCAAAATTTCGCAGAAATCATCACGCTAGAAAATTTTAAAGATTCCCAAAAAATTTTCAATACTCAATATCTCCTAAGACTTCATTTAGATTTAAATAAAAATCCGTATATATATTGAGGTTACCAATATCTTACTCATGCTCAAATTTCATTGTCGTAGCTTTCCCCTTCTGAAGATATGATCATTTTTTTCATTTACTCAAGAGAAAACTAGAAATGTCATGAAGTCCGAGCTTTGTCATTGAAAGATTTGCCATCACAGATCGATATTCGTTTGACAACTTGCGGACCTAGATATCAGTGTCACTTGGCGTAATATCAATCAAAATTTTCATAGAATTCATAGAGGTAGAATTCGATGTCGATGACGTTGTCAAAATTCAGAAAAGCACTGACGTAATATTAATAAAAAAATTTTTATCATAGAGAAAGAATTTGATGGCGTTGTCAAAACTCAGAAAAGCAATGACGTAAGTTTTTAGGAGAAGCATAGAACAAAATTTGGTGAAAATTATGAGTAGTTATTTTCAAATTGAGATAAAGGTTTGTTTATTCAATAGGCTTTCATATTTGCATCACATTGTCTCATAGTACGGAAAAAGACTATTGTTCATCCGATCAGAGAGCTTATAGATTTGTTAAGGTTTGAATATTTACTCGCAGGTAGCTCAACAAGAGCGCCAAAGCAATCTGACCTCACGTCAGTGCTTTCTAAATTTTTTAAATATAGGCTTCACAATTGTAATTTTGAGGGAATTTGGAAAAGTCCCCTCTGAATGCCGTGTACATTATGTGAGCCAGAGGCTTCGAGATTGTTTTAATAGACCTGTTGACCACAGTTAAAGGTATTCCATCGTATCCAAAAGACCAGTTATTTTTCATGCATTCTGCAGTACGGATCACTTCCTTCGGGGTTACCTCGAAGAGGAAGAATGATTTCCCATTTTGCCGTATGGTTTTGGTTATCCTAGCATCGATATTATACGAAAAGATTTGAGGTCTCAGAGAGGTGGATACAGAGGTGAAGTACCCATTAAAAGCACTAGCAGAGTTTTGTGGATCTGCCAATTGCAGCTTTGATTCACTTCTACTTTTTCTGCCAGTTATTTTGTTGATTACCTTCCATATTGTTCTAGATTTGTTATTGGAATTACTGTTTCTTCTTATTACGTTTGATAGTTTCGTCGTATAATTTCTTTGTAGCTAAATAAGTGTTGGTATATTCCGGGCGGGTACGGGTTATTGTGAATAGATAGTACAATTGCTTTTTGATCTGCACGACCTCTGGTGATTTATCTATGTTTTTTCCGAGATGTCAGCATATTTTGAAATCATAGATTGACTCAAATCTCTATGACCAATGAAAATTTAAATTCACAATCAGACAAATAGCACATGCAATGGTTATAATCCAAACTTACTCGATAAACTCCTTTTTGAGAAACAGAAGAAAATTGCAATGAGTTATGTCTTTCCAGCAGAGATAATAAAGACAAAAAATATATCCCTCTCACTGGAATCAATGACGCTTCGGAAAGAGTGGCAAAATATTCCATTAAAAATTTCAATTGCAATGTTTCCTTTAAAACGAGGAACGAACTGAGAAAACATATAAAAAATTTTGAAAAGCAATGACGTGAGGTCTTGCGTGCTTGTCTTACAGTCTTCTTCTGTACTGGGCAACAGTGTAAAAATTCATATTTATAGACTAATAATTTGCGGCTTTTTCTATAAGTTATGAAATTGGTATACCTGGTGATGGGAAATTTTTGTAGTCTCGTTTTTAACGATCGCCCTTAAGTTTTAATGAGTCTTGAGTTGACACGAAACGTACATGTCAACGTAGTTAATTAACTTATACTTCTGTGATTGCTTGCCCTTAAGAAAATGAAAAAAATGATTGCATATTTTCGAAGAAGAAATATACAATGAAATTTGATAATATGTAGAATATCAATAACGTCCATACAGAATTTTGTTAAAATACGACGGAGATCTTATTATTGATAGATTATGATTAAGTTTTAATAAAATTAATTCTGTTATTTCAAAAAAAAATTCTATCGTGTCGATTTCTGCAGAATTTAGCAAGTCTATTTGTTCTCACATAATTTAAATACCTATTAAGTTAAAACTTCATTCGATGGATGTTATAGAGGAAACAAAATATTCAATTGCTCATAACTCTTGAACTATTAGACGGATTTGTCCCAATAGCGTACTTAACCGAGATATTTGGAATATTTGAGAATATGATAACTCTAGCTCATCTTTTTTGGAAAATAGAGAATATACGGCTGGCCAGAAGGACATACTGAAGTTTCATCCTGTATTCTTCATCAGGAAGTCAAACTCAGTTGTAATATTTATGGTATGAATTAATTTATTACGACTCTGGTTGCGTATAACAATCAATACTTTTTTAAAACAATTTTTTTAATTACTTTTCCTTCTCATATCATAATATTATATAATAATAATGTTATAATATAATATAAAATAATATAATATAATATAATATTATCATAATAAAATGTATTTTTCAATTGTCTGTTTTCAATTCTGCGGTATCCCATTTATAATTTCGCAGATTTTGACCCATCTGTATATGATATGAACCTGGTAAACTACCCAGACCTTGACATACATGATTATATTTTTTGAATAATTGATCGCAGTCGTAACTGTTGTTTGCTCGATATAATATTAATTGAATTTCTTGTGATTGAGTGGGATTTCCACTTATGATCCCATTCTCGATATAAGTCAGACATACTGTTGTCCCCGAGATGTTTATTTTTAATATTTAATACCTAAGATTTTGAAATAATGTTTCGAAGAAAAAATCGATTCATCTAATATTTATAAGTCTGAAATAGACACCCCACATTTGTTGAAAATCTGCATCTAAATATTAGAGATAATGTATTTTTCCAGTTGGATGGGTCTCCAGTCCATTATTCTCGACCAGTCAGAAATTGGCTGAATGCATATGATTACACCAAATATGATTACACCGCAACAATGTTGAATGTAAAACAATCAATCATTCGAAGATGTCATTTGTACATTCAACAGAACACCTTCTTTAAAAATTATTATGTAATTTTGTTTTGTTCTGAATTGTTACTTCTAAAAATAATGTATTTAAATTTATTACAAATTTGTTTCTACATGTTTCAGACATTGAAATAATATGGATTTTTAATTTTTGAATGCGTTTTTCTCTGAAACGGTTGCTTCTAGCGACTTCGATAAGGTATACCTTTTTTAAATAGAAAAGTCAGGGGAATCGATTTTTGTAAGCTATTATAGGGGTTTGCAAAATAGATTTTTTTCAATAATTTAAAAATATTAATATTTTTTTCAAAACAGTGTGTAATGTAAAAAAAAATTGAAAAATTCGAAAAAATTCGAAAATTTCCAAAAATTGGTATGAATCATAAGCTTGAAATCCGTTTTTTCTCGGAAACCGTTAGTCCTAGCGACTTGAATGAGGTATACCATTTTTAACTAAAAAAACCAGGGGACAAAATGAATTCCAGTGACGCCCTCTAGAAAATACAACCAAATTAACCACAAACCACCTCAAAAAACCCTTATGTCCCAATTTTCATGCTATTATTTGGAATCATTCGAAAGATATTAAAGAAAATGCGAATTATTTTTCCAACTTTAACACCATGTATCTGTTAGGCCCGAAGACCGAAAACGCTCAGTGGCCGGAAAAAACGGCCACATCGCGTTCTGGCTGTCTTCGAACGCACAGAACGCGTTTTGGTTGTTTTTAAACGCTCGCAACGCGTTCTGGTAATTGTTAAACAGCCGGAACGCGTTTGTCTAACGGCAATTGGTTCAAATGTAAGACCCTGTAGTTTTTTACATTTTTAGAATAATAAAAATAAGTTGTGTCCGAACATGTTTGGTACTTGTGGTCTAGCATTTCTTTATGAGCACTAAGCACATACAAAACTATTTTATATTTGTCTACCCAGTACCTATTGGAATCAACATGTGATACATTATTGGAATCAGCTCAGCTAGAGTAATCCGGAAATGGAGACAAAATAGTTCAATTTAAAAAAATGACGGTGATGTCATTACTCGAAAATAATTCACGCTGTATATTAGATTATTATTTTAAAATAAGGTAAATTACAATAAAAATCGATGTGTTTCAGGATTATTTATTGAAATGGTCTGATTAGCTAAAAATGAATTTGTTCCATACTTTACGGATACAATTTAAATGTACTATGTAATTCGAAATGTCATTCAAACAGTTCTTGTAAAACTAAGTAACGTACCTATGTAAAGTACACAAAAGTTCGGAAAAACCCGTCGTTTGTATTTAATTGTAGTTTTCAATAATTGAATTGTTTCTAATAAAGTAATTAAAAGAGTTATAAATTCAAGTTCGTTTTGTTCTCCACAATAAGTTGGATTTGTAGAAAATAAATTGAAATTCATTAGTTCAATAAAGAACTTCTCGCTTTTTAATTCATGCATTTATATATTATATGCTCGACAATATAAGTTTATTAGTGTAACTTTCTTCCTAGAACTGAAAAACAATTATAAGAAATTTAATATTGTTGAAATGATTCGGCAAGAAAAACCGAACCCATCTTTGGTATCCAATTGTAGTTGTCAATAATTGAATTGTATTTCAATTTTCAACTTTGTTTTATGAGGGACAATATGAATTTTATCCTACGCAGGTAGAAAGCGGCAAATAGTACAAGTCGAACATTAAGAACGCGTTGTTAGCGTTGAACAATTGACAAAACGCATTCCGGCTGTTTAACAATTACCAGAACGCGTTGCGAGCGTTTAAAAACAGCCAAAACGCGTTCTGTGCGTTCGAAGGCAGCCAGAACGCGATGTGGCCGTTTTTTCCGGCCACTGAGCGTTTTCGGTCTTCGGGCCTAACATATCTTAGAAACGAAGCATTTCTGGACCTTTTTTCATAGGAACTCTTTGCTTAAAACGATGTGACCTATCACCAATTTCAGTTTGTTGGAATTAAATCAGAACCCTGTATGTGTCGTAGGTCTCTGTATCTTACTTGATACTTGTAAAAAAATAGATATCGCTCAGAACTGACATTTTTTCTTGGAATGAAGTATTCTTCAAACTTTTTCATGATGCTCAGAAATTAATTTTTATATTCGTTTGATGACCATTGAAAATTATGGTAAATTTTCAAGGCGTTATCTCCTATTATGCAATTGAGTAAAATATATCCTTTATTTTCTTCCTTTTCATCTTTCAGCTTACTTGCGTGTATGTACCTACATCTAGAACTTTTGTTTGAAGAAATTCCAGTTTCTAGCTGTATTACCATCGAATGATAATTCATTGGGCGGTATTGCTTGAAATTCTGCTGAGGTTGAAGCACTTGTGATTCGAGGTGTAACTTTTAGTGATTTTTCTCCTTAAGTTCTTATATATTATCCATTTCATAAAGCATCGAAATTATTAGAATAATTCTTATTTGGATGGAATAACATAACATAACAGAATAGACTGATCTACCAGTAAATCTTAGCAATATGTCAATCCATTCGATTGGTTGTTTACAATTACTCTAGTTTCTTCCCAAATAAAGCTTTTCTAGTCATATATATATATATATATTATGAGTTTTGACAACGCCATCAAATTCTTTCTCTATGATAAAAAATTTTTTGATTAATATTACGTCTGTGCTTTTCTGAATTTTGACAACGTCATCGACATCGAATTGTACCTCTATGAATTCTATGAAAATTTTGATTTATATTACGCCAACTGACACCGATATCTAGGTCCGCAAGTTGTCAAACGAATATCGATGGCAAATCTTTCAATGACAAAGCTCGGACTTCATGACATTTCTATTTTTCTCTTGAGTAAATGAAAAAAATGATCATATCTTCAGAAGGGGGAAAGCTACGACAATGAAATTTGAGAAGGAGTAAGATATCGGTAACCTCAATATATATACGGATTTTTATTTAAATCTTAATGAAGTCTTAGGAGATATTGAGTATTGAAAATTTTTTTTTTTGGGAATTTTAAAAAAATTTTCTAGAGTGACAATTTCTGCGAAATTTTGCAGGCCGTTTCGCTTCAGCCTCCCTCAATAACATTCCAAGTATCAACTTGATCGGATGGATATTCTAGTAGTTATTGAGGAAACAAAATTTCAGATGCTCATAACTACTGAACCATCCGACGGATTTGGCCCAATAACGAACTTGACCGAGATATTTGGACAATTAACCTATTCTGAAAATATGAAAACTTTAGCTGAATTCTTTTGGAAGCTAGAGAGGATACGGCCGGCCGGCCGGCCGGACAGACTCAACTTTCGCCTCGAATTCTTCATCAGGGAGTCGAACCCAATCGATTGAGACCATTTTCGGCTCGATATTCCAAAATTACAGACATTCGGGCAAAATGATAGGCACTCTGTTCGGGTGAACAAGAGCGCCAAAAACAAGAAATGTGACTAACGTTTCAAACTTAGATATAAGTGAATAACAAAATCTTTTAACACCTAACGTATGTTCTTATTCTAAGTAATCTGATTCTAAATTAAAGCTTGTATTGTATATCACATATGCCTAGCTCTCAAGATTCCACTTCGATGTTCACGTCTTTAAATGACATCCAAAAATTGTCAATCATTATTATATTTTTTGAGCTATCATAATTTAAGGTCTTGAATTCATGTTAATTAGATTAAGATTTAATGAACATCATTTCATAATCAATCTCGCTATCGTAAGTACTGAAGATCTGTAACCTGTTCACCAATTGATTTTTAATAATTTGCAGCACTCTTGAAAAAGAAACAATTTGTTTTGAAAGCTCGAGTAAAGGATAAAAAGAGTCTTCTACTTTTTATTTGACTGCTAACCCACGAGAATCATCGATATATATATATATATATTGAGTTTAAATTGATTGGGCATCTAGGTCTTTAAAAAAGTTCTAAACAATTTTATTTTGTATATACGTTTCAGCGCATCCGCCTTCTTCAGTATACATAAATTATAAGTCGACATCTAAAAAGTAACATATATAATATAAAAGTAGAATAATAAAATCACTAAAATATCTCACTGTTCATTTTTGCTCTTTTCTGGTCGGTATTGTCGTGTCATTCGTGTCAATGTCATATATGTCAATGTCAGGGTCAATGGAATGTTGGTTGTTTTGTCTTCTTCTTTCTATCGGTGGTCTTCTCAGTATTGGCATGTATATTTGGCTGAGATTTTCGTGTCTTGTTTGTTGTTCACTACATTTTCATTGTTTACCTGTATGTGAATCATTTCCAATATTTCCCTTCGTCGTTGTTGGGGTTCTATTCCTAAAATTTTTGTGTCATCGTAATTAAAATCATGTTTTTGATCTTTTTTATGTTTATTAAGTGCTGTAGTTGCGTTTTTTGCATATTTATGTGCGTTTAGTCTGTCTTTTAGTCTTTGTGAAGTCTGTCCTATGTATTGTTTGTCACAGTCCTTGCAGGGTATACTATATATGACCTGTGATTTTTTTGTCTTGGGTGTTGGTGCTTTCAATTTACTGAAGATGTTTCCCACTTGATTGTATGGTTTGTGTACTATCTCTCGGTTGTGGGGTTTCAATATATTACTTATTTTCTGGACAGCCCTTGTATGTATGGTAATTGTATTCGTTTTGTGGTATCTGTTGGTATTTTCGTCTGTTGTGTGTTGTATAGTCGGTGCGTCCTTTGTTTTGTTAGTTTTGTGATAAGGGTTTCAGGGTAGTGATTCTTCGTCAAAAGTTCTTTCACCTCTTTTAAAGTTTTCTCTCAGGTATTGGGGATGTTAACTTTAACGCCCTGTCTATGTATCCTATGGCCGTACTTTTTTTATGTGAGTGGTGGTGTTGGGAATTATAATCTAATATATGTGTTGTGTTCTGCTCCTTTCTGTGCCATTTTGTCAATAAATTTCCGTTTCCTCTCATCAGTGTCATGTCCAAGAAATTCAGGCAGTTGTTTTCTTCTTCCTCAAGTGTAAATTGTAGAAATTCGTGTGTGTTGTTGAATTCGTTCAAAATCGACTGTATTTCGGTTGGTGTTGTTATAATTAAAATGTCGTCTACATATCGTTTGAAGAACGTAGTCTTGTGTCCTTCCATGACTTTCTTTTCTATCAACTCCATTACCAACTGTGCGATCGTGCTTGATATTGGGTTCCCATGGCTACACCCTTAATTTGTTTATAGAAATCGTTCTCATATTGAAAGAAGCTATTGTTCGTGATATATTGTATTGTTTGGATGAAATCTTCTTTTAGTATTAATGTGTGATGTTTGATTATTTCCCAATTACTCTCGATTGCCTCCTTTGTTAGTTCTGTGGGAATGTTGGTATACAGAGATTTTACATCTAATGAATATAATCGATGGTTTGCTTGGATAATAACATTTCTCAGTGATTCTTTCAAATCGAATGAGTTTTTTATATAATATTCATTATTATTTATTGCGAATTTCTACAATTTACACTTGAGGAAGAAGAAAACAACTGCCTGAATTTCTTGGACATGACACTGATGAGAGAAACGGAAATTTATTGACAAAATGGCACAGAAAGGAGCAGAACACAACACATATATTAGATTATAATTCCCAACACCACCACTCACATAAAAAAGTACGGCCATAGGATACATAGACAGGGCGTTAAAGTTAACATCCCCAATACTCCGAGAGAAAACTTTAAAAGAGGTGAAAGAACTTTTGACGAAGAATCACTACCCTGAAACCCTTATCACAAAACTAACAAAACAAAGGACGCACCGACTATACAACACACAACAGACGAAAATACCAACAGATACCACAAAACGAATACAATTACCATACATACAAGGGCTGTCACAGAAAATAAGTAATATATTGAAACCCCACAACCGAGAGATAGTACACAAACCATACAATCAAGTGGGAAACATCTTCAGTAAATTGAAAGCACCAACACCCAAGACAAAAAAATCACAGGTCATATATAGTATACCCTGCAAGGACTGTGACAAACAATACATAGGACAGACTTCACAAAGACTAAAGACAGACTAAACGCACATAAATATGCAAAAAAACGCAACTACAGCACTTAATAAACATAAAAAAGATCAAAAACATGATTTTAATTACGATGACACAAAAATTTTAGGAATAGAACCCCAACAACGACGAAGGGAAATATTGGAAATGATTCACATACAGGTAAACAATGAAAATGTAGTGAACAACAAACAAGACACGAAAAATCTCAGCCAAATTTACATGCCAATACTGAGAAGACCACCGATAGAAAGAAGAAGACAAAACAACCAACATTCCATTGACCCCTGACATTGACATATATGACATTGACACGAATGACACGACAATACCGACCAGAAAAGAGCAAAAATGAACAGTGAGATATTTTAGTGATTTTATTATTCTACTTTTATATTATATATGTTACTTTTTAGATGTCGACTTATAATTTATGTATACTGAAGAAGGCGGATGCGCTGAAACGTATATACAAAATAAAATTGTTTAGAACTTTTTTAAAGACCTAGATGCCCAATCAATTTAAACTCAACATATTATATGCTAGGTAAAACCAAAATTTTTACAATATATTAATGCAGGGGGAAGAAAGCATTATGGATCGTCAACATAGGACAGAACAGCTCACACAAGGAAACATTCAAAAACTAGTAGACAAGCTAGCTAGGGCAAAGACAAGGAGAATATTTTTACTTAAGTGCAAGCAACAAAAACTATGCCCAAATTTCTTGAAACTCAAAACAGATCACATCACATATAATTGTAAATATCTCGCTGATAAATATGACAAATTACAGAAAAAATTCATATTTCGTACCATCAATTTGCTGATCACTGATACTACCAAGAACATAAATACACTGGAAGGTAGCATTCGAACGATTCTGGACAATAAAGAAAAAGACGAAGGGGAACATTCAAGACAAAATTTGGAGTATTATATAAATGAAAGATTAAACCTCATCACAACCAGAAGTGAATCCATTCACAAAAAGAAAATCCAAAAATTAATACAAATTCAGGGAAAATGTGAAAACGTAAACAACAATCAAACAAGAGTAGAAAATTTATCAACAACAGTGCTACCTGACTTCGTGGTAAAAACACTAAACTTGGGCCCCAAATATTCCATTGAGATAGAAAGAGAAAATGAAATCCCAACATTTAACATTATTACACAAATAGAAAATACCATTGAAGAATTATCGAAAGAAGACCAGGACAACATTCGAGCTAATGTCACACAAGCTCTAAATAACCATCAGAGACAACTAAGGGTAAGAAACAGAGACAAAACATGATGAAATATAACTTCGAAAAAACTAAACAATTTTTGAAAGCACACAATGATTTGCAAGTCATAAGAGCGGACAAGGGGAATAAAATAGTAATAATAACAAAAACCCAATACAACGAAAAAATGCACGAAATTTTAGATGATAAAACAACCTATAAACAGGTTAAACGAGACATGACAGTCACATTGGAGAAAGAAAACAATAGAATCATCAAAGAATGGGAACAAAATAAATACATAACTAAACAAGATGAAAAACGATATTGACCCACAACAGTAAGATACCGAAAATATATGGATTACCAAAGTCCATAAACAAAATATACCACTAAGACCGATAGTTTCGTGCATTCAATCTCCTTTGTATAAATTATCAAAATATATGGCGAGTATTCTAACCAACGCAATAAATAATAATGAATATTATATAAAAAACTCATTCGATTTGAAAGAATCACTGAGAAATGTTATTATCCAAGCAAACCATCGATTATATTCATTAGATGTAAAATCTCTGTATACCAACATTCCCACAGAACTAACAAAGGAGGCAATCGAGAGTAATTGGGAAATAATCAAACATCACACATTAATACCAAAAGAAGATTTCATCCAAACAATACAATATATCACGAACAATAGCTTCTTCCAATATGAGAACGATTTCTATAAACAAATTAAGGGTGTAGCCATGGGGAACCCAATATCAAGCACGATCGCACAGTTGGTAATGGAGTTGATAGAAAAGAAAGTCATGGAAGGACACAAGACTACGTTCTTCAAACGATATGTAGACGACATTTTAATTATAACAACACCAACCGAAATACAGTCGATTTTGAACGAATTCAACAACACACACGAATTTCTACAATTTACACTTGAGGAAGAAGAAAACAACTGCCTGAATTTCTTGGACATGACACTGATGAGAGGAAACGGAAATTTATTGACAAAATTGGCACAGAAAGGAGCAGAACACAACACATATATTAGATTATAATTCCCAACACCACCACTCACATAAAAAAAGTACGGCCATAGGATACATAGACAGGGCGTTAAAATTAACATCCCCAATACTCCGAGAGAAAACTTTAAAAGAGGTGAAAGAACTTTTGACGAAGAATCACTACCCTGAAACCCTTATCACAAAACTAACAAAACAAAGGACGCACCGACTATACAACACACAACAGACGAAAATACCAACAGATACCACAAAACGAATACAATTACCATACATACAAGGGCTGTCACAGAAAATAAGTAATATATTGAAACCCCACAACCGAGAGATAGTACACAGACCATACAATCAAGTGGGAAACATCTTCAGTAAATTGAAAGCACCAACACCCAAGACAAAAAAAATCACAGGTCATATATAGTATACCCTGCAAGGACTGTGACAAACAATACATAGGACAGACTTCACAAAGACTAAAAGACAGACTAAACGCACATAAATATGCAAAAACGCAACTACAGCACTTAATAAACATAAAAAGATCAAAAACATGATTTTAATTACGATGACACAAAAATTTTAGGAATAGAACCCCAACAACGACGAAGGGAAATATTGGAAATGATTCACATACAGGTAAACAATGAAAATGTAGTGAACAACAAACAAGACACGAAAATCTCAGCCAAATATACATGCCAATACTGAGAAGACCACCGATAGAAAGAAGAAGACAAAACAACCAACATTCCATTGACCCCTGACATTGACATATATGACATTGACACGAATGACACGACAATACCGACCAGAAAAGAGCAAAATGAACAGTGAGATATTTTAGTGATTTTATTATTCTACTTTATATTATATATGTTACTTTTTAGATGTCGACTTATAATTTATGTATACTGAAGAAGGCGGATGCGCATATATGCTAGGTAAAAACTATATAAATTAATATTTTGTTGCCTAGTACAATAGTTAGTTAATTAGCGACAAGGATTATATTTTCCCCCCTTCAGTAACGTTATGAGTTTATTACAACACTGTTTTTACGCGCTTTTTCCTAGTGAAACAGCAAAATATCCAAACATCACGTCAGTATTTCAACAATTGGATGATTCGGAACATAATGTTGCTTCGATGTGCCAAAATCGACTGACCAAACGAAAGTGAGTTCACTTTCGATTCTTAGGTATGCCAGACAACTTGTGTTGTTTGGTATGTCGCTGACCTGCTCCACCATCATTTCGATTTTTACGGGAAACTAATTCTTCATGTCCAAGATCTTCGTCTCGAGCAGTTGTTGCTACAATTAGCGTATTTTTCGTCTCTATTTAATGGATTTGTTGCTTTCGGACAATCGTGAGTTGTTTGCAAAGAGGAGGAGTGGAGATGTGAGCCTGTTCGATGTTGATTATGGTTAATGTCCGGTGGGTGAACTTCGTGATTTTTTTTCATTTATGGCAAGAATGGCCAGTGCAGTAACGGAAAAGTTCATTTTTGAGTCGAATTCAAATTTCGTATTAAATCTGGAAACAATTGAGATTGACGGCCGGGACTACATTAATGAATTATTTTATCTGCTTTCATAGACGAATGTAATAAAGAATAAGAAAGACTTGTATTAGAAATGATACGAATTTTCCAATACCAAAAAACTATAAATAGAAACACTGACATCAATAACCTCAGTAACATATATTCTTACCTCATAAAGGCAGATGATAATATTAATAACCTCAAATTTTTCAAAAATTATGAATGAACAGAATGACCAGTCGACATAATGTTCTTCAGTTTCAATATTTCAATTTTATATTTTTAAAGGTAGTTTAAAATTTTCGTAAACCACAACATTAGACATAATTGAGTGTCACTGAATTATAATTATGTGTTAAATTTTAGTCAACCTTGAAAATATTTCCAAGTTCAATATTAGATATCTATTTTCTCAGAATCCAAACTGACAACTTAAAGTCAATAAAAGAATTTATATTAAGTATTAAGAACTAACTATAAGATATTCAATTAGGAAGCTGATTATATTCTGGTTCATTACCAACACTTAGTCGCAATCCAACATTGTGTGAGTAAAATAGTGCATCCAGCTAATCACTGTATAGATTTCATATCAACTTATTATTTTAGATGTTCTGAAGAAGTGGTTGATATACCGTGAAAGCTCAATGAAACAAAAAATGGTACTTTAATCTAAAGACCTCTTTTACTCTGAAATTCCCTACTATCAATAATTTAACTATTACTGATCAGAGATGAATTCTACTTACATTAATGTTACAAATAGAGGGTTCTATGAGAATGTCACCAGCAACTACGGAACAGAAATGACAAGAAATCTCAAACAATGGTCCAAAACCTTTTCAAAGTCAGCTTCTTATAGGAACAAAAAGATTTTCCTTCTAAAGTGTAGGAAACAAAACAAGATCCCGAAACACATAAACGATAATCTTAAAGGAATAACTCGAGGACAACTGAACAACCACATTGGAAGATATCAAACAGATAAATTACAATGCAAGTTAGCAAAGAAATTATTGAATTTGAAGATAGATGTAACACATGTAGATATCAGAACTATTGAGGAATCTTTAAAAAAATTAGATTCGAAAATAATTACAGTTTTACCAGAAAATCATTGGTTAGAATTCAAACATAAACAGAAGTTAGGTTATGATAAAAACTTTTATAAAACAAAATCAATCAAGATAAATAAATTATCAAGGTTAAAAGACAATCTACCGAAGATAACAACAGAGAAAAGTGGCTGAAGAATTTAACAACAACTGAAATACCTGAAGATATTAACATATATTACTTCAGGCTGTATCTTCAACTTACCAACCTCAATTTTAGATTTTTCTAATCAGGTTAGTGTCAGATTGCAAAGTTATAGTATCCAAAGTAATAAAAGAAGAACAAGACTGCCTTAGAGCTCAAATTACTAATACTTTAACGAATTATGTCAACAAACGAAAACAAATTGGCTCACAAAATAATGATATGTTAAGAAAAACGAAGTCATTTCTAAGACGACATGACAATTTAATGTTACTGAGATCGGACAAAGGGAATTTATCAATCGTCATGAACAAAGACGAATACAAAAAGTTAGCCGAAGATATTCTTAGCAATGAGAAATACTGTGAAAAATTACCCAGAGATCCCACATCTACCATTGAACAAAATTCCAATAAGATCACCAAAAAACTACATGAAGACAACATTATAGATAATAATACAAAAAGGAAATTAATGCAATATGATTCAATTTTTCCCACTTTCTATGGCTTACCAAAGATACATAAAGAAAAATTATCATTAAGACCAATTACATCATCTATAGGC
The DNA here is from genome assembly GCA_030674115.1 of Micraspis discolor. NCBI lineage: Eukaryota > Metazoa > Arthropoda > Insecta > Coleoptera > Coccinellidae > Micraspis > Micraspis discolor. Next base: position 87,712 of record JARTUT010001320.1, on the reverse strand, counting down.
GCTCCAACTACGAAAATTGCTCAATGGCTAATAGATATTCTTACAACCGCTTACAAGAGATCCATACTTTGTCAAAGACACTTTGAATTTGCATCTTCTGCAAACAATCTCCAACTAAGACAATTGGTCATCCTAGTCGTCATTTCTCTATTTACTAACATCTCAATCAAAATAGTTACACAGACAATAATTAAACATTGGAATGATATAGAACCCCATTGTCGGATCCCACAACAAAAATTTCTGGATATGGTATTCTTTGTCTTCGATTATACATATTTTGCATATGAAGGCAATTTCTATAAACAAGTGTTTGTTACACCTATGGAAGCTACCATCTCTCCCATTATATCATTATATGCAATGGATGATCTAATAGATGACACTTTTAACAAATTGTCGTTTCGACCCAGTTTCCTAAAAAATACCTACAGATAAGAAAGAAGAACTACTAAATTTTTTTAACGAATATGACCTTGAGAAACATATTCAGTTTACTATGGAAAAAGAGACTAACAGATCTGTCCCATTTTTAGACACATAAGTAATAAAAACAGAAGAAACCAAAATCAAATTAGTCTGGTATATAAAAAAGATTAGCTCAGGTAGATACATGAACTATCATTCTAATCATACTCATAAAACCAAAATCAACTTCATTCTTGGCATGAAAGAGAGAATTCACAAAATATGTCATTCCTCATTTTATCAAAAGAATATCAAAAAACTGTATGACATACTCTTAGTAAATTCTTATCCGAGACTTATGTTGAATAAATTATTGTTCCATCACCACATAAAATTAACAATATTGAGATCAGATCACCAGAACAACAACCAACAAAAAGAACACATTTCACAGTTTTTCCAAAAATTGACAACCTAACTGACAAATTAATTAATTTTTTTTAAAAGTGTCGAAGGCATCAAAATTGCACAAAAATCAATTGAGTCCACATCCCAAATTTTCACCAGATTGAAAAATAAAACACCTAAAGGAATGTCAACAGGAATAATATATAAAATAAACGGCCATAATTGCGACCAATATTATACAGGGTCTTTCACGAGAAACCTCACCCATATTTATACGGGAAACTACTGAACGTATTTTCATGAAATTCATCACTTATAAGTATTTCACGATGCTGATGAAATCTAAAATATTTTCAAGGCATGAGCACCTCTGGTTTTTCCGGAAATGACGTCAACTTCCGTTTTTCAGATTAGAACACCATTTTTTTATTGCAGAAATAGTTTCCTTAGAAAATTTCAAGTTATTTTGAGGTAACATTTTTCAGTTATTAAGTATTAATAACCTCAAATTTTTCAAAAATTACGAACGAACAGAATGACCAGTCAACATAATGTTCTACAGTTTCAATATTTCAATTTTATATTTTTAAAGGTAGTTTAAAATTTTCGTAAACCACAACATTAGACATAATTGAGTTTCACTGAATTATAATTATGTGTTGAATTTTAGTCAACCTTGAAAATATTTCCAAGTTCAATATTCGATGTCTATTTCCTCAAAATTCAAACTGGCAACTTAAAGTCAATAAAAGAATTTATATTAAGTATTAAGAACTAACTATAAGATATTCAATTATGAAGCTGTATGACAATTTTTTTTAATCATCTCCCAAGTTACAAATTGATCTGATTGATATTTAGAGTGAGTAATTAAGGAAACCATTCCCTTCTTTTAACGTTATTCAAGTCACAGATTGATGAGGATATTTTTCAAGTTAGTGTGAAAACCAAATTTCTGATACTCATAGCTCAGAAACTATTTCAGTGGTTTTGCCAAATAACGAACTTCAACAAGATATTTAGACATGTACCTAATTTTGGTAAATATAAAAACTCTACTCCTCGTCGAACATAGAATATCACATCGTTTAAAAAAAAAAGACCATGTGGTATCTGATCACCTATCTATTTGAATTTGTAGGATGTAGTTCTATAAAAATGTATCCATCCTGTAGGTTATTCCAGTCGTATGTACCTCGAATGAAATATACAAATCATTGAATATCGCTGATTTTTCGGATCGATCGATGTGAGCGAGGCGAGAGAGATAGATCACGAACTTAGGTTCCCACGCTCATCTACCATCCCTCACCATCTTCAAGATTTGATCTCTAATAGCGAACTGAGAACTGAGGCGTTTAACCCATCAACCACCTTATCGAACCTCAGGCAACAGGAGTTTAAACATTACCGAGTTCTCTCTGGAACATGATGATATAATAACAAGTTTTCTGCTTCGATCCTCTATGTCCTCACTGTGATGGTAGCGTTACTCGGCAGAATTAACTAAAGCATATTCTGTATGAGTGGGATATCGATTTGAATTCTCCGATATTGAGCATAGTTATATAGTCTGGTTAATGAGTTCAATATGACGTCAACAGGACATAATATCTACTAAAATAAATAATAGCTCAGTCGATTCTGGATTATTTCAAGATCATAGTGAAAAAATTCAGAAAATAATTGACTTGAGGTCAGAAACTTTTGCGCGCTTATTATTGAGTCTTTTCCCGTGCTCTAAAAAAATACGATTATAAACCTATACCACAAATTAAAAATAACGCCTCTTAGTTTTCCTTCAATTTTGTCCGAAGCTCTAATTCCCTTCTCCTAAAAAACGTCAGCACTTTTATAATTTTAACAACATATATTATTGAGTATATAGTAATAAACCATTTCGCTTAATTTTGTGTTACTCGAATACGTATGTATGAAAGCATCGAGCATTTAAATTTTTGATGGACTTTTTGACATAAATAACCATAAAAATAATTATCTCGAGTCGAAAGGAAGCTACGACAATATACAGGGTGAGTCTTTGACCACTGCGTTAATTTTAACCATAGGTTCTTGAGATCAAAAGAAACACTTTCCATTACGGTTTTTTTATATACAGCTGCGATGAAAAGTTGTAAGCATTTTAAGTTTTCACATTGGGCAAATACCCCTCTGTAGTCCAGTTTAGTTTGAATGAAAAATACCTTCCACAGCATCCACTATTGAACCTGAGTTGTTTAAAAATATTTTTTCCCTCTAAGAAATTATTCACTCACTCATGTTTCATCCGATGAGGTCCATATCCAGAAGGAAGATACAAAATACTAAATTTCTGGTAAAAAAAATTCAACACCATAAACATAGATTTTTGTTGTTCTACTATATTTTCTTTCTACTTCAAGATTATAAACCATTCCTTTATAGTGAGAAATTCCAAAAAACCTCAGAATTATTGGGTGTTATCATCATACATTTGTAATTTTCTTCTTAAAATTTCCAAATCATGGAAACCATCATTTCTATGAAAACTTCCAAAGCAAGAGGTTGTCACTGTGCTTTTTTTTTCACTCAAAGACAGAAAAAATCATCTATGATTTTCCAAACACTGATATTTCTGAAGTTTCTTCTCCTTGACAGAGACCAGTGAACAGGTCTATGAGGTCTCTTGATATCAAACTTTTAAAAATATGGAAATCTTTTTCGAAATCTTCAACAACAATGAATTATATCAATACGAATAATCATTTTAAAGTGATGTTACTTTGCTTGATGATTATTTTCTGTACTGAATCCCAATAACAATTTACCTGGATAGTATTTCCAGATTTAGGTGTGCAATTATACTTTCTTGAAGAAATACCTAAATTTGATTTTGAAAAATCAACTAGGTGTTCTTTAGAAAAAATATGTTGTTAAATCATTAGTATGAATATATTCTGTTTAGACTATAATTACTGATTACTGATTTTTATAATCAGAGTATCTGTTTTAATTACGTAAACAAGAACATATATATCAGGGCTTCCCAAACTTATTTTTACTGTGACGCCCTTGGCAATTTGACAGTCTTTTGCGACGCCTCTTCCCCGTAGCTAGCCAATAAGTAATCTATCAGTTGTAGTACCTACTAACCTAGTAATAAATTGTAAGAAAAACTCGAAATACATTTATAGTTTTTTATTAGAAGATAAGAAATAACAAACTCAAGAAAAAAATGAAAGGAAATAATTATTTGACTTTGTTGGCTGGCTATTAATGGGAAGGATGTCACGACGCCCCTGGGATAGTCCCGCGACGCCCCAGGGCGTCGCGACGCACAGTTAGGGAAGCCCTGATATATATTGAATAATGGTTATTCATAGATTATGTCAAATTTTAATACCTTACCATAGAATATTAATTTATTACCGAACCCCAGGAGAGAAAAAATTAATATTTGCAATGTTTTTTTAAATGAAAGATAATATCTGTAACTATTATTGATCTTTAGTTATAATTTTCCTCAGAATAATTAGAGTGAATTATTATCATATTAAAATATTATAACTTCTCTGTGGTGGGTAGTTCCCAATAAAAAGTGTTCTGTGGTTCCTTGTTGTTTTGATTCTGTTTGAAACTGTCAACAGTTATTTGTAGCTTTCTTCCAAAAAATGTGGAAATTATTGGAAGGATAATATCGATAGTTTTAAATTATTCAATTCAGTATGAAATGATTATGGTCAGAAAATGCATTCTATTCTAATATTTCTTGTTTATGAGCTTATAGCTTCCAGTTTCAATATTGATTGAATTTTAATTAACCATGCATCATAACAAACATTCAGAAATATTAAAACTAAGTCAAATTCTATTATCTCCTAAGTTTGTGAACAAGGTTGAATCGGTGTATGAAATAAAGATAATAAAGGTATAAAACAAATCTATGAGACTGGGTTCGAAGATTTTAAAACTCATATGAGCTCAATTTGCAGCATTCTTATGTTAGAATAGATATAATTTGATGAACCCTGAAAGTCTGAAGCTATAAAAAACCAGCTCTTCATAAAGACAAGTCTTCAATTTAACAGGTCCTGACAGAAAATACTTTACCTATTTCAACGGTCAAAATATACCGAAGTACCGAAGAGTGATGGAAAACATTTTCTCTATTTATTATGGAATATTATTCTGGATTAAATATTAAACAAGGTGCTAGACATCATTAACAATGAATACAGCAAATGGCAATTTTGATTTTGTGGTGAATGTAAGACAAAAATTGTTCAGTGGTTAATTTCATCTATAGTGTTTAGTGGTGGAACCATAGACTGGAAAGATGTCCCCAACCTTTTGAAGAAAAATTTAATAAAGACATAAAATATGGCAACATTGAACAAATCTGATTATTGAATCATTTCAGCACAATGAGTTGGATTTGGGAAAATCAGAAAATTTGGACAAAATTATATCGATTCAATTCCTTTCAACTTCAAATATCTCAAGAATGGTGCAATTTAGGAGAAAAGATGAGGAATGATTTTATATGCAAAAAAGACTAATGATTCCAGGAAGTACGAGATACGGTCCTTTAGATCAAGCGATATTTGTTTTTCATGCAATTTAACCAATCTGTAGAGTAGTAGTGAGAAACCCACAAAAAGTGGAATAAATCTATTGATGCCAAAATATGCACGAGTGTTAACAAAAACCTTCTACAAGAGATCATTTCAATTGATATTGTCGTTTGAATATCACAGGGGAAAATGCAATTTTTTTATGAAATTTCAACACCCTATATCTTTTGAACGGGGCCAAATTTGGAAAAATGTTATAGGAAGAAAATGTTTCTTTTGACGTCAAGAATCTATGGTTAAAATTAACGCAGTGGTCAAAGACTCACCCTGTATATTCTTTTGAATATTTTGAAATTTTATTTCAATTTATATATTTTTTTATAGATTTTCATAAAAAATACGTCATGAAAAGCAGAAAGAGTTATCTAATACAAAGTATTCCGTTTTATTTCTCACTATTGATACAAATAACAACGATTTATTTATTTGAATGGATTCTTTCTCGAATGTTTAGAGAATTTTTACATGGAACCGGATATAGACAGATCCGAAACAAGGTGCACTTTCAGAATCTGCAGAAATATACAGGGTGTCCTATTTAAATAAAAAAAAATTTCGTCATTTCCGGTTAAACCAGAAGTATCTCATTAAGGAAAATATGCTACTCATTTGCCAAATTTCAAATATATCGCCCGTCTTGTTTTGAAGATATTAATTTGGTGACAAACTTTATCCGAACCCTGTAGATCTTAATGGAGATCATTTTGAAAAACAATAAATCGATTTTCGATTATTGATATTTGTTTTTGTTCTCTATTCCCGAAATATAAAAGGCAATCCTCGTATTCTAAGTCAATCCCAAATTTTTATAAATATATTATTCATTTTCAGTGACAAACCGATGACAAATGACCATTTGTACTCTATTTTATGATAGTATACGTAACCTTCAACTCATTTCTTTCTTCGAAACAATTGGAAACTGTAAAAGTAAATATTCGGTTTTTGGTGCAGCTTTTCCAGAATTCAATTAGTACAAATAAATCACATAAAATGAATATAATAAATATCTGAGGAGCTTGAAGGTAATTTTGAAAGGACAATCGTTTGATTCATAATGCTGTGAAAGCTATATTCACCGCCGAAGTGAATACTTTCAGTACCTTATGAGAAGAGATGTTTATAGCGAATATTATTAACTTCTTATGTACAGGTCCATGTTTTTATAATAAAATGAATAAGTTACATACATATTGAAATTTCTTCGAATATTCAAGGGTGTTTCATAAAGTTTCAATGAAAATTATTCTTGTAGAAAAATGATGATCGAAAATATTGTCGATTTCATAATCAATCCTTATTAGTGTTAAATTTAATTCAATTTTTTTTAATGATTTGGAATTTACAGGTTCAAACTAAAACATGGAATCTATAACAGATGCAAATTCTAATATTGATGAGGAAAAAAACACGTAGTAATAGTGTAGATTTGATTGTCTAAAGAAATGGTCATTGAATTCAGAGTATTGGAAAATGTTGATGTTAAATATGAGTATTTGTTCATGTAATATTGAAATGAAGTGTTAATAAATCTAATAAATTTCAATATTTTTCCAATGCTCGGCTAGAAATCGCTATCCATAGAATTCAGTATGATTTTTAGCTGAAATATTGTTGTGGATAGCAAATCATGTAGCATTCTCCAAAGAGCATTGAATGTGTGTTTTATCATAAATATTACAATTTGGAACAGCAACAAAAAAACATAAAAAAAAATATGTCTCTTCAACTTAATGAGATACCACAAAGCAAAAGTAGAGTTTTTTTGTGTAATCTCGAAGGAATCCAATGATGGCTCAACCAAATTCGAAACCCCTAACAATTGTTGAATTGGAAAAAAATGGTAGAGGAAAAAAGTGTTTCTTTTCCCTTCAAAAATCTGTAGTTGAAATAAAAGCAGTGATCAGATACTAACCCTGTAAAACTGATGATTAAGGTAGTTATTTGACTGTTAAAGAATCTTCACATGGAACTAGGTTTATTCAATAGGAATTATGATGATTAATGGAAACTGCCCAGGCAATTGTTCAGATACTTTCTGCTATTTACTCTAATGAGGACTCTCTGAACGTGTTTGCTCATTTAAACACAGTGAACTGATGTCGATACAGTGAGCAATTAATTGAGTTAGATAATTAGTTTACTCAGTAGACACCAAATACCTACGTACAACTCATATCATTGACACAGAAAAAACTACAGGCATCATACCAAAATAACTTTCTCCAATAAAATGTCCATAAACTCTTCTTTCACCACCCAGAAAGTAGAACGAATGAAAAATTTTCCAGAAGGATCAAAATCCCAGCAGACTGCCATCCTCAGGCAACAGCTTAAGCCTCTCTTTCAATCCTACTTGCATCGTTACGCGTTGACTACATATTCTTTTTTATAGCGGAACGATGAAAAGGGATGGCTCTCTGAAAAGATCCTGAAAGATGTTCTCATTCTTCTCAGCTTTTAATCGGTTAAAGGGTGGCACACCGTTAAAATAGAATTCTTTGTGTCGAAGAATCGTCTGTTTTTTATTTTTAATCTGGCCATTGATGTGATTTGAATGGTCAATACGGTTCCACGAACATCTGACTCGCTATTGTTATGGTTTTTGGGAGAAGATGAAATAGTGATGGAGTTTAAGATCTCGATTAAGAGAGCATTATAAAAATGAGGAATTCGAGGATTTCAGATTGTGACAAAGGAGAACACCTCAAGGGTTATTCGTTAACAATTAACAGCATCGGCTTTTGTCGACACTTCAGAAGAAATCTATATTCTTATTCTCTGTATGTAGCTACCTCATATGTGATAAGAGAAGAGAAGGAGTTCTCTAGAAATAATTCAAACAACTCTTATATCGGGACAACTTTACGAACGGATCAAAACAACCTGTACTCGGAATTTGAATCTTACACATTGCTGTTCGACAGAGAAAAAAATTTTTGGCTGCTCGCATTTTAAAAGTTGATATTCCCATGTGGTTTCGAATTTGGAATGGACCATGAAGAAAATATTCTTCAACAACGATAATTTCTGAAATCACACACTTCTTATTTAGATATTCATAACTAGAACTATCGTATTAAGCGTAAAAATATTTAGTAGAATAGTGAGCTATCGTTTGACCAAAATGTCTAATTTTTTAATGTCGAGGCAAAATATATCTCTATCGATTGGGTGTTGGACTTCATGATGAGAATCCTTGGCCAAATTGTGTAGATCCATCCGTAAAGCCAGCTGTATACTCTCTATCTTCCTCAATGAATGAGCTATATATATATATATATATATATAAAGAATTGAATTCAAAGAGAAGATAATGCGGTGAAATTAGATATTGAAAAAGGATAATGGGCTAAACTGCAGGAATGCAGAAAATATGGGAAATGGATGGAAGGTACTTGCCGACACGTGTTTCTGCTTATTGGCTTCTTCAGGCAAGGCAACCAAGAAACCAGGATAGGATGGAAATGAATAATGAAAAGAAAATTTAGTTTAGCTTCCAAAACCGGAGGTATCTAGGGTTGAAGCTACAAATTGAATGCTCGCTCCTGTTGTGGTCACCTGTTGTCGTTTATATTTTCTTTTCATTATTCATTTCCATCCCTATCCTGGTTTCTTGGTTGCCTTGCCCTGAAGAAGCCAATAAGCAGAAACACGTGTCGGCAAGTACCTTCCATCCATTTCCCATATTTTCTGCATTCCTGCGGTTTAGCCCATTATCCTTTTTCAATATAAAGAATGGATATATAATTGGTGAATTGAGATTGTTGGTCTTTCAATTGTTATACCATTTATTGTAAATGCTAAGCTTTCGCAGTATTTCAACTGCTTCTTCAGAACATCTAAAAAAAGTACATACTTAAAGAATCTGTAAGTTACATAAATTAAAGTTAAGGCTAGACATGACTTGACATGGAATGAATAACTTACACAATGTTGGGTTTCTTTGAATTGAGGTTTAAAATGGTTTAACTGACATCCAACAAACTTCAGAACGTGATGAGAAGAGGATTTCTCTCTTTCACAAGTTTTGAAATTAATTTGACATAGTCATAATCATGACATTCATCATAATAATGTATGAATCATAGATATTTTAGAAATTTTGTGAGGAATTCCGAATTTTTCTGAATATTTCAATTTTAAAATCTAACTATGCTCAAATTTAACAGGTCAAGATCTGTTTTAATTAAATATGAATAGATGTTACTCAGGTTATTGATGTCTGATCTTCTGTTCATTACATTTGGGTCTTGAGAAATTCGTATCATTTCTAGAATTGTTCTTGATTTTTCTTTGTCACATTTGTCTAAGTAAGCTACATTATCGATGTTCCAATTGACTTTGTGATCAGTTGTTATTACATGTTGCGAAAGTGCACATCTTGGTTTTCTCAATTTGCAGTCACTTTTGTGTGATGTGAGACGTCCTTTCAAATTTCTGGATGTTTGTCCTATATAACAGAGGCCGCAGTTTTGGCAGTTTATTTTGTAGACTAAATTTGTGGTCATTGATTTAGGTAATTTATCTTTCAAAATAAATTTTATACTTGGTATGAAGAATAGAATTTACAAAATATCTCATCCATCACTTTACCAGAAAAATATCAAGAAACTTTTCGATATACTTTTAAAGAACTCATACACCAAAAAATTATTGAATAGCTTATTATATAACACACCAATCAATAACCAACTAACAAATACTTCAACAATCAGAGAAGATGGACAAAACAACATGTTTTATGCCGTCCTTCCCAAGATTGATCATCTAACTGATAACCTCAAAAGATTGTTTTCTGGTATTCCAATTCTGAAGATAACTCAAAAATCCATCAAATCAACAAGAAACAATTTCTCTCGATTGAAAGATAAATTACCTAAATCAATGACCACAAATTTAGTCGTACCAATAGCATGCTATTTAGATGGAACTCAGTTCCTAGCTCAAGTTGTGAATGTGGAGCAGCAGAAGAAACAATACCTCATCTCATCAATAGTTGTCCCATATATGAATTTCAAGATGGTTTTAAGGCAATTCATGATGTTTACGACTCTTTCTTGGAATGGGTTATAAATTTCAAACGAATATGATACGTATTTTTGTTATTCAGTTCTTTTTTCTGCTTTTGTCTTTTTATTTCCAGATTCGATGTGAGAAACTTGAAGAAGTCTCTGTCTCCATCAATAGAAGACCACTCTTGAAGAAAGAAGTCCATAAATTATATTTCAGCTTATATTTGTATTTTCACACTTAGACGGGGAGCCAGGGTTTTTTTTACTGGGGTTTTTCTCCCTAGGCTTTTATGCCATACACCGAATTGTATGACACCCCGTCACTAACCCCTGATCTATACGCTTCATTGTTTGCTAACTAAATATAGTCAGCCAAAAGTTCAAAAGAATATATATATATATAAAAAATGAGCTGGAATTTTCATATCTTCAAAATAGGTTAATGCCCAAATATCTCGGTCAAGTTCATTATTGGGTAAAATTCATTCGATGATTCAAGAGGTTATGAGCATCTCAATTAGGGTTTTCATCAATAACTTTCAGTATATCCATTCGATCGAGTTGTAACTTGAAAGACGCTTGAATGAGGTTAAAGCAAATAGGCTTGCAGAATTTCGTTTCAATTTTCATTCTGGAAAACTTTTTAAAATTTCCAAATATTTTTTCAATTCTTCATATCTCATAAGTAATATGTCGATTTCAACAATGATGTGTGAATGTTAGGACATTATTGATATTCTACTTTTTTCAAATTTCATTTTAATAACTTTCTATTTCCACAAGATTGAGCTTTTTTTCAGGGCAAGTCTTCAGGGAGGTTGATAGGGCAACTGTTCCAGTTCTGAAAAACTTCAGTTTATTATAGGTTGATAGAAAATCGACAATATAAAATATAGATGATTCTCGAGCTCTGAAAAGAAGACTTCAATCTACCGCTATAAAAATAGATATATACAGGGTTAGTCTTTGACCACTGTGTTAATTTTGACCATTGGCTTCTTGAGATCAAAAGTTAAAGATTAAGATTTAATGAACATCTTTTTCTCATACTGTTTTTCCATATTCAGCTGCGTTATAGAGTTATAAGCTATATATATAAGTTTTTGAACATTTTGAGGTTCTTGAATAAAAAAAACACTTTTTCTCATACTGTTTTTCCATATTCAGCTGCGTTCGTAGTCTAGTTTTGTTTAAATGAGAATTACCTTCCACAGCATCCACTAATGAATCTGAATTGTTCAAAAACATTATTTTCCCTCTAAGAAATGATTCACTCACTCGTGTTTCATCAGATTATCGATTTGATTCCTTTCAACTTCAAATATCTCAAAAATGGAAAAAAGATGATGAATGATTTTATCAGCAAAGAAGTCTAATGATTCTAGGAAGTACAAGATACGGACCATTAGTTCGAGTGATATTTGTTTTTCATTTAATTTAACCAATCTGTACAGTAGTAGTGAGAAACCCACACGAAATGGAATAAATCTATTGATGCTCAAATATGCATGTTATCAAAAACCTTCTACAAAAGATCATTTCAATTGATATTATCGTTTGAATATTACAAGTGAAAATACAATTTTGTTATGAAATTTCAACACCCATCTTCTAAACGGGAAGAAATTTGGGAAAATATTATAGATTGTCAAACTATCTTGGTCAAGTTTCTTATTCTATTCTATTCTGAAAATATGAAAACTCTAGCTCTTCTCCTTTGGATGATAGAGAGTATTCGGCTGGACAGACACCCTCGAGCATGACCCTGCATTCTTCATCAGGAAGTCAAACTCAATCTATTGAAGCCATTTTTGGCTTGATATTCGAAAATTGCAGACATTTAGGCAAAACGATAGCACAATTTTCTAATAAATCACGCAAAATACGTAGTGAGGTGTTGATGCAATTTTCCGTAAAAGCTCAAAACAAAGCAGAATTCTCTTATCTCTAGAATATAATTAGATATGAAGGCGGTGCAACATAAAATTTACTTCAACATATGAATACTAAGCATCCCACAGAGATAGCAGAAAAAGAAAATACAGGGTGCGGCAAAACAAACAGTGCTGTTTTCATGAGGTTTAAAAAAATTGGCATAACTTACGAAAAAGTGGTTTATTCTGTTTGAATCAGTTCTACAACCCATTTACTTAAAAGGTTAAGATCTCGACATCAAGATGATGTCCTCCAAAGGCGATGCACTGATGTAGGCGATTTCTGAAGTTTTCAATAACGTTCTGATACATATCGATCGAAATAGCTGCGATTTTTTTCTCTCATAGGAATCTTCAGATCTTCCAAATTGTGAGCACGATGCAAAACCTTTTCCTTGAGGAAGTCTAATGGGAATAAATCGCAAATGCTCAAATCATGTGATTTCACGGCCTACCTCAAGTCGCCACCCAGGGAAACGAAACACGATTTTGAAAATCTCGAGGCACCGATCCTGAACCACCATAGTCCTATACGGATGGAAGAATCTGTAAGATCCTCCTCACAGAGTGGTTGCACATATTACATATAGTTGTATGCTTCCCAACTGAGCAAGTTGTTGATTATTCACGAGCTTCTCTCACTAGAGCAATATTTTCGGGGGTTCACACTGATTTGGGTCATCCCAAACCCCTAGGTTCTTCTGTTGAATCGCATTCTTCTTAATTAGAAACCCAACTCGAGATAACGTTGCGGTGCAGAATGGGATCACGACGTGGAATGTTGAAGTATCGTTGGATGGTCCGCTGAGTGATAATGAAAAAACGACCGGTTTCAAAAAACGTGCGAACAGTGAAGGCGCGACGCTCTCCGCTCAAAACCATTCAGTGCCTTTCCGGGATCCCATCTCCATGACTGCAGCTGCTATCGCCTATAGAAACTGCACTGTTCATTTCGCCGCGCCCTGTACTTTTTTTAGTTAATTTCCGGTATCACATAGGTACGTCTTGATAAGTTGATATAAACAAAGAATCATTCAATTTGTTTCACAAATTTTTGCCTTATGTAATTTGTAGCTAAGAATTTTTTCCAGTTGCAAATAAACCCTAGGAAATGAACCGAACCCGCACCATCCATACTACCTGACATGAGCCTGATATGAGCCAACAGCATATCGATCGATCCCAACGACAGAAGAAACTGATGGAGTTGGCATAGTGAAATTCACTGAGTATCAGCACTTTGCGAACGGGTTGTTTGAACCAGCTCTTTTCACTGATTGATCGGTATGGACCCGGTTCCTCAAAACGAACGGCACATGCTTAATCTTTACTTTCTTAAAGCATCATCATTGTTTAAGACATTCGATACACTTCGTTTTAAGGCTTATTATATTCGATGCAAGATAAGAAATAGACATCATAGTGAAAATAAATCCTATCTTCGGTTACCCTAACCATAAACTCTCAAATGTGGAATGACAGTTCCTATTCTGTAAATGGTCCCTACCTCATTGGGGCGAGAATATCATTATTTTGAGAATAAAACTGCCGTTGTCGGGTAAAAAACACGAACCTAATTTTAAAAAACTTCTTTATTCAAGATCGTTGAAAAAAAAAGTTTATCCTCGAGAATATGTTTTTGTAGCAGAGGATCCCACAGTTGTTTCTGTCTGCCTATTTTAACAAATTTCAGAGATAGCAGTAGGGGGATGAAACTACACGTTCTATGCTCTACCAAACATAGGTACCGGAAGCACTACATTCGACGCATGACCAGAGGAATATTTTGGTAGATTGACACCTTTGTTCATAAACGAACAAAGAAGAGTTTTGGTACTCAGACTCTGGGGAAATCTCTCATCTCTCCTGCATTACATATATTTTTAAATCTAGTTTTAGTTCATCTCGGTTAGTTGAAAATATTCATATCTTGATCAAGAAGGTAAAATGAATTCGATTATCATTGAAAAAATTTAACCCTGGTACTCGATATTTTCAGGTGTATATTTAGAAATGTTGCCTGTAATTCATATTGATCTTCTAGATATTATTTTACAACTATGTAAGCCACAACGAATAATTTGAACAAGTGCTAGATATCAAGATGTCGACGTTTTCTTCTATTCATTTGTTCTATTCTTTGTTCACAACTTGTAATTTTCTCTACTAAGTAGTTAAAAATTGTAATTTCATTGTAATCATCTTATTCTTATTAGTTAAAACCAGGAAATACTTCAAGGATTCTAAATATGTCTAGTCGTTAGAACACAATTGTGTTCAAATGTATATATTGAGGAACAGAAAGAAAGAGATCCGTGTTAGAATGCTATATCTTTCATACAGTGGAATGATTAGGAATGTTGCAAGTAGCAGTGAGTTGTAACATATTTCAACTCAGATTTATTCATCTCACCTATTCTATGTTGCTTTAGAGAAGTTGTTCCATTTTGTATTTATAATGGAAACACTTACACTAAATATTAAGTTTGTATTGGTCACTGTTCTACATCTAATTATAATAACCCGAGGATGCCTACTTGGCTCATGTGGCAAGTTGGATACTGAAAAAAATGTTCATCGATGATTGCTATGATTGTAGGAATGGTTTATTTTCAAGTAGATAAATTACCAGAAGAGAATTTTTAGGTGTGTAAAAATGGTGAATTATGCTAATATAAGTTGATCACGTTTCGATTTTTCACACTAAAAGTATAATCTTTCAGACCATTATCATCATTGGGATAAGTTTAAAAATAAATTCGTTTAAATAGTAATCACAGATTGTGGGGAATTCACCTTTTCTAACACCCATCATGTTATTGAAAATGTTGCTATTATTCCTAAAGAAATGACATTTTCCAAAAATATAAAAAAAAATCGGAGGAATAAATCTTTGATTAAAGGCCATCATAAGATAAGGAGAGCAACGTTTTGATACATCTTCACTTTTTTTTAGGACACGTGATTCATACAAAGCCCAGCGTGCCAGATGTATTGCCATAAAAACATCCACAATTCCTGATATACACTACAACTAACAATGTGTGAGGTGCTGTGATTTGTTGTAATGTTTCTTCTTGATTATTTTATGTGATCTTTTTTCAATTTGTTATTTTTCTGGTAATCTAATATAATTTTTTATTGAGGATAAGTATTTTTTATAAAGATAACTGTTTTTTATTATTTATAATTGTTTTATATATGGCATAAGTTTTTGCATGTAGAATAGCTGTTTTTCTAATATGTTCCTTATTTTTTTACCCCGGAATTCATTTGTATTAACTCAATTCTTATGAAGTCTGAGAGTTCATTAGATTTATTCATTTCACATAGATTTTATTTATTTTTCATACTGTGTTTCCATCGTTGTAATTTCAACGGAAACTTGAATTCATTAAAAACATTTTCTTCTTTCTATCGTTCACGTGCAATACTGAAGACTCAACTCTTCGAATCAATTCTTCATGCCGTACTTCTGAATAATTTTTATTCATGGTTGAATGTCATGTTATGCTTTTCAAAATTTTTTGATTTAATTTTGTTGCGATAATAAGTAAAATATTCTTCTTTTTTTTATTTTTGTTTAATTTCAGTATCGTTTATTTTTCTAGTCATCATCTGATGATTACTTTTTCATTTTGTTTCTTATGTTCATATCATCTAATCACTTCGCTTACATTCAGAGTAATTTAATTATCTCTGATATGAATTATATGAATTTTATTATCTGTTTTGGAATTAATTTTATATGACACAATGCACTGTATATTATATTCCTGAATATCCACCAGAATTAACAATAAAATGATAAAAATTTATAACAGATTTTTTCTTATCTTTTAGCATATACGTGAATTTCTCATGAACCGCATAATTCGGTACCTATTTACCATGCATGCTTGAGAAAACTAAAAATTCTTGCTGCTATGGTATTTCAAATTTCTCGCCGATTCGTTCCTGAACTCCCAAACATGGAGGCTGATTTGTGTTACCAAAAATTAGTTTGATTTTTTGCGTATAAGTGTTCTTTGAATTCCAGGCTCTGAAAAATTACGTAAACACTATGAAATCTTTTTAACTTCTTAATGTAAAATTCTCGAAAACTTCTACAATATCTCATTCGTACCATACTTTATATATCTGATTAAGACTACTGCAGACAGACATTTACCCTTCTCGATGTCAAGACCATAGCCTTGAATAATTCCATAACAGACCGTAAAGTTCATTTCATATTTCTTATTTCCACTTAATAGCTTTCGCTCGATACTCAACAAGATTCATTAGTTTTTAAATGCGCCTCTTCATGTAATATTTTCACACTTCAGATAGTTCAAAGCGGGTACTGTTATGGAAAAATTGAAGCCAACCTACAATTACTTATATGAGCCGCTGTTTCCTTTGTGCTTCAAATGGATTCGACAGGTGGCGTGAAAGATGGCAGATCCACGACTAAGAACGCATTCAACCGGTAGATAATAGTTTAAGGTTTACAACGAATCCTTCGGATACATTAATAAGAAACAACAATTTCCAACTCGGGCTAATTGGGAATGGTAAATGAATGGAAAAGTGGAATGAGCTCTTGCTCAAAAAACACTCTACATATACTTACTGTTGACCCTTATATAATATGGTGTGTTTATTGAATAAGTTGATTCTTACTACTCTACCAGGCTTTCTACCAAACGTTTGAATCAAGAACCCTCTATGATATACAGGTTGAGTATTTGACCACTACGTCAATTGTAACTACAGATTCTTGAAGCGATGAGGGACACTTTCGTCTCTTGTCACATTTTCCAATTCTATTCCGTTGCAGAGTTTAGCAATTTAACGTTTCAAATTAGGCTGAGATTACAGAAAAATTACAACTTTGGTTTATGATGGACCATAATATTGTAGGAACATACATGCTATGCACCCTATTTCTGTTTGAAGCTCCAACGTGTAAAATTTATGATAAAAACACATATTTATTGCTCTTCGAAGAATAATAATAATAATAATAATAATAATAATAATGTTTATTCAGATAATCAGAAATATACAAATAATCAGAAATACACACAACTAAGTTACAAAGATCATAGCAACATATAATCTGTGTGTAACTGATGAGTGCTACATATTCACAATTCCATAAAAGAAAAAATCAAAACTCAATTCAACGTTTATCAACCCAATTAACATTCCTTCACTATTTGTTCTACATCTTATATGAACCCAATCAAAATTTCAACCAGGGTTATTCCATTTTCTATGTTCTTCTGGTATAGGCAATATGTGCAATTGCATAAATAAACTACCTTCCTCCTCTCTGACATAGTTCGTGAAAGTTTGATACAATTGGCGAGTATTCCTGTCACAACTGGTTTATTCGTTCGTCCCAATCGGTAAGTATATTCCGGCATGTTCATTCGATGAATTTATTAATCAAATCATCTGATTCTCCCTTTGTTAAGTGAACTAGCCATTATCTAGTTTTCCTCTTGAATGTTCTGTAATTTTTCATCTTTTTCAAGTGTTCTGGAATTACTGCAGAAACTCTAGAAACTAGGAATTCAGCAGATCTTTGTCCTATTCTGTTGAGACACTTCATCGTATGGTAAGTTCTATCTTTATACCTCGTTTGGTATTCATACTTCACATTCTGTAATGCTAGCTTTCCCTTAAATGCATTAACTAACAATTTAAAAATAAACAGTTTCCTGATGTTGAGTATTCTGGAAGTATGGAACTACGGCTCACTAGGGTATGTTGTTCTTTCACAATATATGGTTCTTAGTATACATTTTTTAACCTTGTTCAGACTATCCAAATGACAATCGTATATTCCTCCCTATAGCTATCCCGTAACTAATTAGTGTCTCAACCAAAGCACTGTAGATCATAATTAAATATTCTTCTTGAGTACATTTTTTTAATGCTTTGAATGTACTAATCATTCTTCTCAACTTTCTAGTTAAATTATTCACTTTAGATGACAATCTACTGTCACACCAAAGTAACTTGCACTATTTGCTGCAGGTATACTGGTATTCGTATCTATATCAATTCTCCCATCCTCTGGCAAGCCACTTTCATAGAGATGCGAACCGTAACCGATTTTTCACTAAAAACAAATTTATCTGTTGGAGTTAAAAAAAAAGTTTTCTCTTAGATTGAGTCAATTTCTTCGAAGTGCTCCACGTCCTCAATTTTACTGGCATATATTTGCCCAATAGTAATATAATGATGATTGAATGCATTGGTTACTCTGATTCCGTTCTTCAGTAATTTCTCCGTGAATTCTAATGCATTTTATAGATGTTTCATTTCCAGGGTCACCACAGTTTAGTGATTTAGACTCGGCGATTTCATTGATGTATTCTATTTTAGGAATTTTAGTCCTCTTTTTCAATTCTTTCTTCAATTTAGAATAATTATCTTTCAATGTTTCATTACCTGGGTCATTTTTAAAGTTCACATAGAGTATATTCTTTTTATTTGTTAACTTTATTAAAGAATCTGTAATCCATAATTTTCATTTAACATCTTGATTTTTTATTGCTTTTTCATATGTTTTTGTTTTAATGTTATCTGCAATGATTTGAATAAATGAATTAGTCATTAGGTTTGCGTTGTCTCCTTGATAAACATCAATCCATTCTACCCTCTTGAGATCACTTCTAAATTTTTTATAGTTAATATAGTTTTCATCTTTCGTCATTGTGAAATTTGGTAGATGAAAGTTCTCATCGTAGTTAGTATTTCTCCTGTTTCATTATGAACCTTTGTATTTCAGGAAATAGAAGTTTCTAAATAATGCTTCAAATACATAAAGTGAGTGTTATGATAGCGAATTCAAAACAAAAGAAATATTAACGTTTGATTCACAATGAAGAAGTATGCCTTTTTGATTTTCATTGATCCATAGAAAAGGTGAAATTTTTCACATCATCATTCACATTCAAAATGCTCAGTGGTGATGATGATTTAAAAAAAAAACCGTGGCAACATGGAATTAATTCGGCTCAATGATGTTTATTTCTGTTCAGGGTCGGATCCAAGAAAAAGAGCACTTTTCTCAATTGTTTTGCAAATTTCAAATCATTCAACATTGAATATCTTGAAAATCGACCATTATAGGAAAATAAAGGTGGAATAATAAATTCTGTTGAAATGTTCAAGTAAACAATCAATGCTAGAATGTGTTTCGTAACTACCTATTGCATATTTATATTTATTGAATTAACTCAAAGACCTCAAAGGATTGAGCAAGTGTGTTTAATCCGAATAGTATATACTCAATTTGTTCAAAACCTTCTGAAAAAATTGATTTCATTTGGATTATCCATCCAGCGTTAGAAATTTTTTTCAGAGGAGGAAATTGGCGTCTTTGGCAACTTGAGGTATCGAATCCCTGAGTCTGCTGGCGAAAATGGAGCTGAGGAACTTGTTATTTGTGGTGCTCTCCGATCTTTCAAACTGTTCAATGTTCAGAGAATTTCTAATAAGATGGAGCAGTTAGAGGTCCTACTGCATGGTGAACGTCCACAACTGGTGAGCATTGCTGAGCATTGGTGTGTGGAGAAGAAGTTGTTAAACATGTCTTTACGAGGTTACAGCCAGCTTACATCTTTCTGCCGCGTGAATCACCAGCACGGAGGTACGGTGAGATCACCGTGGGATTGATGATATTGGTGAGTTCCGTGTATTGCCGTTAGATCGGTTCTCTGTTGAATAACATTTTGAATGTTGTGGAGTTGAAAAAGTTCGCGAGGATTGCAGAATCTGCTTTTTGAGTGTTTATCGTCCACCCAGTGGTGACTTTCAGATATTTACAAAGAATCTGTGGTGATTTCAATATTGACTATTTGAGTGAAAGATGCGTCTTTAGACAGGGCAGGGCTTATTAGATTTAATGACTTGTTTCGAATTGAAGGTCACGTCGATATTACCGACTCGTGTGTGTTCACCATAGACAAAGAAGAGATAGACTTCCAACTCCTTTGATTCGTTTGGCACGTTGACAGTGGCGACCTTATGAGCAGTAGATGGAACTAATTGTGTGAAAAAGCTATATAATAAAAAAGAATGGGACATATTTTCGCGCGAAATGTTGCGAATTCTAACCCCTTCTTTAGTTTCGTCCTTTCTTTCGTAGAAGTGTAGTTATCGGTTCTGTTTACTTCTGTTTGTGAATCGTGGTGAGTGTTTTTTTTTGTATCTTGAATATTAAAAAGTTGAATAGAACCAATAATTCGAAATTTTATTATGTATTATACTGACATCATACCTATTTTTTTGAGAAATTTGAAATTCCCAATCATGAACTTTGAGATATATCTTTTTCGTTTATTGAAGCCCCTGAGAAATATTTAAAGTAAAATTTACACTATTTTTTTTGTAGATCGACCAAATTTTGTGATAGTGAGGGATTAATTGAAAGTTTTTGTAAGTATTCTGAAAGGTAAGTATAAATTCATAGCACCTCTTGTCGTTGATCAGTATGTCATCATCATTAAAATTTCAGTATTCTTGTTGCACCCCAAATTGTGCTAATAAATATTACACGGGTTCAACCAATAAGCACTTTTTTCGACCTCCTGCAAGAAAAATTTCAGAATGGGATCATGCAATTAGAGCTGTTCATTCCAGCTGTTTTATGAATTCGAATTCTAGAATATGTGAGGATCATTTCAATGTTAAAAACTTTACCAGTACATTTAAAAATAAACTAATTCCTTCAGCTCTGCCAGATTTTCCAAATTATGAAATGCTTACATCTCAAAATTATAATGATAATAATAATAACAATGAATTTGATTTCGGAATTGAAGGTTCGAAAACATCTAGTGCTCAGATATTATCAGATTTTCCAAATTGTGTGCCGAGTACTAGTTTGACTGATAGAATGAAAATTAATAAACCTTTTGTACAGACCAAAAAATCAGGAATTTTAAGAAAAATCAATATTCATCGAGTAAACCAATTATCGTCTAAAGAAAAGTTTCTTTATGATATTAATAAAAGGCAAAGAGAGCAACTGTCCAAATTAAAGAAAAACATTGAAAACTCTAAACACAAGTTAAAATTAGCTGAGAAGATTAGTGATTCTTAATTATTTTTGCAGCTTAAACAGTCGATTGGCGATAATGGGGTTCGATTTATATCTTCTCAGTTCAGAAATTCCAACTCTTAAAAACATGGGGAGCGTTGGACACCTGATGATAAAATTTTTGCATTAGCTCTATATAAGCGTGGTCCACGATCATACAGATTTTTAAATAACTTCCTAAAATTGCCTAGTAAATCTACTTTAAATACAGTTTTGAGTTCTTCCTTTTTTGATACAGGCATTAATAAGCAAATATTTCAGAGATTAGCAGTCAAATTTTCTAAATTTTCCACTCTTGATAAATTTTGTTGTGTTATGTTTGATGAATTGTCTTTATCTCACGATTTACATTATGACCATGCCTTGAGTGAAGTAGTAGGATATGTAGATTTAGGCTCAAATCTAGGACGATTCAAAGAAATCGCTAATCATGCTCTTGTTTTTATGATATCCGGACTTTTCAAGTCTTGGAAACAACCTATTGCCTACTACTTCACTAAAGATCAGGTAAAGACCACTCATCTAAAAATCTTGATTAAAGAAGTCATTGTTGCTTTGCAAGAAATTGGTCTTCGGGTGATTTGTACAGTTTGTGATCAAGGCACTACCAACGCAGCTGCCATTAAGCAATTGATCAATGAATGCCATACTGATCAATCAGGACCTTACTTCATTGTGAATGATCAGAAAGTTATTGTGTTACATGATCCTCCACATTTATTGAAAAACACACGTAATGCCTTGAAGTCCTATAATATTGAATTTGAGGACAACAAAATTGCGAAATGGGAGCAGATTGTTCAATGTTTGGATTTTGATAGAAAAAGAAGGTTTCAAAAATTGTACAAAATTGAACCAGAACATTTGGCTTTGCAACACTCGCACTTGAAAATGAAAGTCTCTATTGCTGCTAAGACTATGAGTCACACAGTTTGCGCAGCATTAGAGTATATGTCATTATATCCTGATTTCCCTTCATCGGCAATTCATACAGCAGAATTCATAGAAGATATTGATCAACTCTTTGATTCTTTGAATGCTGTGTCGACTTCCCGATTTGAGGGTAAGGAATTGAGGCGATGTGTTGATAGAAAAACTAAACATATTGAATTTTGGCACAACATTTTAGAGAGGATCAACAAATGGAAATTTTTGCATCCTGTTACAGGATTAGAAACGAAGGCTCCCAGATGTAAAGAAGGTTGGATAATGACTATTCAAGGTGTCATTATGGTGTGGGATGAATGTCGTAAAGCTGGTTTCAAATATCTGCGTACTAGAACGCTAAACCAAGATCCTGTAGAGAATCTCTTCAGTTTGATCAGACAGCATGGCAGTGCCCACACAAATCCCACTCCATATCAATTTATTTCTGCACTTAAGACCTGCATTTCAAATCGCCTTGTTACATCTAGGACCCGAGGAAAAAATTGTGAGGACGATGGCATAGACATTCTTGAAGATTTGAAAAATTTTTTAAAATTCAGATGTAATAATCCAAATCACATATCTGTTTCAATTGATTTATCGAAATTTAAAGATATAAGGCCTCCCAATAATATGAGCGAAATTGATGACCAAGCTCTTGTATATGTTAGCGGCTATTTTGTAAAAAAAATTTTTGGTTTAATATGTCATCAATACAAAGAATGTCTTTTGAGTAATCAAGTTTTAGAGTTCCATATGTTCACAATGTTTAAGGAATATGATGATCACAAGAGGTGCTTACATTATGTGTCAGAAGAATTATGTATTTATGTTGCTCATATGTATGATGTCATAACCGCGATTCTTGAAAGCCATGGTCATTTTTTAAATATATATGAACAAATTTTTTGTTTCGTGACAGAAAATATTTCATTTGAATTCTTCAAATATTCTGAACATAACGAGAGTGTACAGAATATGTTGAATAAAGTGATTTTGGACTTGATTTGTTATAAATATTTCAATGATTTAAAGAAAAATTTAAGAAGAAAATATGCAACACAAAAGTCAGTTCCAAAGAAATTTCTTCATATATAAAATCCATCTGTGATAGAATAAAGCTTTAGTTGTTTTCGTTATTTATAGTAAGAGTTTTTTTTACAGAGGTTATTTTTATTTATTTTTTCGGTACAATATATATAGAGAAAATGAGTTTTATTTAATGTACATAATATATATAGAGGGAAAAAATATATCTGTGATAGAAATGTGATTTTTAGTTAATGTTCAGTATTTTTTTGTATATATAAAGTATTTATTTTTATTATCGAACTAATATTGAGTTTATTTTCAGAAGTTGAGTCTATGTTTTTCACCGAAATATCTATGATAAGAGGTGGGAGTTTAGTGGGTGCGAGCCCCACACAATTCCTAGCAGCATTAAGTCACTAGCCCAGCTGCTTGGAAAGGCTGTTAGAGCTTCTTCATCCCTCAGGGCAAAAAGAAAAATAAAAAAAAATTGTAAAACCAATAGATGTTTTCACTTCACGTTCTATTGTTATAACATACAATAATCTGTGGAGTATCACATTATATTCTTACAATGTTTTTC
This sequence comes from Micraspis discolor, assembly GCA_030674115.1. NCBI lineage: Eukaryota > Metazoa > Arthropoda > Insecta > Coleoptera > Coccinellidae > Micraspis > Micraspis discolor. The sequence continues at coordinate 63,692 of JARTUT010001320.1, read as the reverse complement.
ATTTTGTTGCAGATTTGAAGAGGATTACATTCGTATTACGCCAAAGAAGTTCAGCTTCCAATTCTGAATCCAGTCTCCTAGATATTTGTCAATTACGATAAATCAAATGATTTAATTAATCAATTAATTAATTTTTGTGTACAAAATTAAATTTGCTCAATTATGTACAATAAAAAGTTAATAAATATTCTTAGATTTTTACTATAATACTCGAAAGATTTTCACAATATGTATAAATTTTGCTGCAACTTTTAGGTCCTTGCATTTAAAAATAATACCCAATAAAAAAATCAAGGACTTGAAAATTGCAGCAAAATCTATTCAAATTGTGAAAATATTTGAATATTTTGATAATAGAATTATCGTTAGTTGCTTCTACAGCGGCGGAGGACGCCACAATCGCACCGAAAGTGTTCTACTTTATCGGCTGTGCCGCCATTTCTCACGATTAATTCCATCTGCTGCTCATAAGGTCGCCACCGTCAACGTGCCAAACGAATCAAAGGAGTTGGTGGTCTATCCCTTCTTTGTCTATGGTGTTCACCAATAAGAATGGAGTTACATTCAGATCAAAAGTAGCCTATATTCTCACGAATCTTGACAAGGGTTAAGATCTGACGAAAGTTTTTAAGGCAAATATTGGTGATCACTCGGCTTTATCGATAAGTTTTAGTGTACCTTTGAGTTCCATAATCCAAGGAAAGAAGTCAGTGTTAAGATTAGAGATATATTTGATGAGAATTTAAATAAAACGGTAGAAAATTTGTCGAAATATGATTTTTATGGATATTTATTTTGACAATAACATTGACAATAGTTTTCTTAACTTCATGAAATTGATTTTATTTGAATTTGACAATTGTTGTCCACTAAGGGGTCCCCACACTGGTCGTGTAAATCAAAGCGATGGATCACTGCAGATGTGAGAAAAGCAAGCAGGGATTTGAAAAATCTCTATTGGCTCTATGCCAATACGAGAAGTAGCAGGATGGCCATTGAGTACAAGCAGGAAAAGAACAGGTATAAAAGATTTCTCCGCACAGCTGAATTAAGTTTTCATGAAAACTTAATTTCAAATTCAATGAATCGTGCCAGGGCGGTTTGGAGGCTCGTTGCTGAAGAGACTGGTAGAAAACCAGCAAATGTAGCTAAAATATCCCTAAAACTAGATGAGGTGGTATATTCTGATCCATCCGTTGTTGCGGAAGTTTTTGGAAATTATTTTGCTACTGTAACTGAAGACCAATTGAGGAAGCATTTTGGACGTGATATCTCTACAGACTGCAGTGTACCTTCATATGTTGATCGAACATTTTTCTTCAGGCCGGTAACAGCTGAAGAGATTTCTTCCGTGATTAAATCCTTTCAGAACAAAAAGTGTACCGGATTAGACGGTATTTCCATGAAAGTGTTGAAATTTATATCACCTTGCATTTCTGAGACTCTTGCTCATCTTATAAATTTATCTGTCACTAGAGGTAAAATTTCCCAGCCTCAGCCATGAAGACTGCTCTAGACTTGGGGTGGTATGCGATAGAATGCTGGGGTTCTTGGATAAATTTAATGTTATCACGGACTCGCAACATGGATTTAGAAAGGGTAGATCGGCCCAGTCAGCTGCTAGCTCGTTGTCAGAGTGTGTGTACTCGGCCCTTGACTCGGGTAAACACGTTGCCGGTTTATTTTTGACCACTCGCGATCCTTTGATTCTTTGGACTTCACCTTCCTGCTCGAGAAACTATAGATTGGGATTTAGAGGTGTTTTTGCGGACTGGTTGCAGAGTTTTCGATGGGCGATAAGAACAAAAAAAGTTGAGAATCCTTTCTCTGGGGTTTATGATATGAATCATTGTGTTCTATATGCTTGGATTTATATTTCTGAATGTTTTCATATTATATTTGTGTATATATTTATCTTTATATATTATATATTATTCTTTTATATATATTTTGGTATACTGATATTGTATCGAATATTTATGGCTGATTGACTTGTCCTATACAACTTTACTATAGTCTTAAAGGATTTATAAATTATCTATCTATTATCACCAAGATATAAGCAAAAACTATGTTCTCTATGAAATTTCAATACCTGTATCCTTTGAACGGGACCGATTTCTAAAAATGTATCGTACTGAATCGTGAATGCTTAGTATGTTTTATGACGAAGGAAACTGCAGGGGACTCAATAGCAATAAATAAGTTTGAACCGAAAAAACATTTCAAACTTGATGCTCAAGAATAATACGTTCCCAACCATATGTGAAGAGGTTTTTGTATCGTTCATCCATAAGTAAAGAAAAAACAGAAATAAAAACCTACATTCTACAGACCTGTCTCAATTCTATGAATAGCAGCTAAAATGTTCGAACAAGTTATCTAGGCCTAATTGTGAGTAGATTTTCAGGATAATAGAACTCATGGGCTAAAAAAGTCTAGGGCCTAACAAATGAAACACAGTTTGTTTGGATCAAAATTAGCATTATTCATCAACGTAATCTATCTCCATTAAGAGCAACAACGCATTCATTCCAGCGCCTCTGTAACATTTCAATACCTCTTTTGTAGAACGGTTTAGGTTTTGCCCGAAAATAGGCCTCAGTTTCAGTGATAACCTCTACATTCGTACAAAATTTCTTACCGGTGAGCATTTTTCACTGGTTTGCGAATAGCCACTACTCGCTGAAAGCCAAATCTGCGGAATACGGTGGACGTGGGAGCCATCCTGAGTTCAATTCATTTAATTTTGCCATTGTTTCGATTGATTCGTGACACGGTGTGTTATATTGATGAAACAAAATTTTTTCCGTTGCCACATACAATAGTTTTTTCACAATTTAAGCCTTCTAACGCTCCAATAACGATATTGATATTCAGTTTTGATGGTATTTCCTTACTCAAGATGAATATTACACAACGCACATCCTAAAATATCGAAACCATATCCTTTCCAGCCAATTGTTGTGCTTTCGGGCGCTTTGGACGAAGTTCACCAGTTGCTGTCTATTCAGATCCATGTTTCATGTCACATATCGACGCAATAATTTCGGTTTGTTACGTTTAAACATGGCCCAACACTACGGAGAATACTCAACAAGTTCTCGTTTTTGGTGAGAAAACGCAGCTCCCACTTTGAACAGGGCTTTCTCATATTCAAATGCTCATGCAACTTCTCTTTTCGATCGTTCAAAACGATTTTGTGGAATTTTTTTCTGGTGTTAACGCCTCCTTTGAACGTCTGCATCATCGGTGTCAATACGGCCAAGGTTGAAGTCAGCAAACCCACGTTTCATTGTTGTTTCTGATGAAGCGGAGTGCCCATAACACTTTTGAAGCCATTGCTCGGCTTAAATGGTACTCGTATTTTGTCCCATTAAGAAGCAGTGTAAAATTAAAATACGAAATTTTGAAATCACAAAAGTATCGTCACCCTTAGCACAATAACTCACAAATGAAATTTTAACAACTGTCTTCAGGTTAGTATTGACTGAAAAAAGGTGACTGTGCCATCTATGCGTTAGGCCCGGGACTTTTCAGCCCATGTAGTATGCCATGAAGTATAAGGCTTTACACCAGAAAAATTTACTGCTACAAACTTAATGGAGTTTCATGCAAAGTCAGAAAATTCAGAGTAAATTATAAAAATATATTATGAATGCCTCAGGGCTCAAACTTGGGTACTTGTTTTTGATTTTCATTAATAGTTTGCCACAGTGTTTGAGATAAGCTCACGTCAGTTGTTTTTTCTTATTGCATATTCAGATTGTTTGACAAATTTAACAGCCGATAAAAAATCATGACGTCGATTTTTTTTTTCTACGAATGATGAATTGTCAATCTTCATTCCCAACTACCTTAAGTCACCCTTTCCTTCAACGGATAAATGCACTCATTCAATGTCAAATTTTGAGTTCTTCCTCTCATAAATCTAAGTTTTCGACCCATAGCATTCAATTTTTGTCCAATTTTCCATAACAACCTATTCCTTATACAGAGTGGCCAGGAGATATTTAGGCAAAACAATAACACGCAGAATTCTGATTTAATATTTGTTTTTTTTTGTATTCTACGTCACTGTAAATCAAACAACTAAAATTAAATAAGATAGTAAGTCCGGCCAGCCTGGCGTAAGGTCTCTATCGATAAAATGATGATATAAACAAGAGCTTCCATATTATCCTAATAGGTTTTAATTGTCCAAATATTTCACTCAATGGTTCGAGAGCTATGAGCATCAAAAATTTGGTTTCCTCCATAACTTCTAGAATATCTATCAAGGTTGTAATTTGAAAGATATTTGTATTAGGTTGAAACAAATAAGCTTGCCAAATGCCGTCAAACCTACCCCATTTAGCACTCATGACCTTCTCAATGTCTCGCCCACCTAATGCTAGAATTCAAATTTGGATTTGTCCGGTTTCAAATCAAGGGCCTCAATGGCGAGAGCCAAGGTACATAACCGCCACATTAATCCAGGAAGTTGATAATTGTGGGACTTTTTGATTCGAATCAAAGTCCCTAAGGCTCTGTCATTCGATCTTCAGACCAACGTCTAGCAAGCGGAAAACGAAAGTGAAACAATGATTCATGATTCCTGTCATTTGTATTTCGTGATTCTTCAAACAAAACTTCAGGCTTCATTCGTCTGCGTGTCGGGTCTGCGAATTCGGATTTCCCATGGAATAGATAGTTATGATGAAATAATCACTCTGAAGTACTTGCATTCGGAATTTTACTTGACGAAGAGGTGGGTTTGGTATTTTGCATTTAGATAAGAAATGCGGATAATAATAATAATAATAATAATACATTCATTCTCAACAGGTTACACCCAATAACAAAGAAAAATGATGAAACAAATAAACTTAAACCAGACTACATATGAGATCCTTATAATAGCATATAAAAATATATCCAATAGCGCCTTAAAATTACTACATGAAATTTTACAAAAAAAAATAGTATTCTCTCAATACTCGAAGAAAAAAAAATCAACAGCATACCAATCACGTCCTTATCCCAAGCGTACAAAATAAATCGAAAAAGGCCACGAACCAACACCACGATTCTCCAAATGGCACATCAAAGTTTTTGGTAGTTCATCGTAGTAGATACCACATCGGCCACAACAACTGTCATATAAGTTACACATGAAGTTGATAGTAGACCGTGACATAACATTTGTCCTACCAAAATCAACATAGAAGGTGTTATATTGCCTCAGACCAGGTCTAGGTACATGAATATTAACCTTACTCAAGAGAAATGAACAATCAATCTCACCACGCAGAATCCCGTAGAGGAACTTCAATGCGCTACGCTCCCGTCTTAACTTCAATACCTCAACTCCAAGGCTCGCGGCGAGGACCGAGTGGTCAAATCCTCTCGAATGGTGCTATCCGAAACATTTTAAATAAATATATTTCAAACACCTTCTCTGGACGGCCTCCAGGAGGACGACAGCATTATTATATAATGGACACAAAACTATAGAGGCATATTCTAATCTACTACGAATGAAAGAATAGTACAGTATCTTCATAGTATAGGGGTTTACAATATTGTTCCAATTTCTAATAACATAACCAAGAGTCTTAGAGGCAGAAGAGGTTATCTGACTTATGTGCCCGGAAAAGGACAATTTACCATAAAAAACAATACCCAAATCCCTATACTCATCACATCTCTCCAGAATCTGATCATCCACAGCATAGTCATAGTGAACTGGGGTTAATTTACGAGTGAATGATACAACTCGACACTTATTGATAGTCAGGCTCAAACCGTTCCTGAAACACCAAAGACCGATCATATCCAAAGCAGCCTGCAACCTCACGCAGTCATCAAGATCCCCAATAGCAGCAAATATTTTCAGATCATCAGCAAAGAGGAGATGGAGACACTGAAGAAGCAGAGGCAGGTCATTAATATATAATAAAAACAGCAATGGGTCCAAATTGGAGACTTGTGGCACTCCAGATGTGGCGAGATAAGGTAAGGACTCACAACTCCCATACTGAACATATTGATAACGATCCAAAAAGTAATATCTAACCAACAGTAAAAACTCTGATGAGAATCCAATGTTTGCAAGCTTTGAGATCAATATCTGGTGATCAATCTGGTCGAAGGCCTTCTGAATATCTGTGTATATAACATCCATCTGACCACGATCATCCAGTGACTCTGACAGACACTGAGTAATGCTTGCCAAATTGGTCACCGCTGAACGATTCTTCATAAAACCATGCTGATGTGGTGAAATTAGTGCACGAACTGAGGGATAAATTGAGTCATATAAAATTATCCCTAAGATTTTAGCGAAGTTACATAAGATTGCTATAGGCCTATAGTTAGTTATAAGGGACGGATCTCCGGACTTTAACACAGGGCAAATTTTTGTCATCTTCCATACTTTTGGAATATGCATTCTCCTCAAAATTATATTGAAAATTACGGATAAAGGTTCAGCTAGAGAACAAATGCAGTCCTTAACGAGAAAACTAGGTACATTGTCGACACCAGATGTTAACTTGGACTTAAGCTTCCTCGAAGCCTTAATTATGTCATCCTCAGTGATAGTCGGAAGCGATATTGAGCCGTCATTAGAATACAGTCTATCACAATGCTCAGGAATAAAACCAATGTCTGAGGTAGTAAAGACACTGGAGAAAAAAATGGAAAACCCATCAACAATCTTCTGAGATTCCTTGAGCTCAACACCTAGATATGACATAACTCCGGGAATACGTGATCTAGACTTTTTTGTTAGCACTAAAGCCCAAAAGCTATTTGGGTCCTCTCGAACTCTAGTCTCAATGCACTGAATATATTGCGAATAAGAACTAGCGATATCTCTTTTAATTCTGTAGTATTTTGAGTTGATGAAAATCTGAATCACATTGATACCTCTTATATAGTCTACGATAACGATCCTTCAGTCGTATATTGGAAATGATATCATGTGTGAACCATGGTGGATAACGGCGACCCCCAGTTTTATAAACTGGCACACAAGTATCAAAGATACTATCGAGCTTAGCATACATCATCTCACATGCTAAATCAGAATCATCCATTTGGTGAATTACAGACCAGTCAACAGAATCAATTAAATAATACAAAAGGGGAAAATTTGCCCTTCTAAAATTATAAGTTTTTTTTCTCATGTTCACAAATGAAATTTGGACCAGAATTCGCAGTAATCAACTGGAATGAGTAAGCCAGAGCAGGATGATGAACATCCTCTTTTACTAGAGGATGTGAATCGTGAGCAACATCGCACAAAAAATTAGCGAATATCAAATCCAAAAATCTATTGCTCGCATTAGGTATACTATTACGCTGCTGAATCCCCAATAAGCTACTCATATTTCCCAAAACTCCACAGTTTCCATCACCCCTCCCTGAACCATAGGCTGGTACGTTGAAGTCTCCGCACATTAATGTACTATACTCATGGACGTAATCACCAACTTGCACATGTCAACAACTGCGGCCTTGTCTGCGGATATTTGAACCTGTGATGATGTATGATTGCGGTCGTCCAGTCCGAACACAATCAAGTTAGATCTTCTCATCTCTCTGTCAGACATCTCCTACACAGCATTTTCAATTATGTTATCATCAGACTCGGGAGAACCAGATACCGTACTCAGTCTGGCAATATCATCCTGCATATTCGCGATGGCGGACTTCAACTCCATAAACTCCGATTGAGTGGTATTGAAAGTGGTCTCCTCGAACCTAATGAACCTGTCATTTAAATCCACCAGCATTTCTTGAAATCTCCCATGCACAGACCACAATTTTTACACAAAATTTTAATGGACTTAGACTTATTCCTGGTCACACGTACATCATCCGCGTTGAGCCCCACACAGTTCAAGTGAACTTCAACTTTACACCCATCACAAGCAGTGCATGGGGCAGATCGAGATGCATTACCACAGTTAGGGCACTTTCCGGTACTCATTTTGGGCACAGTCAGAATTTGTCCAGCAAACTCAGGAATATTCAGCAAAAGCGGCAACACCGGAGAGACAAATTATACAGATTTCGAAACGGCAATATGTGCACTTCGTACCGAAAAACAGCCGTCAACACATAAATGACCTCTTATCACAAGTAAACAGGTATTGCCTTACTTGTTTTCCCGAAATATTTAAGGATTTATTCGAAAATTCCAGAACAAAACATTCAAATCAGACGAAATTAAAGGATCCGGGACTGCACTCGCGGCACAACGAATTGGTTGAATTCAGGGGTATCTCACGTCTTTACACTCTGGAATTAATACTGGATATTCGCTCTAAATTGATGAGTGATGACGGATGACAATAATAAAATGTTTAACTGATTAGAAGCTATCGTGATTTCTAGGCTCACATCTACAGTTTTATACGCGGTTGTTCTAAAGGTTAACACTCCCCATTCCCCACCAACCCGCGAGGTTTGCGTGGATGTATTTATACCACAGAGTATTAATTGGAATAGTATTGATTGTGGCTTCTTGAAGAAAAACTGGAAATTTGGTTATTTTTCTTAGTAATATTGGATCATCGATTCTTTTATATCGTCTATCCTGCTGTGTTTGTATCGTAGTGTTCCAAACTCAGGTAAATGCTTCAGAACGAGTGCGCGATAGCTCCTGACCTCACGTCATTGATTCTCTACATTTTTTCTCTATTTATTTTCATTATACATTTCGTAATTTTTTATCTGCGCTGTAATATTGTTCTAGATATGATATTGAATACAATATGCTATCTTTTCTTATTCTAAGGCGTTATCTTTATTTTCACGTTTTTGAACTTGGAATAGACTAAGTACGACGGTTTCTCGGAGAAATTCAGCGGTTTCTGTGTTTAAATCCGGATACCATTGATAGCCTTGAAATTCATCCCACCGCACTGGTTTCGATAACTACCCCTAAAAAAAGGATCACACAAAGGTTCATCCGAATCATCCTTTTCAATTTTCGGTCTCATTTATCTCCTTCGTGGGTCCATTCACATTCACAATGCCGAAAATTCAAAGATCATACGCTTTTCTCGAGTATAATACAAAGATTATCTCTTCTTTGTGTCTGCATTATTCCATTATTTCGATAGTTCCTCCAGCTAAACCACATGCTGACTACTGAAAGATCTGAAAAGGGAGTCTCTTGTGTTTGCATTTTTTTATTTATTTTATTCTCGGTACGATACCTTCTTGAAGAAAAGTAGATATTGCATTCGATCCGCTGAAGATTCTGCATGACAGGATCTATATCCTATGTTTAGGATTAAGACGGGGGATGTAATTTGTTTGCATTTGTCAAAATATTTTAGGTCCAGGTAGATAAAGGAGGTGTGAATTTGGTCATGTGAAAAGATTAATGTCATTGAGGTACTGAATTTACTCAATTATAATTTACGATTTTCAGAAATATATTCGGATATTTATCAAATTGAAAAAAAATCGTGAGAACATCGAAATCGCTCAAAGCAGTGCTGTAATGTGAAACATGTATAGTAGGACAGTTCTGTAAAAATCACTTATTTAGAGACAAAAAAACATCAAAATAAAAATATTTCCTCAGATGATGGTTGATTTATGTTTCTTGTGTTGAACAAATCATCGGTTGGAGAGATCCTCGATCTTTTTGTACAAGGTGTCCAGAAAGGGTATAAGGTATTTGTTTTAGCGCCATAGTCGGAATGGGGCATCTAAAAGGAGCGAAGAGGGGTTCGTGGCGTCCGCTATTTGTGGAGTTTTAGTCACGATGGAACAGTACTCGGGGACGTATCGCGCTTTTTGCTTACGAATATATTATCGTAATGCTGATTCAAAAGTGACTGCTCAACATTTCTATCGTACACTCCTCGCGCCGAGTGACGATAGCATTAGGAAATGGATCAGAATGTTTGGAAATACAGGGGCGACAGTTGAAATTCAATACTCCGGTTGTCCCCGTTCAGTTCACGATGAAGAAACAATTGAAGAAGTTGAGGCGTCGGTTCGTCAAAATCCGTCTTTATCCATCCGAAAGTGACGTTTTCGAGTTGAACATCAAAAAATCGTCTTTACATTCAATTTCAAAGAAAGACTTACATCTAAAAGCCTATAAAATTCAATTAGTTCATGAATCGAAGGATGCGGCCTATGCTAAACGACTTAATTTTGCGTACGGAATGCTTCAGCGATTTAACAATATATTATTTAGTGACGAAGCAAATTTTCACCTGAATGGTCATGTTAATAAGCATAATTGTCAGGCAGTGGAGAATCCGAGACGAAAGCATGAATGTCCCCTGCCCAAAGGTCATGGTTTGGGCCGCTATGTCTGCTAAAGAAATAATTTTCCTTATTTTCATGAAGATCAACTAGGCTGAGCAATTAATGTGAATAGTTACCGTTATTGCGATATGTTGCGGAATTTTTTGTGCCAGAGTTGCAGGAGTTTGAAGGTTTCAACTCAAGAACGTGGTTCCAGCAAGATGGGGTCACTTACCATACCTCAAATGATTAAAGTTTTTATGAACTATGGGTCTCTGACGCGCACTATTTCTGAGATACACGGTTTTGAAATTAAAAAAAAATTGTTTCATGAAATAATATTCCACATCGTACACGATCTCTTTTTGCGTTTTGGCACGTTATGTGTACGTGTTAAAACACATTTTTCCCGATAAAACACGATGTTTAATATTCACCAGTGGCGTCCGTACAGACTTCTGTTCAAACAAATTCGGTGAAAAAATTGGTGCGCCAGTGATTGTTCTCAAATTATTTTCATAATAACCATATAATTCACAGTAAGAAGAATCTCTCGGGTTTTCTATCAGCGAAGAATATTTTCTCAGAAAGAAAAATAAAATGTCAATTCAGTATGTGCTTCAATGATTTTCAGAATATGGTTCCGTGAATTCAGAAAAATAAAAATATTCATTCATTAGTATTCTTTATGAACTTCTCTCTTCCTCATATAAATGAAAAAGCTCTTATGTTTTCACATTATGAAAGCTTCTATGATGAAATTTCTGAAGGTGCAATATATCAATAGTCTCCATATATGCTCAAATTTTGTTTGGATCTGACGATAATTTAATTTTTATTTATGCAACAAGGAAACATACAAGGGTGAACAAATACCCAGAAAAATGTAATATACATATAAATCCATCGTATTCTTTTTGAGGATGATGCGCTTTTATAATACATATTTGGGTAAAATTGACATATTGAATGGATCGATGGCTAGTTTTAGGAAATGTATTAACTCTTGTTTATTCCGCATTCCGTTAGATGGGATCTTCTGTGCTTTTTCAACTGTTGAATTTCATTTTTTTTTTTAAATAAAAAATAATAGTTAGAATATTGACTCATACTAATATTAGAATAGTGGAATAATACAAGAAAACAATTAGAAATTATTTCTCGAAGGTGAAGGACATAGTTCCCAGTATACTTCAAACTAATCTTGTTTACCAGATAGATTGTAATGATTGTCAAGCACGTTATGTAGGCCAAACAAAACAACTGTTAAAAAATAGGATTCGGCAGCATGAAAGTGACTGTACTACAGGTCTATCAAATCACTGTAAAAATACTGGACATAATTTCAAATTCGATAATCCAACAATTCTTCACAGGGAAAATAATTTGGAAAAAAGATTGACAAAAGAAATGATCTCGATAAAGAACACTGAAAATAATGTTAATTTAATCACGGATACTATTTCCCTGAATAACATATATATTAATTTAATAGGAAAATGCAAATGAAAATAGGAAATTTATTTATTAACACGGCGCATGTTGTAAGGGTGGGGTTACCGTAATTATAAAACGAATGCACCTTTTAAGGAGTCCTCAGTTTATGACTTGGTTCAATATGAATGCACAACTTATCACCTTGATTGTTGTCGATATTGAAGATAACCCTCATTGTCCATTCATCTTAAATAGGTAAAAAATCAGAAGCTGTATCCCGCTTTGGGATTGATACTTTGATCTCTCGGGTTAGTTTCTTCTTTAGGTTTGAGTGAATTTACGGAATAATTTAATCAATTTCCAGCGCATTGTGGTCAAATTTTGTTTGTTTTTATTGGTGACTTGTTGCAAGATCAGTTTTTGTTTTCAGTGTGTGATTACAATGTTGTTTTTGTGTATGAAATAATTTTTGTCAATTTCAGCCTGAGGAAGGTGCAAAATAAAGCACCAAAACGTTGCCATAGAGGTCTATTATTATTGACAGTTCCTTCAACCGAAATTAATTCCATTCTCAATTCATTTTTTTTTGTTCAGATCAGATGTTGGGGATCTTTAAATTTGAAGCTGCTTGTATACCTACTTATTGTTTTCTCATTTTCTTCTTGTAAAATTCTTGTTTTTATTCTGTGAACCCTTGTAAGTGGGATATTTTCCTGTAAGGGTTCCTATTTATAAATAAATATATAAATAAATTCCTATACGTACGGTCGTTCGTCAACGAACTGAGCTAAATAGAGTTAGCACGAATTGAACGATCGATATTGCATTTTCCACTACATACTTCTCCCCCTCCCCCCCCAAATTCATTGGAAAATCTCAGGAAGTAATCTCTTGAATAATTCTAGACTTTTTTCTTCTCGTGATAATGTTATGATATATAAAATATGAAAAAGGATTTGAAAATTTTCTAGCTTGACAATTTTCACAAAATTTTGCTTACGTGTTTTTTTCCAAAATTACGAAAACTCTAGCTCATCTCCTTCAGAAGGCAGAAAATATACTGCCGACTATTCAATGCTGATTGTTGATGTTAGAGAAAAAGTTATTGTTATTGTTTCAAGATTGAAAAATTTAGAAAACCGCTGACGTAAGGACAAGGGCCTTTTGCGCATCTGTTCTAGAGACTTTTCCTGTACTGTGAACGGTATGATACTTATACAATGAATGAACAAACCTTTATCTCAAATCAAAAAGAATTACACACAGTTTTCCTACAGTTTGTTTTGAAGGTTGATTTCCCCTCTCTTCAAAACCTACCAAAAGTAGTTTCATTGCGGCCACAATGCTGCTACACTTAAAACTACTACTTCATAAAATCACTAGAATCATTCAATGCATATGACAAAAATATCAATTTTTGAGAATAAGTGTAACAATTACGTCCATACCAATTTTTGTTCAAATCCGATGGATATCTTATTGGTGAAAATGCATTAAAATAGTAATTTACGTAACAAGTCCGAAAATAGGGTTTTTTGGACGAATAGACAAAATTCTAGGACGAGCGCAAGCGAGTCCTAGAAGTCTATGAGTCCAAAAAACCATTTTCAAACGTGTTGCGTACAATATTTTTCGGCAACCGTCTAGAATAACAAATCAATGAGACGACACATTTCTTTTTTATATATTTTAATTCTTATTTAAATTAAACAGAACAGAAAATATCACATATTAACAGAAACATTCTAATTCTTATTTATATTAATATTTATATTAAAATTCGAGCAATTACTGATATTGAAGGGATTCAATTTGTTTGAAATGCCTGGTATATTTAAATTCCTTTTGTTGAAGCCACAACAAGATGGCAAAGTTTCCGTTTCGCATCGATTATTTTCTTCTGGTGATTTTTGAATGGTCTTGGCAATTTTAATTTTGTTTTCAAGGGAATTATCTATATATCCTTCAGCCACATTGGTAGACTTCCAGCCACCGTGTCTCTTCAAATTTGTGATGTTTCCACCATTGTCAGCAAATAACGTCGCCGAAGTTCGACGAATGCTATGGCCTGTGTAATTTTTAGGATTGGGTAAATGTAAAAACTCTGCGATTTTCATTCCGAGACTCCCGAAAGTGTGGATACCAACAGGCTGAATCGAACATTTTCCTTTTGTAATTCACGAATAATCTGTTGTGTGGAGTATGAGATGGCCGTAAAGATAAATATTGTCTATACAACAGCAGGTTTTCTTGCCCAATTACAACAAAAGTTCTCTCAATATGTGTTTTGGAATCCGGTATTTTCACAAGCAACATGTCTTCCTTATCGTTTATTAAATCAATCGACATTTTTGTCAGTTCTTCTCTTCTGCACGCGCCGGCTAACCCAATAATTGTTGCTACCTGAAAAGTAAGTTGATACTTTTATATCCTACAATCGTAATATTTTGTTAAAATCACCTTCAGCATTAGATATGTATCATTATCCGCTTCTCTAATGAATTTGCTGATCTGTTCACTGCTGAAAACTTCTGATTTTTTGGCTTTGTAACCAACATTCTTCCTTTTAAGAAATGCGAGAACTTTTGGGAAAATGGCTATGTTCACATTTTCTTTACTAAAATGGTACTTTTCAACATAGAGTACATGCTCCACAGAGTGGAGGATTTGACTGTTTCTGATTTATGCGCCAAATAGGCCAACATTACATCCTCTGTTATAATTTTGCATTGCTTCATCTCCATCCATTTCGTGAACGAATCATACACGTTTTCATACCTTGATTTTGATTTTTCAGGCAATAATTGTGCTGTAGCAGCGGCTGCTATATTGGAAATTTCCCAAGGCACATTTTCATTGTCACTATCACTGCTGCTTTCCATATTTTAATGCGGATTGGGATTGCGATCAGAAAACATGCAAATTCTTGACAACTAATTTTATATGAACTGTCAGCCGTTTTCTCAGTGCTATGGTAACTTCATTTATCAAAAATATACCTACCAAGATTTTCATATTTACTATGATCAAAACGACGTGATTCTTCCCGGCCTAGTCCGGAAGTACGTACTTCCCGGACTAGGCCGGGAAAGGCTTCTTTCTCAAAGAAAAAGCGTCCGGAAAGTGGGTACTTCCCGGACGGTTGCCGAAAACTATATTTCAGGGAATTTTTTGAAAATTCTCTGGAGTGTTGATTTCTACGTCAGCCTATTTGTGTCAGCCTCATTCAAATATCTGCCAAGATACAACTTGATCTGATGGAGTTATTGAGGAAATCAAATTCCCGACACTCATAACTCCTGAACTTTTCGACGGATTATTTCCAATAACGAAATTGTTCGAAATATTTGGTCAATTAACCGATTCTGAAAATATGAAAACCCTAGCTCATCTCCTTCGGAAGACACTGAGTATACAACTGGCTGGCCGAACAGACATACTCAAGTTTGGGCCTATAATCTTTGAAACTTTGATCAAATGATAGAACTCTATTCTACTAAATCAACCAGTGAGTATACAGAAATTTATTATTATAGTGAAGGGTGAATCAGTAACGGTAATTTATTTGTTTGAATCTTTATCTATAAATCTGAAAACAACCTCATTTCATGGCTATTTACTAAAAATTCGTCAATTTTTACATTCACTGTATGGTCTCAATCGCTTGGGTTTTACTTCCCGATGAAGAATACAGGGTCAAACTTCATCCAAAGGAGTTGAGCTAGAGTTTGCATATTTTTAGAATAGGTTGACTGTCAAAATGTCTCGGTCAAGTTCGTTATTGGATCAAATCTATCCAATAGTTCAGGAGTTATGAAAATCTGAAATTTTGTTTCCTCAATAACTTCTAGAATATACATGGGATCAAGTTGTAACTTGGAAGATATATGAATTTTGTTGAAACAAATATGCTTGCAAAATTTCTAAGAAATCGATAGGCTGGAAAATTTCTTTTGAAATTTTTCAATACTTTAAACCTCATACCGGATGTAATTGAACAAAAATTTGTGCATGTATAAATGTTATCGATATTTCACATAATCTCAAATTTCATTGGCGTAGCTTCTTTCCTGCGGAAGATATTAGTTTTTCTCATTTTCTTAAGAGAAAAGAAAATTGCCAAAAAGTTCCTTGAAAATTTCAGTGCTCGATCCAGTCACAAATGTGTATTCGATTGACATCGATCGAACTCATTAATCATTATCAGCCGGGTGAAAATACATCGAAATGGTTCATTACGCTGTAATAATGTACGTTATCAAAATTTAGAAAAGCACCGTCGTAGAAGAAGATAATCCGAGATTCGAACAAAACTTAAGGATAAATATGAGTATTTATTTATGAGTTGAACTCTAGCTTTTTGCATCGATCGCTGTGGCTCTACATCAAGCGAGCCAAAGCTCCTGACCTCACGTCAGTGTTCATCTGAATTTTTTATTTTTTAATTAATGAATATTTTTCATGTTTTTGTACAAATTCACACATTACTGAAGCAATATATCCATTGCATCTTTGTCACAATCATCAATCTATTATTCTATGCACTCGGCATCTCAATGGCATTTCTTGTTTTGTCGCATAACTGTTCCCTCTATACAGGGTGTAACTAAATAAGTGTAAAATATTTAAGGAGGTGATTCTTCATCGAAAAAAAGATAGGATCTTTCATATAAAGAAACTTCATTGGAGCATTCCTTGTTCAGATACAGCCCCTGAAAGGGAGTACATAAAATTTGTATAACAATTTTTTTCACAAGCTCCAAAATAGTAGCAATATTGAAATTAATTAATAAACGTTTTCTACTTACAAAAAGACACTTATCCAATTATTTATTTGGTTTACCCCATGGTTATGAGGGTGGAAAACGCAACCCCTAAAGTTTATTTCCAATGTAACTTTTTGTCTTATTATTTGTTTACCATTTAAAAATTTATTTCCGATAGCCTGTTTCATTCTGAACAAAAAATGTCTCATGAGTTTATGCCCAAAATAAACCAGTTCGCAGCAAAAATTATTTTACGAACAACTACAACACGTTAATAAATTAATTTTGTTTTTTATCATTTAGTCGTTTAATGCAGGTACTAACTACAGAATAATAATAAATCCAGTTCGCATTTATGACGATGTACCTATCTGTGTAGTTGTTCGTAAAATAATTTTTGCTGCAAACTGGTTATTTGGGCAAAAAACTCATGAGATATTTTTTGTTTAGAATGAAACAGGCTATCGGAAATAAATTTCTAAATGGTAAACAATAATAAGACAAAAAGTTACATTGGAAATAAACTTTAGGGATTGCGTTTCCCACCCTTACAACCATGAGGTAAACCCAATGAATAACTGGATAAGTGTCTTTTTGCTAGTAGAAAACGTTAGGTTAATTTCAATATTGTAACTTTTTTGGTGCTTGTGAAAAAAATTGTTATACAAATTTTATGTACTCCCTTTGAGGGGCTGTATCTTAACAAAGGATGATCCAATGAAGTTTCTTTATATGAAAGATCCTATCATTTTTTCGATGTATAATGTTAGGTTTCTTATAGTGAATCGCAATCTCGGAGTCCTCTTGATGTGTTGCAAATACTTCAAGATGAGAATGTGATTTTTCCGATCTGTAACTGTAATAGTCCAGGATCTCTGGGCATTTTTTGTACCCGATTACCATCAAACTCATTTTTCGTGAGAATCTTAAATTCCATGAGACGCCTACCTTTGCCCTGGCAATAATTTTTGGTTATGGTAGGTAACATAGGTAGCACAGATAAAATATATTGATTCGATTATTCTAAATAGTGGTACACTCACGGAAAATCAGCTTGAAATCAAGTGCAAAAAAATCTCTGCGACGATAAATTTGCATATCTATAATCAATCACATGTACTTCAAGTATCTCCGTGACTTCCTGGAACATCATAAAATATTCTTGTTTGCCGTAAAATAGAAACCAGACCTCACAGGCGAACCCGAGGGCCGACAACCGGCAACCCAAATGAAATATGCGAAAATTGTAGAACAGACAACCAAATCAAACCAGGGTCAAGAACACTGGCGCCCAATTCATAAACAAGAGATAACAAATAGCCCCAAGGATGTCGGAAGAAGCACCCAATAATGAAAGGCTCTTCCGGTGCAATCTGTCAGTTATTTTGTTGACCGATGCCGGTTTCGCCCGCCCCTCGTTGACTACCCTGGAAGTCAATTAGCACGCGACAAATCCCTGATCTTATCTTCTTTCGGATGAGTGCGTCTGTCTGGTCTATTTCCATAAGGAGACTGACTAATCCGGCAAGGACAGCTTTCTTTAATGGAAAATGCTACCTGTTTTGCCTTGTATAAATATTTTCATAGGATAATAACAATGAAAATGTCCTGCACGGAAGAGACTATGAGATAATAAGACTTGTGTATTCTTTTTTGCATCGAAGAATATAGAAATAGTGATTTTTAGTATATTATATTCAATTTGTAGTGAAAAAATGAGGCGTTCCTGGTGAAATTGGAGTAGTCACCAAAGATTTCTGATAAATTAAATGAATTTTATACTTAATATGTTGATTCAACGGACCATCAACGGGCCTCCAACGGGATCTCGTATTGAAAAATGAAGAAAAGCACCGAAATGAGGTTAAAACTTAAACTTAAAAGAGCTTGTTCTAAAACCTTTTCCCGGCCTCTTCCTCTAAAGCATTTTCCCGGCCACTTCCTTTCGGACGAATGATTTTAATATGTTTGACTTCAACGACCCCAAACAGTACGGAAACTACCAGTAAGTTGCAAAGTCTGTTGCAATTCTCAATCACTGCTCTTCGCTATAACAAAACTGAAAAAACATGAATATATATTATTACATTTACCAATTATGCAATATGGATATAGCAAACACTGACCACAACTGTGGTTCCGTCATAGCGATCACATATATTGAAAAGTTATACACATTTTCTGCAGTAAAACCCTAATAGTAAAAGTGAGTATTACAAAGTACCATGACTTCTGCTTCCACATTAATGTTATGAATGATGGCATAAAAATGTAATTAACGAGAAATAAGATAGTCCTCAGTTATTATCGAAACCTACATTTTTAATTTATTGGTTTCAATATTGGCTTATTGCTTTCTGAAATAGAGAAGGGAAAATAATTATACATATGTATTAGATGCCTAACAAGCAACTTTGAATAAGTAGACAGATTTTACTCACTACAGAAAGGTCTAACGTCTATATTCTGAGGTTTTGTTTTTAGATGTGGAGAATTCTCTTTCATTAATGATACTACTCTAAAATCACTGCATTTCAAATCAAAACTCACTTCTGTACCCGAAAGGTATTATGACATATGCCTATGAGGCAGTTCTGTGTTCTCGATGATCTAGACTTCGGAAAATCGATGTTGTCAGATTGTAATCTCCAATTAACTGACGGAAGTTTTGATTCCCTATCAAGCTTTATTGGAAGAATTCTTTCCAAAGAAAAAATTTTCAGTTTGAATCCGAATGTTTCATAGCTTGTGTTTCTTGCATGGTAAAAATCTAACTCTATTAAGTTTTACTAATTTTGAGGAACTTGTGGTAAAAACTTGATCACACGAAAGAATGTGACCTCTTGATCGTTTCATATTCTGAAAGAATGAAAATATTCCTCATACTTTCAGAGTAATAGGGAGAAGATAAAATGGTATTTCATTTGACAGGATCAATAATAAGTTGATTGGTGAATGTTAAAAGCTATTATTATTACAAATTTATAACAATATGTCTCAATACTTGTCTAAAACTAATAAAATCAATTGAACGAAGGTTTACACTTTGTATTCAGTTCTGATTTTGGATACACAATATATTCTTTCGTTTATAACACTGCAAGATATCGGTTGATCTTATCGAGGCTAAAGTAGATGTTTAGAAAGGGAAGTGTTTAATCACTTTTATTTCATCTAACTCAGATCAAGTAACCAATTTTCCTTTTTCATTAGAAATTCATTAGCGCATGATACTAGTCTGATCTAATCCATAAGAATGAACATTTAATTGATCCTCAGAATCGTGCAGAAATCACCTAAAAATTTCTGTGATTACTTCCTTATACAATTCGATTTAATCGATAAAACACCAATGGATTCTGAAGGTACAAAGAAATGAATTTTTTAACTCACGGAACTGTTAAGAAATGTATTTCATCTTCTATCAAATAGATCCGTTATACTTCAATTGAGAAAACTGTGTTATTATGTTTCCTTATGCCTTATAAATATGAATATATTAATTTATCCAAACTAATTAATTGAGGGATCAGATGAAAATTCGTTTTCTGAGTTAACGCAATGGTTTTCTCTTTGTATTTTTGCTAGAAGAACCGCTTGGTTATATTGACGCACGTGATCACGAAACTTTATTTCATTGGGAGGAATCATCATTCATGATTCTGTGGTTTCGCTTTGAAATACGTGAACAACTTTGCTATCACAATGTAACTACTGAAGTTTAAAGTAGGTATTTTTCAGGACCTTTTTGTCGGTCAGATTAAAACCCTACGGTAGGGATGGGACATCGATAGATTTTCGTCGATGTTTAACATCGATGATAACATCGAACTGTACCATCGATGTTAACTGAACATCGCTAATTGAACATCGATGTTTGTGAACATCGGTGTTTTTACACTTTAATTATACTTAGGTATATCAATCATTCATAATGATTTAACGATAAATTCCCAATATATCAAAAAAAAATTTCAATGTCTACTGAGAATTCTTATATTAGAAAAAAGATACAGGTAACTATAACATAAATTTGGAAAAGCATAAAATAAAAATTGATTCAATAAATGGATAGAACTCTGGACACTGAAATAAATTAAAGGTCCCAAATACTCTTATCTATTGACTGGAGAAACAAAATTTGTGAAAGTCGCTTTCCTTTCAGTCTGTTTCTCTGTTGGGAGAGCGTCTGTCCAGCTTTAGAAAATAAACGCTCAGATGGAACTGAAAGTCATATTTGGGTTTTACCAAAAATTATACTATTTCTACCTAGAGTTTTACCCCAATTTTGAGTTATAAGAAAACATGGAATATTTTGGAATTTCCTATTTCCGGATGGCCGTTATAGTCGAATTGATGTCATGTACGGATTAGGAAGTGTCCAACCTTCCTGCCGAAAATAATGGTTTCAGGAATCATGAGTTTATGATGATTCGAAATAATGGTGGCTGTTAAATGAAATAGTATACTTTAAAACAAATCGCACAATAGGTATTCAATTTTACTTACAAAGGTGCTCCTAGTATTTGCCGCTTGAAGAAGCCGTTTTGGATGAAACTATTTTTTCAAGTTGGACCATTTCAGAGTTTTTCAAAAATAAACGAAAAAAAAATATATTTTTTGTGTCATGTCCATGTTGAATTATTACATATCCCTATCACCAAATTAGTGTAAACTGGAAAGCACAAAATCAAGTAAAATTAATTTTTGGACGCCCTCTATCTCAGAAATCAAGTCGTTCATATGAACTTTTTTATTTTAAAATTACGCAAAGTCTAACCCCTTAAAGTTTGCTCAAGTAATTAATTGACACCCTGTATAGTAAACGACCGATTCCAAAATTATCATAAAACAAAATTGGGGTAAAACCCTAATATAACTTTCTCCTGACGCCAACCAGAACTGTGACGACTAATTTTACCCATCTGTCTATACAGGGTGACAACAAAATATGGAATCATGCTCATGTTTGTATATCAATGAGGATATCAAATTCGATTTTTTGCAGTGTGGAATATTTTTGGTTGTACCAAAGAAGGGCCACAAATATTTCCAGTTAGACAGAAAATGGACTATTTTTTGAATATTTGATGGCAAAATCGGTATATTTTCTCATACTTTCATTGTACACTTCATTCTGAGTACGACGCTGTTTTCTTCTACAATTTTTGACAAGTCATATCCATGATTTTGAATAATATATAAATCAACCGTATAAAAACAAACCTAGTTGACTGAAAAATGATTCAATAGCTGAATTTCCATAAATATATATAAAACATCGAGACACCAATGTTTAATATTCTATCCGCAACATCGATGTTGAAAATCAGTTAACATCGATGGTAAAAACATCGACATCGATACTCAAACATCGATGTTTGAAAAACATCGATGGTGATGTCCCATCCCTATCCTACGGTCGCATCACCAATCTGACGTTTTATCGTACGACTCGAGGGAAAAAAGGAGGAAAAAATTGCGTCATAAGTTGTGAACACTTTCTTAGTACCCCACTCATCGTCAACCTTAAAAGCATTCGAAAATTGATATTCCGACAGATGTATTCATTCATTCAGCCTACTATCATCGCTTATCTAAAAATAAAAAGTTTTCTAACCACATCTTAATTTTTCTGGTTACGGATAGATCTAAATTGTAATGATATTAAAAATTGCGATAAGTTGGTTGATATTTTTATTATTTTTCCACAAGTCTAGGATACTATCCCAGTATTTCAGTCTGCTCTAGTCTTGAAAGCATTTAAAAATAAATATTTTGATAGATGTCTTCATCGCTCCTTTAAAACAACTGACGTAATGGAAATTTTTAGTATATGAAAGTGGCACATTCGTGTTTCGACAAAAAAACTACTCATTTCTATTTCTAGGTGGAAAATGAAATTGTACTTTCAATAATCAGTTGACGATTTAATGTTTCTTGGTAACATGTTTTTCTTGTTATTCATTCAACAACCCCTTGAATAGCTACGAAAACTTCATAACAACTCGTCAAATATTTGATGATATAAATTGTGATGTATGTTCTAGCCTGTTAAATGGATTTTACAGCAAGAAGCACTCAGAAACACTCGATCGGTAGTATTTGGTTTCGAAATCCTCAACCAATAAAACTACAATGGATTGATGTAATAAATGTCATATAGAGTTCATATTTCGAAGTGGGTGTTCAATCGTATCGTTTCGCTTAAATCACTGGTACTGATTTATTGTTATTTTGCACTAAATATGAAACTTATATATATAATATTTTTACTAGGGCAAGAGCCCTCATCTATTATTGTTCTTCTTACCAACGTTTCAACAGACATCTGTCGTTTTCAAGATAAAATTTGCTTTTACAAAAGCTGGTAATTTCAAAAAATTTTTCAACTTTCACAAGTGTCAAATAGACAGACTCCGAAAACTAGATAAAACATTAACACTTATCTGTGATTTGAAGTCTTCTTCAAGTTACATCGAACAATTGGTCTCCAAACTTCCGCCAACTCTTGATGGTGCCCTTATGGGATTGAGAGCGATGTTCATGAATGCTACCCCTTTGATTACTCTTTTTGTAGGTTACCCTTCTTTGGATATTATAGATGTTTCGCTCCATTTTATCAGGTGATTTTCATCCATAGCATGTTGGATCTATCGGTGTCTTACATTTTAAAAAGCTTCAGATGTTCCTTTATTCTCACATTCAAGGGGCGCTTGGTTTCTTTGATAGAATATCATCCGCATTCACGTATCTCATATAACAGCTCATCGTTTTTTAATTTTCGTTATCGGGTTTATCTTTTGTTAGATTAGCCCTGATGGTACCTTGAGTCTTGAAGACGTTTGTTATGATGTACCTATTTCCAATTCTTCTCATTTTATTGAGCTTACGTTGAGCTTACGCTTATGAACTTGTATACCAATGTCCTAATGGATAGAGCAATTACAATCGTAAGAAAAAATTCTAAACTAAGTGAAAGAAATGCACTTAGCGTGCATGCAATAATGGAAATGCTCTAGATATGTCTCGACCCAAGATAATTCCAATTTGAAGACATTTCTTATCAACATGAGTTTGGAATGGCTATGATTTCTCCTTGTCT
This sequence comes from Micraspis discolor, assembly GCA_030674115.1. Classification (NCBI taxonomy): domain Eukaryota; kingdom Metazoa; phylum Arthropoda; class Insecta; order Coleoptera; family Coccinellidae; genus Micraspis; species Micraspis discolor. Next base: position 40,121 of record JARTUT010001320.1, on the reverse strand, counting down.
CATATTTTGGCTGATTTATATATGGAGAATTTCGAACAAAATGCTCTCTACCAGTAAATACTGAAAAACAAATTATGGAAGATGTAGATGATACTTTCATCATTTGGCAACGCGAAATAAGCACTATAGATGGATTTCTTCATCATCTTAACAATCCAGCAGAATCTATTGAAATCACAATCGAAATCGAGAGAGATAATCAATTGATGACGAGACAATCAACTTTTTTCGATGTATTTGTTCTTAAATAAAATCCCAAGAGCCAATGTATATTAAAAACCAACAAACACAGGTCAATATCTACATTACAATTCCAACCATCATCTGGGTACAAAATTGGTAGTGGTGAAATGAAATGTTTATATGATTGTTTATATGTATGATGTATTTTACCATCATTATTATATAGTTTACACACAAAAACACTTTGTTTAAGAACTTTTATTCTCATAATTTTGGTAATATGATCTCTCCATCGAACAGTATAATTTTATACTCACTGAAACATAGGTACGATGAGCGCACGGCAACAATGCCGATCCAGAGTAATATTCCATAATAAATAGAGAAAAAGATTTCCATCACTCACATAGGTACTTCGATATATTTTCATGATTACCATTGAAATAGGTAATATATTTTCTGGACCTGTTAAATTGAAGACTTGTCTTTATGAAGAGCTGGTTCTTTATAGCTTCAGGCTTTCAGGGTTCATCAAATTATATCAATTCTAACATAGGAATGCTTCAAATTAAGCTCATATGAGTTTTAAAAACTCCGAACCCAGTCTCCTAGGTTTGTTTTGTAGCTTTAAAGAAATTTTTTCACATCTTTATTTCATACATCGATTCAACCTGGTTCACAAACTTAGGAGATAATAGAATTTGACTTAGTTTCAATATTTCTGAATGTTTGTTATGATGCATGATTAATTAAAATTCTATCAATATTGAAACTGGAAGCTATAGGCCCATAAACAAGAAAGATTAGAATAGAATGCATTTTCTGACCATAATCATTTCACACTGAATTTAATAATTTCAAACTATCGAAATTATCCCTAGAATATTTTCAACTTTTTTTTTAAGATACAAATAACTGTTGACAGTTTCAAACAGAATCAAAACTACAAGGAACCACAGAAAATTATTTTATTGGGAACTACTCACCACAGAGACGTTATAATACATTTCAATGTGATAATAATGCACTCTAGTTATTCTGAGAAAAACTATAACTAAAGACAATAATGGTTACAGATATTATATTCCATTTAAAAAAACTTTGCAATTATTATTTTTTTTCTCTCCTGGGGTTCGGTAATGAATTAATATTCTATGGTAAGGTATTAAAATTTGACATAATCTATGAATAATCATTATTCAATATTTATGTTTTTGTTTACATGATTAAAACAGATACTCTGATTATAAAATACAAAAATTTACGCATGTTCAGTAATAAGTTATAGTCTAAAAAGAATAGATTCATATTAATGATCTAACAAAAATTTTTTTATCATAGAACACCTAGTTGGTTTTTTTCAGAAGCAAATTTAGGTGATCAAACTCAATTTCTTTAAGCAAGTATAATTGCACACCTAAATCTGGGAATACATGTAATCTATCCAAGTAAATTGTTATTGGGATTCAGTACAGAAAATAATCATCAACATTACATTGAAATAATTATCCGTAGTGACATCATTCATTGTTGTTGAAGATTTCGAAAAAGATTTTCATATTTTTAACAGTATGATATCAAGAGACTTCATAGACCTGTTCACTGGTCTCTGTCAAGGAGAAGAAACTTCAGAAATATCAGTGTTTGGAAAATCATAGATGATTTTTTCTGGCTTCTGGTGGAAAAAAAGCAAAGTGACAACCTCTTGCGTTGGAAATTTTCATAGAAATGATGGTTTTCATGATATGGAAATTTTAAGAAGAAAATTATAAATGTATGATGATAACATCCAATTATTTCTGAGGTTTTTTTGGAATTTCTCACTAGATAGGGATGGTTTATATTCTTGAAGTAGAAAGAAATTATGGTAGAACAACAAAAATCTATGTTTATGGTGTTGAATTTTTTTACCAGAAAATTAGTATTTCGTATCTTCCTTCTAAATATGGACCTCATCGGATGAAACACGAGTGAGTGAATCATAACTTTAGAGGGAAAATAATGTTTTTAAACAATTCAGATTCAATAGTGGATGCTATGGAAGGTAATTTTCATTCAAACTAAACTGGACTACAGAGACGTATTTGCCCAATGTGAAAACTTAAAATGCTTATAACTTTTTAACGCAGCTGAATAAGGAAAAACCGTAATGGAGAAAGTGTTTCTTTTGATCTCAAGAACCTATGGTTAAAATTAACGCAGGGGTCAAAGACTCACCCTGTGTAAGATACCATGTGATTGCGGGAGATCTTATATCGGATAAACAAAGCGACCCTTATATGTGAGAATAAGAAGGAAGCACCAGAAATTTTCTCAAATGTTATATACCTATAGATCCAAGTCGGTCCAACATGCTGTGGATGAAACTCACCAACATCCAAAGAAGAGAAATCTACAAAAAAAAAAAAAGAGGCAGCATTCATGAACATCGCTCTCAATCCCATAAGGGCATCATCAAGAGTTGCCGGAAGTTTGGAGGCCAATTGTTCGATGTAACTTAAAGAACTCTTCAAACCACAGATAAGTGTTAATGTTTTATCTAGTTTTCGTAATCTGTCAATTTGACATTTATGAAAGTTGTAAAATTTTGTGAAATTACCAGTTTTTGTAAAAGCTAATTTTACCTTGAAAACTACAGAAGATGTCTGTTGAAACGTTGGGAAGAACAACAATAATACATGATGGTTATTGCCTAAATAATAATTCTATATAAATATAAAAAATACGATAAGCATTAATCGTTGAAGTGATCTTATTCGAGATACTGTTCAGGACTCAATTTAGGTCAGAAACCAGCCATAATTTTACCTAAATGAAATTTGAATCATCCGTAGGAAGGAGAAGAATTTGAATATTAATGAAGGGAATAAAAAAATGGAGTGTGAGCCTTCCAATAAATTTTTTAAACGTAGTTAGTTCAGGTATTATTAAAGAGGTCTCCTGATATATTTTTCAGATGTAATTGACGACTATTCAAGATCGATAAGAAAGATCAAGTACATAACATGACAAATATTGTACGAAAATGATCTCTATTGAAAATTTGTTGAATAAGGAGAGGTACTGTTAATACAGCTTTTTTCTCATATTTAAATGCGGAATGTCGTAGTCGGGACGATACGTAGGTCTGCGGTAAAGGTAAGCGGACCTCCCATATTTCATTATCTTAAAACTTCAAATTCACAAGAGCTTTGACGTGAAGTCAGGTGCTTTTTGCTCTCTTGTTCTACAGTCGTCTCCTGGACTGTGGAACAATGTGATAGAAGTGTGACAGCCACGAAGAATGAACAAACTCATATCTCAAATAAATATAACTACTCATAGTATTCCATAAGTTTTACTCCAAGCTCGAATCTCCTTCTCCTGGAAACCTACGTTAGTACTTTTCTGAATTATGACAATCTTCATTATTCCATCGTAATTTCAAATATTTCGAGACCATCTTGGACTCGATGTTCGAAAATAACAGACATAAGGACAAAACGATAACTCACTGTTGCGCTAGTTATGAACTTGTAAAACAGCTTTGTCTCACAAAACATGGCTTATTGAGTAATGCTAAAGAAAGCCGTTTTCTATGAGTTCAACGACAACGAGATATTTCTACAAGACCCACTTCGTAAATTAACTAATTCAATGGATCAGTAATTAAAAGTTTTTATGTCATAAAACACCCTATATTGGTTATTTTATGATGAATAGAATATTGGCGATTCCAAGTTTGTAATTACCTTTTTTTTTTCTTTCTAAAAATTCGCCCATGAAACGACATCGATAAAGAAATTCAGTGGATTATCTGTCTGGCAGGCATATTACAAGAATGACTGACCTATAATCCTTCTCATGGACGAATTTGGAAGATTATTTCGAGTGTAATATATCAACGATCAGAAATCTTCCTAATGAAAGCTTCTTTGGGAATTTAAGCAGCTTAAATGCATGGAATCTTTCGGTTATCATTTAGGATTGAAGGCAGATTAAGCGCAATATCATGGTTGAGGAAGATAATCGAATTCTCAGATAAAGTGGAAGGAATAAACAGTATACCACGTAAGTTAGACATTCGAATATTTGATTGGTAGAGTCGAATTTTATATTTATGGAAGAATATTCATGGAGGCAGATGTGTATTTGAAGGAATCTTAGCACATAATTCAGATCACTCTGACTTTTCTTCCTTTGTTTGAGTGCCTGAAGATCACCTGATTTAGGTTGAAACATGTCTCAACATTTGTTAATACTAAATTGGAGCAGACAAAAAAGCGTATTTTCTCTTTAAATATTCATAGCCCCAATATGAGAGTGGAACGATCTATTATATTATAAACTCATAATGAATGTGTAAAACTGTCACATCGTCGAGTTGAAGCTAAAGTAAGAAACAAGAAATCAGCACAGTTGACAGAAATATGTTGAAAAGAGAAGCACTGCCGTGAGGTCGGGAGCATTCGATCGCTTGTCCTGAAATTTTCCCGTACTCTGGAAGTGTGACACTGACAAAACTGCCCCGAAGAAAAAACAAACCTATAGATTATATTCATTGTGATTAACTCTTACGGTGGGTTTTGTAAAGGATGTATTGGCGGATCAAGCGCTCGATCGACAATCAACTATTGCATTCTATGCTCCATTTCTCAATTTGATTGACGATCAAACGAAATATGGGTAAAATATTTTGATGATGGATCAACCTAGAAAGAGAATATTGATCTACAATCAATCTAATTAGAATAATTGGATGATTACGAGAATTGAACATAAAATTTTCCCGATATTATTTATTGAAAATCGAAATAACATACAATATTGAACAGTTTCATACTTTTTCTGCTCCAAATTTAATTTTATTTTATTGGTTTCAATATCCTCTTATCGCTTCCGGAAACAGAGAAGGGAATATAATTAATTATATGTATTAAGTGCCCTAACAAGCAACTTTGAATAAGTAGATAGAATTTACTCACTACTAAAAGATCCAACGTCTGTCATTACTCTGAGGTTTTGTTTTTAGATGATGACAATTTTCTTACATTCATGAGTCCCTTCCACTTGTTTTTTACTGCATAATAGTAAAAGGAAAGCATCGAAACAACAGTGAAAGCTACTCTGATATCACTGCATTTCTAAACAAAACTCTCTTTTGTACACGACGAAAGGTTTCATGACATCAACTGACGGAGGTTTTGATTCCACAATCAAGCTTTCTGAAATCCGATGCTGTTCGATAAGACTCGAATTTGACGGAAGATTCTAATTATCGGACAATCAAAGAACTCTAATGAAACCCACCGATAAAGTAGAGATAATATTGTATGTAAATCTACTACCGAATATTTCTACCAAGCTCCATCATTCTCAAAGAATTAAAATAAATAATTGTAACTCATTTTTTCAAATATGGTTGGAATTCCTCACAGAATTATCTTCATTGTATAGTGAATCTTCATTAGTAGGTTTCACATCTCACACATCACAATCGACGCCATAAAATGTCTTCCAATTCTTTGGAGATATAAAATATATCATAGCATTCATACTTTTTCGGAATGGATTTCCTACCACCAAAATTTTTGTTAATTTCTACATTTTATCACAGTATAGGGACCACACAGTAGTCGCACTCAGTGGTTTTTCTTACCCCTTTTCGGACACGCGCATATTTCAGTAAGCAAAAAATCAAAGTTAGCTATGGATATATTATATTATGATATTTTATGACTATTTTTATTTTTATATTATTATGTTAATATATTAGTATATTTTATGATATTATATTATGATATACATATAATTTTAAAATCTTTTTCTGATCTATGATCATATTGAATCCATGCTCTGTGGCCCAACTTATAAATAACCTAACCTAATAATAACTAAAATATTTCAATATTTCATTCCATTATGAATTATGGTTTTCCCATTGATGATTATTCGAAATTATGAAACATTGTTGTATTCGAAATATTCCTGACAAGTGATTATCATATTTACCTCAATTCTGATCAGTTCATCTCGTAAAATAGCAATTCGAATTCGAATTTATCCAAGAACATCGTTTCCGCTAGAATATCATTTCCAGTTGCTTATTGAAATATGCGCGTGGCCGCCAGGGTGTAAAGAATTCAGTTCAAAATCTCAAGAGTGCGACTACTGGTTGGTATCTATACTGTGACTTTATTCTGCAACAATTTTCTCCACCTCTATTTCGGATTTGATAAAAATCTCGCGGTATCGAAATAGTTCATACTTCAATATCACAATCACACTATATTAACACCAAAACTTAAAATGAAATGATTTGTTCAAAAACCAAATTCTATTTTTCAAATTCGTTGAAGGGACTTTGAATAATTAAATAATGGATCTAGGATTCTCTATGAAATCAAAATTTGATTTCAATCATTAAACGTCTATCTTCTTGAAATAGGATAGTACAATGCTGAGAATCAAGGATGTCCTAAAGATCAATAACCTTGATGTACTTGCCAAATTTTGTGAAACAATCAAAATAACGAGGTAAGTATTACGAAAACGAAAAAAGATTGTTTCAAAAAAAAAATTATAGCTTGACGATATCCACCAAATTTGGCAAAGTAATTCGTTTTAACCACATTCAAACCTCTTTCGAGTTACAAATTGATCCGATGAATATTCTAGGATACATCGAGAAAACCAAATTTCAACTACTCATAACCATTGAACCATTCGACGGATTTGGCCCTATAACAAACTTGACCGAGATATTTGTACAACAAACATTTTTTTTAAAATAGGAAAACTCTAGCTCATCTCGTGCAGTCAAGACACACATAATTGATAATTATTGATCAGAAAGTCGATGCCTATATGTGAATTGAAACGATACCAAGCTGTTATACTAGAACAAGTGCGCACAAAGACGAATAATATCTAGGTTTTTTTTTTGGAACAATCACATAAGAATTACAAATAAAAATAAAGAAATCATTCGTTTATGAAATTTTATTTTGAAAAATGTTAACTTGGTGCAGCTAATTGTTAAAGATCTGATATATTATATTCTAGTTATACTAAAAGAAAGAGTACTCCATATTTCACATAAAGTATAAGAAAAAAATTGTTTAGAAAATTAGAAGCACATATGTTATCAATGCAACAAAATCAGGACCAAATAAGCAAAAAATAAAACCGATCTCTCTACAGATTTTACTATCTCAATAGATAATTTTTCATCAATATGAAATTCGATCTTCCATCTTATAAGTTTCAATTACTCGTAAAACACACGTACCTACACCAAAAAAAAAGGTTTTTGAGATGCGAAAGTGAGTTTTTTGATTGAATGATTGGAAAAATGTCAGAAAAAACTTGGTTTATAGAAGAAAAACCATTTTCAGGACACTGAAATTGTTCACAGGAGTATTTTGAGGGTGACTGAATTCAATGAATAAATGAAATCTGGAATGGCGTTATACCAATATAACCGCCACAATTAATGGACGAGCCTATATCACGAATTAAAAATAACTATTGTCAGTTTTCCTTCAGTTCTATTCAAACCGTATCTTCTCTCAAAATCAACCAAAAGTAGGTATATCTATTCCATCGAAAACTATTTAAAATATCTCTCTTCCAGCAAACACTTGTCCTTTGAAATACCTTTTATAATCAAATCAAAATTGAAAATAATTAAATAGAATCTTTTGAAAGCTCTACATGACCCCAAGAAGCGAAAGATCAAACTTTTTCAGAGAACGATTTTGGGATGTCAATTCTGACAACCTCAATTTAACTCGACTTCTCTTCTGGTGATAAAAAGCTACGACAAAGAACTTTGAGGATATGAATGATATCAAAGAACTCCATACATACAAAAATTTTTGTTGGAATCCGATGGATATCTTCTGAAAATCCAAATTCATTTCAATTTTGTCCCTTTGAAATCAGTCATTAGTACATAAGTGGAAGATATTATAGTCATTAGAGAAACCAAAAGTTGTTGCAATGATCAATTTCTTTCAAAAATAGCCGAAACTTGAAATTTGTTATTTCATTCAAGTTAGATAAACTGTTGAGAAAATTCAATTGAATTCACACTTGTGACATAGACAACTACCATTTTTAGATGTGCTTAGACATAAACGAAATGGGTTCCCAACAACCATTGTATATTTGAAACCAATATTCACTAACTGTGTGAATAAATAAGAGAAGCATTAGGAATAAGAGACAAAACTAATTGTGGTTGGGAGTCGAGTTTTATTTTGGAGTTCTTAATCTTACAATCCATAAAAATGAATGACTAAATAAGATGGAAAGAAGAATTATTTGTACCTAGATGTTTAGAGAATATAAGACTAGGTGATATTTTCTTCCCCATTAAATGGAAAATTAATACAATGGGTATTAGAAAGAATAGTGGCCAATTATCCTTATTGCTTACTTCAGGATAAACATCGGTATAACCTGCAACAAAATGGATATTCTCTTGTGGAGTGTACAGAAAAATATGCAGAGAGGTTGAACAGTTACTCAAAATTCATAATGCCAAAATATCACCAAGTGTATCCATGTGTAAAATCTAGTCATTGTACTCCGTAGTGCTACTTTTTGCAATAATCAAACCTTTCCATTTTTTTCAGAGCTTTTTTGTAAGATACTGGAACTTATTAAAAAACAATGAAATAATGATTGCAAAGTATATTTCAGCAAATCAATTTTGATATTAAAAATAGTAGACAGTATGTATAGCAATATATGTGTTTATTTTTGTGATTCTATTTAATCAACTGATTTAAAAGTTTCAAATGCTCTTTTTATTACATTATAACAGAATTTTGATTTGTCATATTTGCAGTTTCAGGATTGTCGATTCCTAAAATATGTTTATTGGGGTATACCTAATTTTCAAGAATTGGATTCAAAAAGAATGTTTATTTCAATCGACAAAAGTATTGAAGGTTGACAATCATAGTAAATTGGGTGAAGATATCTCAACATATAATGTATGTTGAAAGAACTCATTTCAACCCTGAAATCTGTTTGATAAATTACATAAGGGATCGAACACTAATGTAATGGATTTTGAAGAAACTGGTTGTTTGTATTTGTTAGATGTAAACAATTGGTATATCAAGCTGGTAAAGGGATTGTGTTTGAACATCTGTAAAGTTTCTAGCTTTTCATGTGAGTGTTTCACCTTGTCCAGACCTATGGGGAGTGCTGAAATTAATTATTCAAATTCTTTTTGTATGTGTATGTGTTTATATGAATCTGTTATCTGTTTGGCATCAGTGCTTCAAATCAAGCATTGCTCTACAGTTTATGTATCGGAAGAAAAATTCTTGTTTATATGATCTTTCTTGTTGAATATTCTGATAGTTTCTTGGTGCCTTATATAAGAGAAATTGTTTATAGAACTAATATCTGTTCTGTTTTGGCATGGGTACACTAGTGATCTATCATCACAGAGTTGGTTTTCTTTGAAACTCAGATGTGTTGTTGAAAATTCAGTCGAGCTGATACTGAATCTATATTTCCTAGAATTAATTTTTATTGTGAATATTAGTCTATATATAATTGTGCTCTATTTGATAAAAAATCAATGAATAATTTTGCATTGTATTCAGCCTCATGAAATCAGTTCATTGTATTTATGTATTTAAAGGTGAATCTTGTGACATTTAAATTTGTTGTATTACCCATAAATAAAAAGCTTCTTCATCTTTGCAGGAAATCTTATTTCATACCCACTATATCAAATCAATTTATACCTAAAATCTAAATTAATTCAATGATGTGATAATAACTAGTTATACAGATCTGAACGTGAAAATATTTCCAAAACATTATTGAACGCAAAGTAAAATTGTTAAATCAGTTAACCATACAATTTACCTATATAGGTAAGGAATTGCTCTGAATTCTGAAGTAGTTAATATTTCAGTTTATACTATCAATAATATTCATGTGTTAATGCAACCACTGTCTGAATATGGGTGATGCAACAAAGCACAGAAACTAGATCTATCGAAATGTTTTGTTTGATACAGATTCACTGTTCAGTATTAATCAGGTGGGATTATATATATATTTTGAGAATTTTAATAATGATAAGTAATTTGAATTGCGCTATTATAGTACTCAACTGTTTTTAACAACATTAAATTTTTGTTTGTCGAGGAAAATTTGATAAAACATTATTCTAACTATGGAAAACAATTTCAGCTCTCAAACATATAAAGTTCGCTAAGAATTTCTTTGATAATCAGGTTGCTGATAAATAAACTGAGATTCTCATTTCGTTTCATCAAAAATTTGAATTTTTGTAATATACCTAGATACATGCGCACATTACCTTTTTGAATATAATGGTTTCAAATTGTTAATTTAAAAGGAGCTTTTAATGCAATTGGTAGTAAACTTTGATGTGAAGGGAAATCTTGATTTATTTCTCGTGTAAAATTACGAATTTACCACAAATTGCGTTTTCAAGTGATCGTTGTTTAAGGGTTGGTAGCATTTGTAGTCCGCAAAATATCCTGAACTGATACTTGCTCTCGAGTAGGTACCGATTTAGACTGTACTGGAGCTGTACTGGGATTGTACTGAAAAAACCCGAACAGCGAACCAATTTGAAAATTTGGTCCAAAGTTTGTCAGAGAAAACTATTTGAATCGGTTACAGCAGAAAATTTCAATTTAATTCTCCTGTTCATATAAGCCATAAATTGAAAGAAAAGCAAATAGATTAATGAATACGTCAATAATGAATCATAATGCACATTTTTAATATTGCCGATTTGTTGACGAGAGCTGAAAAAAATTCCTTTTAATAAAGCTATTTTTCACATACCTACTTAAAAATAGTTAAGGAATTCGAAAAGATTATTTAGAAAACTTGAATCATTGTAATAAATAAAGTTGTACTAGTTCTTGCAATTTGAATTGGACAACTCAAGGAAATAAAGAAAACTCATAATCCTGCCCCCAAAAACCTTTTATATTATTAATTTATAATCATTTAACTTAATACCAATTTATTCATGATTTGAAACCATCTATGTTTAGATTTGTTTATATCTGTTAACGGATGCAGATAAAATTCAAACATTTCAAATTACGAAAAAAATTGGTTAACTCCTCCCTCCTAAGGCGGTTCTACGGTAAAATCCTAAAATGGTCCTGAGGATAGTCCCAGAACCGTCAGAAAATAATCAGAAAAAAATCCTGATATAACCCGAACATCGGACTACTCGGTTCGAAATTAGTCAGAGAAAACCCGAACACTGAAATATGCATGATTCTGATGGTTCTGGAACAGTCAGAATTTGAACCCGAATGAAGCTAATATATGAAATTCCATACAAATTAATATTTTCCAACTAAGTTTTGATAGATGTCACTAGATAAGTGACTATATCAAATAATGGAATATCTGTAGAGTAGCAATAGCAATTTTGAAGTAGATTTTCAGAGATTGCAGACATTTGGTCTAAACATTTCACAAAAACACTCTTTTCATTCTGTTAATGTTTGAATTATTATTTCTCTCCAAAAGTGTGGGAAAACTTTGAACGTTGTTATGTTCAAAGCAAAATAACAAAAGAATTTTTCCAGTTGTTTTCTATACATATGGTTCTTCATATTTATGACCTTAACTAATTGGTTTTCAGCTTGCATATAACTTTATTCTTCCATTTCTTCGTTTCATTGTCATCAACAACATATGATTTTAATCAGTTACGGCTAGAAATTTAAAACAGAGAATACAAAACTTTATACATGTTGAACAAGTCGAACCGATTCAAGAGATTTAACCCTTGGACATCGAAGGCCCGTTCATAAATCTCCTTGTAATTTTTTTACGTTCATAGCTTCCAATTTCACGCCAGGGTCCAACCACTGGTTTATTTATTCAACCAACAAAGGGAGAAACACTCCAAGTTTGTACTTCCAGAGTATGATTTATTTGATTGATCACCATAGAAGGTGATTTCACGGAGACTAAGATGCTCTTTTATGTTTTGTCACGTTCCAAATTTGCAGAACAAACGAACGTTTAATTTATTGAAGAGGGAGATCGAAATTGATCGTTGCAATATAGTCCACATTTTCAATTCGGATCCGGCACCTAAAAAAGTGGGTTATAAAAGGTTTGAAGTATGTGCTGCCATAATTAAGTAAACAACTTATGAAAATAAAAATAAATCATGTTTATCACCATATACAATGAGGATTCGTAAAAAATAATAATGAAAAGCACTGGACGTTAAGTCAGGAGCTTTTGCGCCATTGTTCTCCAAGTTAAACGATAAGCTCTCCGAAGAAAGCCATTTTTGTTAAACGAAAAAAAATTATAACGTTCTTATAACAAATCATATGAATTAAAACTCAAACACTACATTCATCGTGGAGATCAAATATATATGTAGGAAAGGTATATCGGGTGAATCCACAAGTAGCAGAAGGAAACAAATGAAGATGGTACTAGCCGACACGTGTTTCTGCTGATTGGCTTCGTCAGGGCAAGGTAACCTTAGGAATAAGGAGATGGTAAGAAGACAAAATAGATAATAGGAGTACACAAACAGGAGCGAGCGACCAATTTATGTCTTCAACACTAGGACTTCTCATTTAGGAGGAAAACCTAACGCATTGACATGAAGGAAGCATAAGCAACCTGTATGATGTAACTCGAACCCAGGATTAATAAAACTCAAACACTATATTCGTCGTGGAGATCAAATATATGTAGGAAAGGTATATCGGGTGAATCCACAAGTAGCAGAAGGAAACAAATATACCGTCTGGTTGTATACTCCTCATCATACGAATTCGAGTAGATGGAATTTTGATATTTTCAGAATAGGTTAATAGACAAATATCTCAGTCAAATTTGTTATTGGGCCAAATCTCTCGAATAGTTCAACAGTTACGAGCATCTAATATTTGGTTTCTTCAATCATTCCTATTTTATTCATCGGATCGATTTGAAACTGAAGCGTACAAATCAAGAATGGTCAAATTGGAATAAATCCACTGGCTAGATTCCATATTCTTTGTTTTTTTTTGAAAATATTCATAAAATATTTGACGGACCTAATCAAAGATTTCTACATTCATGGAGATTATTGATATATTGCTTATTCTAAAATTTGTTCTTCGTAAAGTAAATGCACGAGAAGATAAAGCTGTACATTTTTACGCTCTTATCCTAGTGCAATATACTATTAGTAAACTGGGTGCAAGACTCTATGATTAGAGGATTTTTTCGACAAAGATCAAAAATACTTTCACAAAAAATTTATCACTTGGATCACTGAACCTGGTCAAACAGAAATTTTGTCAATATTACGTATTGACTTATTTTTTCATATTCGCTGCTTTGGTTGCTTAGCCTACAATTTCAGATTAGATTTTCTTCAGATGTTTTGGAGAATACTTTGAAGAAAGTTGTTTAAAACAGCCAGGTGGGCGAACTTGAGAATGTCATATTTGAGATATCTCTGCTTTTTGATCACTTGTTCTAGTAGAACAGCATGCTATAATTTTTTCATTGAACTTAAAACGGTCTCAATATATTGAGTTTGACTTACCTACTGATGAAAAATCCAGGGTCAAATTCAGTATGTTCGTCCGGAATAGATAAGATAGAGTTTTCATATTTTCAGAATAAGTTGAGAGCCTAAATCTCTTGCTCAAGTTTGTTATTGTAACAAATCCGTATAATGATCCAGCAGTTATGAGCATCTGAATTTCGGTTTCGTCTATATCTCCCAGAGTATCCATCGGGTCTAGTTGAAACTGGAGAGATATCTGAATCAAGTTGAAACAAACAGACTTGCACAATACGCTAGAATCAACTCGGTTAAAAATGATTCCAAAATTCCCCAACAAAAAAATATCAATACATTATTCCTCCTAAGATATTGAACAGTCATTGAACAGGTATGTACTTCATTGATATCACACATATTCACAAATTCAATTGCCGTAGCTTTCTTCCATCTGAAAATGTAAATATTGTTTTCATTTTCTCAAAGTTATTATAGCAAACGAAACTACAGGAAATTTCCCACCTCCTGGTTACCTCCACCCTCATTGGCCTTATAGAAAAAGCGTTAAATTATTCGTCTAAAAATATGAATTTTCCAGAGAATCTGAATAAAGAAATGTCACAGGAGTCAGAAACCTCAAAGTCTGATGCTTTCACAGATTTTTATTCGATTGACATCGGTTGGAGTTATTAATTCAGTTTTAAATGGTGGAAAATGAACGGAAATGGTTCATTTACGGTGAAATAATGTATAAAGTAGATGTTAAACTAGATCGAAAATTAGAAATAACAACTCACAGGTTTCCTTAGTAGCGATAGAGTCGATATTTTGATTGGTTTTCAGGAGAAGGGAATTTGAGCTTTGAACTTAAGTAAAACTGCCCGTAGTTACCTATTTTTATTTGAGATATAGGTTTGTTCATTAATCGTGGCGGTCGTATTACTATCACATTGTTTCAGAGTACGAGTAATGGCCCTAGAATAAGCGCACTAAAGCTCCTGATCTCACGTATGTGCTTCTCTTAATTTTTTTTACGAACAAGTTGTTGATTAATTAAATTTATTCTACAGGAAAGGGTTTTTTAATCAGGATTTTCCCGAAGCCGTTGTATCTGTAGGAAAATCATGTGGCGGCACTCCATAAAAGCTCCACATAGCAGCAATATAGAGCGCTTCGCCGATAGGTTAGCGCTCAAGGTTTCATACCGACGAGGTGCCGGGTTCAACTCCCGGCGGCTCCCACTCTCTAATATCCCCTGTGTCTATGGCAGGGCGTACACAAGCCATACTATATATATATATATATATATATTCATTTGAACTTTTGGCTGACAATATTTAGTTAGCGAACAATAAAGCATATAGATCAGGGTTAGTGACGGGGTTCATACAATTCGGCGTATGACATAAAAGCCTAGGGAAAAAAACCCAGTAAAAATAAACCTGGCTCCCCGTCTTAGTGTGAAAATACATAAGCAAGCTGAAATATATTTTAGGGACTTCTCTCTTCAAGAGTGGTCTTCTATTCATGGAGACAGAGAGACTTCTTCAAGTTGCTCACATCGAATCTGGAAATAAAAAGACAAAAGCAGAAAAAAAGAATTGAATAACAAAAATACGTATCATATTCGTTTGAAATTTATAACCCATTCCAAGAAAGAATTGGAAACATCATGAATAGCCCCAAAACCATCTTGAAATTTATATATGGGACAACTATTGATGAGATGAGGTATTGTTTCTTCTGCTTCTCCACATTCACAAATTGCGCTAGGAACTGAGTTCCATCTAAATAGCATGCTATTGGTACGACCATGACCTGTTCTCAAACGATTAAGAACTGTCCAAATTTTTCTTGGACGATCCAAACCAGGAATTTTTTCAGAAGGATCAGAAACGAGATACTTATTGAACATTTCTTCCATACAGTCTTCCATAATTCTTTATCACTTATGTATACTGAAGAACGTTATGTCATAATGGATTTACGTGACTTCAATCTGGGAATTCTATTTTGCGGAATATATGAAATAATTGTGAATAAATTGGGAAAAGAATGATATTTGTTCCAAGAATTCAGAGCTGCAGTCTGTCTGCGAATATGGGGAGGGATACTGAAAAAAATCTTCGTGAAAAAGGAACCATAAAAGGTTATGTATGCACAAGCCATACTGATGAGTCCAAATGCGTGCACCAGTAACAAAACGCATAAGTAGGGATAACATTTACAATCCTACATATCATAGGTTGAATTTTGTGTACCCCGCTTCATTAATCTCTACCCAAACCTTAAACCCACAAAGGTAATATCGGCATACAAGCAACTGAAATATTCTTAGCTCAGGATCAAAAGATTAAATGAATGAAAAACATCGATATTAGTATCTCTATATTTTCATATTGTTAGATTCGCAGATGTTTCATGAATTTCCTTCCTCCTTGTACCAGGTACACCCGTATGAAGTGAGCGTCAAGATACAGATGTCTCGATAGAAAACATTTGTTGTGAACGAGCCTTTATTTTTTTAGTCTGATTGCTATGACATCTGTGAAACATATTTGGTGTACATTAACTTATTGAACAGACCACATCCTAATTTTTCATCTTGTTTAAAATGTCGAATTTTGTGCCAGAAAGTGATGATTTGCGGAAAGCATTAATTTTTTGTTTTCACTTGAAGAAGAGTGCGGCAGAGTCGCATCGAATGCATGTCGAGGCATATGGTGATCATGCTCTATCAGAAGCAACATGCAAAGTTCTTGATAACGGTAGACTGAATTGGAAAATTCTAGTTTTGCGAGGAAATCAATCGTGCTATTGATTCTTCAAAGAAGAATCACATAACTTTCAAATTTGCGCAAAAGAACTATACATCAACTGTATCATGGAGACACCTGAAAGAACTGTTCTCATTTTCGCCAATGAAATAACTTATCTCGTTTTCTCAGCATCGTGAGTATAACACGATCAAATAATGCTCAATACTCATTTTAGATTGAGTTCATTCACATTTAAAACCATAAACCCATACTTTCTTCAAGTGTATGCACTTATTCATTTATTCAACAATAATCATTATCAATTGATTGCCCTGAATTCCAAATCTGGTCTTACGATTACCCTTTGACTGTTAATTCAAATGCATTGAACCATTTTCAGCTCTCAATTGGTACTTCACATGAGGAGCAAGATATAATGAGGCCATTAAAAAATTAAAAAAGATTATATTGGATCCCGTCAACTCGTGAAAGACAAACAATATAATCACTGTGTGTACATTTTAATTGAACATGCGCTCAGCGTGATAGAGCTTTCATTATGGCTACGTCAAACGGTTCTTTCATTAACTAAATTAAGCGGTATCAAGTTGTTCATTTCATGGAAATTTTAATCTTTCATATCGAACATAGGATGGGAGGAAACGAAGAAGTGGACATTACTGGGGATGCTATGAATGAAGCTTATTGAAAATCACTGGGATCCAGTGAAAGTGGAATGAACTCCCATGAAGAAAACATTTCTACGTCAAATAGGTTCGATAAGAATTTATCGTATAGTTATTCGAATTTTGACGATTCATATTCTGAAATACAACGAAAAAATTCAGAGCGTAATGATGTTGAATCAGCTTTGGCGCTGTTATTACTTGCTAGTGGGTGAATTCGAGATGATTTCATGATAATATATTATCATGAATATGAATGAATATTTCTTTTGAACTATGAAATATTTTGAACTGACATTATCTCTCTTTGCGTTTTGGCACGTTATGAGAAGGCATTAATACTATACACATTCTTTCCGAAACGATGTTTCATTTTCCCCAGCGGCGTCGGTACAGATTTCTGTTCGAACAAATTCGATGATAAAATTGGTACACCAATGATTTTTCAAATTTTAAATTATTTTCGTAATAACCACATAAATCACAGTGAGAATGGTATCTTGACTTTCAACTTCCGCGAATATTTTCTCCAAAAAAAAAAAATAAAATGCAAGTTCAGCATGTGCTTCAATGCTGAATTTTCAGAATAAGGTTCCGTGAATTTGGAATCTTAATCCTCAGATGATTTCATGTTTTAAACTTCCAATGGGCTATGGGTCTTTGACGCATTGTTTCTGAGAAACGGGGTGTTGAAATTAGAAAAAAATATTTTACGAATTTATTTTCGGCACCGTACACTATTTTTTTGCATTTTTGGTAGGTTATCAGTACGCCATAAATTATATATTATCTGAACTTTTTGTAAAAAAGGTACCTTTCCCAGTGCCTCCAATGAAAGAAAGTTTAACTTTCCAGTTATGAAAACAGAACTATCTACCTACTACCACTAGCTAATGATGCAAAATTGTTTAATTTAAGAAGCAATAAAAGAACCACAAAAATGAACAGAACTATATCAGTTATTGCCTTCTCATCGATTGACGTTTCCTTTAAGAAATTTCAGGAGTATTTCGAGTCTCTTCGCAGAAAGTTGTTATTCTATTCTTTAACTCCTGTGCAGATTGAATAAGAGAGCTATACACCAATGTCTTCAAATATCCCGAAAGAAAAAAATACAAATATTTTAGGTTTGGAGACCTAGATGACCATTCTCGTGACCCTCCACGACGTATCCACCGATTGTTATAATTTTGGTGCTAAAACACTAAAATGAACGGGAGCACAGTCCTCCTTGTTGTAATGTGGACACCTTCCAACCATATTGGTTAACTTTCTTGCAAAAAGAGGCGACAAGAATCTCCATTCAACCTACTGGGTAGAAAGAAAGGCTCAATCAAATAGTCACCAATTCTTTCAATCCATAATTACCAAAAAATTGGTCCTGGTAATGGGTTTCTCTGATCTTGGGTTAATTTTTCTCTCTCTAAAAATGATTATTATTCAAATTACTGATGGAATTTTTCGAAAAGGAAGCTTCATCAGAAAATAAAATTTTACTTCTACCGAATAAGAGATCTGCTGGTAATTTTCTGAGAAATCATTCGCAAAAATTACTACGCAAGGGAAAATCTCTCGGAAGCAAGGCCTGGACTCATTGAATATGGTATAGATATAATGAGAAATCATAAAGGATCCTCCAAACTAGCACTTGGATAATATTCAGATTATTGGCTATTTTCTTTGTGCTTATCTCGGGATCTTTTTCAACCATATTGAAGACGACTTCCTTAACTTGTGGAATTCTCGCAGTTTTTATTGCGCCTTTCAATTATTATTTGCTTCATATCTGCCTTTTTCTGATTGAACCCTGTAAAATGTTGTCGCTTCAGGAACACATTCTTCAATAAACGTATGGTTGCTTATGCATTTCCATCAACAAAACCGTACATAAAATGTATGTCTGCAAATTTATTGTTTGTGAAGTAACCATTCTAGATATTCTGTAAAATCAGCAGTCAAGTTCAATGTTGTAATAAATAAATCATTTGAATAGGTTCACGTTAAATATGAAAGGCCAGACGATTTTGAAAATTACCAAAGAATTTAGTAACTTTCCTAGACGAAATTGCATTTTATTTTTTTCTTTTAGAAAGTATTCGTCGCAGATAGAAAACTCAGGAGACAGTTTCCTCTGGGGATTAAGTAATGATACGAAAATCATTGGCATACCACTTATTCACCGAATTTGTTGGTACAGAAGTCTGTACTGACGCCACTGGTGAAAATACAACATAGTTTCGTATCAGAAAAAATGTTAATGCGTACTCATAACGTGCCAAAACGCAAAGAGAGATTGTGTGCAGTGAAGAAATTAATTACATTACCATTTTTTTTTATTACAACACACCGTATCTCAGAAACAATGCGTCAAAAATCCATAGTTCATAGGAACTTTATATCATGAAATCATCTGAGGATTACAATCAACTTTCTCAGAACCCGAATTCTCCTTGTCAATTTTGAGAACATCCTATTAAATTTAACTTTTGTTAGTTCAAGGCCTCAAGTAAATGAAAAAAAAATCTTCTGGTGGAAGAAAACTACGGCAATGAAATTTGAGAATATTTAAGATATCAATAACGTCAATGCATGCACATATTTTTTCAAAGACGACAGATATCTTATGAGTATTAAGGTATCAAATTTTCTGGCTTGTCGATTTCTACAAATTTTATGAGCTGATTCAAGTATAGCATTCAAAAATTATATATAAATACATCTTGATCAGATGTATATTCTAGGATTTATAAAATACAAACCAAATGTCATAAGATTATAACTGAACCATTCGACAGATTTGGTCCAATAAGAAACTTGACCGAGATATTTGGACAGTTTATCTACTCTGAAAATATTAAAACTATCTTCTGGAAGATAGAAAGTATACAACATACGTATACGGAAATACTCTGTATTCTTCATCAGTAAGTCAAACCCAATCGATTGAGACTCGATATTCGAAAATTACAAACATTTAGGCTAAAGTGGCTAAACGATAGCACGCTTTTCTACTAGAACGATTTCACAATTAATGAACACACCTATATCTCAAGTAAAAATAACTACTCACAGTTTTCCTCAAGTTTTGTTCGAACCTCAAATTCCTTTCTCATCAAAACCAACTAAAAGTAGGTTATCTTAATAATAATAATAACCAGCAGAAGTGCAAGTGGGGATGAAGAAGGCACAGCAATATTGGACAAAGATCTGCTCGGAGAAGACAACACACGACCGAAAGGCTTATTGGATGGATGAAGCGCGTTCTAAGATCCCGGGAACTGTAATTGATGACATAAAATTTGAGTGGACTGATATAGAAGAATTTCTGAAGAAGGCAAACAACTGGGCATCGCCAGGAGGCGATAAAATTCAGAACTACTGGTGGAAATATTTCACTCCTGTTCATCAACTACTGCTGAAATTGTTCCAGAGCGCCCTATCCTATCCCTCTGTAATTCCGGAGTTTTTCATCACGGGCATAACTTACCTTGTAGCCAAAGAGGGCGACCCCACCAATCCTAAGAACTATCGCCCAATCACCTGCTTCCCAACAGTGCACAAGATCTTCACCGCCGTCCTAACTAGGCATATCAATAAGCACCTCAAAAGACATGGACTGATGGCCCCAGAGCAAAACGGATGCCGAACGCAGACAAAAGGATGTAAGGAGCTCCTCATTACTGACTACATCATTACCAAGCAGGCGCGAAGAAAACTGAGGAATATATCTATAGCGTGGGTGGACTATCAGAAAGCCTTTGATTCGGTTCCACATTCGTGGCTCCTGGAAGTTCTGAAAATGCATGGAGTAGCTGATAATATAATCAATATCTTGAAAAGTCTCATGAAGACCTGGAAGACGAGATTAATTGTGAAGAAGGTCGATCGAGTGGAAGAATCAAAGCCAGTAAATATTTGGTGCGGAATGTTTCAAGGTGATAGCCTCAGCCCTGTGTGGTTCTGCCTCACACTCAATCCACTAAGCATGTTATTGAATAACACCAAATATGGGTACGTCATAGACAAAAATGGAAAAATAAATATAACTCACCATCTTTATATGGACGACCTGAAACTATATGCTGCAAACCAGGGTGAACTTAGAGGAATGTTGGAGATAGTTGCTGCATTCAGTGATTCAATAGGTATGGGATTGGGAACTGATAAGTGCGCAGTTTTGGAAGTGAGAAAGGAAAAATACAGAACAGAGATCATCAAACCACCCTTATGTCCAATCTCAGCATACCAAATCTGAAGAATGATGAAACATATAGATATTTAGGAATCCGGCAAGCACTAGAAATTGAAACTTCTGAGATGAAGCAAGCCTTTAAACAAAGGTTACTTGCTAGATTGAATCTTCTAATGAGGTCGAAGCTCAACTCTAAATCCCTCTTCATGGCAATAAACATATGGGCAATGCCATGTATAACGTACTCATTTGGGGTGTTAACCTGGTCGGTGACTGAACTCCGCAATTGGACAGAGCCGTACGATCTGCTCTCACTAGATGTGGGATGCATCACCCACATTCATCGGTTATCCGACTCTACCTCCCACGACAACAAGGAGCAAGAGGTTTACTCAACATCGAGACCACGCATAACAAGCGCATTGAAAGCCTCAGGTCATATTTCTATAAATCTAGTTCACCACTTACCCGCGCAATATGCGAAGCTGATGACAAAATATCCGCACTTGACTTGGCTCATCGGGAATACAGGACATCCATAAAAACAACTGAAGAACTGAGAGAAGAGTGGAAATCGAAGGCTCTGCATGGCAGGTACCACAGCAAATACTCAACTACTTACGTGTAGGGTACCTGTACCCGCAGACTGAGGGTAGACTCATTGCAATCCAGGACCAGGTCATGCCAACGCGAATGTACCTAAAACATACTGCGAAAACAGATATACCAACTGACCAATGTAGGAAATGTTCTCAGGCTCCGGAAACAATACAGCATATAACATCTTCATGCTCAATTATGGCGAGAGACACAATGCGATGGCCAGATTGTATCACCAACAGATGACATTAAGATTAGGATTGATTCAAAATGAGGTTGAGCATTAGCTATACAAACCTCAGACTCTGTTGGAAAACAAGCGATACAAGCTATATTGGGACGCTGTCATGATAACTGACCTGGGGTGGCTCACAATCGCCCAGATATGACACTTTTTGATAAGAGTGGGGATACTTGCATGCTACTGGACGTCACTATACCAGCAGACGAGAACGTGACTAGAGCTTATGCTGAGAAACTCAGCAAGCATGGAGACCTGGCGTTCCAGTTGAGGGAGCTCCACAGGTTGAAGGCTGTCAGTATACTCCCATTAATAATATCCGTTAATGGACTGGTTGAGAGACATCTGACCGAGAACACAGAGCGACTAGGACTTGACATCAAAATAATATCGCATTCTCAGAAGGAGGTCCTTCTCCAGACTACCCGGATAGTGAGAGGACGCGTGCCTTGACGATACGTCAGGCAAGTGTTTCATTTTACCCGAAAAATCGGTGTTTAAAAAAAAATAATAATAATAGGGTCTTTATTTACAAAAACCAGTAAAAAAATACATTAAGGGCGGAGTCTAGCATAAGCTACTCCATTCAACCCCTGACAAATACAAAAAAAAATCAAATTACAATATTTTTACATGAAAGAATATTAACATAAAAAAAAATTCCTTAAGAATATACATCGCAACTGAAAATGAACGGAGCACCAAAAAGAAAAATTACCATAACTTAAAGTTAACTCTGGCTCATAAGCAACTTCATTTTCACTTCCCTCCTCAATGCCCCGACAGAAATTCCCCCACACAAAACCAAAAATTCATTATATAATTTCACCGCACTGAAAGTAAAAGAACGCTGAAACATACCTGAACCAAATCGAGGCAACATCAGCCTTCCCCCATGCCTTATAGCAACACTGTGAACATCACGTCTAAAAACTAACTTCGTTCTCAAATATGGAGGAATACCCGTACCTAAAATTCGATGAACCAGAACACACATATGGAACCGGAAAACATTTTCCACCCTGAGCCACCCCAACCTATTTATACCATCACTAATTCCTCTATCATATTTTCTCAAACCCAAAATAAAACGAACCCACGAATTTTGCATTTTTTGCAGCCTATATTTCTCTACGGAATCAAGACAAGGATAAAAAACTGTCTGTTGTTCTGCGGCCATTTTTCATTTTCTGATTCCATAAGGGCCACTTGAAGAAGCCTCTGTGTTCTTTAATGGAACGCCACCCTTAAAGAAAGAAGTCTTTCACTATTCAATACTTAATCCTTTCTTAATTACAATACATACCAATCACTACTTTTGCGAGGAGACAGGGTTTATTACTGAGGTTTTTCCTTAAGCACTTGTATCACACGCCGAATTGTATGATACCCCTCTACCTTAACCTCTGCTGAAACTCTTGAACAAATGCACATGCTATTTTGATTGCTACAAGGAAATGTGAACCAATAGTCTAAACGAACACAGAAGATATGTATTGCGAACTGCAACGATTTCACCTTTTTCATCTATTTTAGAAGTAGTTTATATTATGGGTTTTGTCGGAACTGCAGATGTCAAGAACATTCGAATATAGATTATCTGTGTGTAACACTTGAGAGAGATACTTATGTTCTTTAGTTCTCACTTTCAAGGGGCGTTTTGTTTCTCCGATATAAGATCTTCCGCATTCGCATGGTATCTCATAAAAAGAATTTTTTCCATAAACATTACACATAAGGAATGACGCTTTTTATGAGACATTTCAAATGCTAATATTTCAACTTGAAAACGACCGAAGATGTCTGTTGAAACGTTGGGAAGAAGAACAATGTAGAATGATGGTTATTGCCCAAATAATAATTCTACACGAGTTTCATCCTCAAAAATTTCTTGACATATAAATAAAGTTTTCTGCATTGAGTCCAGTTAGGAAGTATATCGCATTGCGTCTATCGGACTCGTAAAGAGTTCTTATAATGTATTGTGTGTGGGTCAAATATGGAAAAATACATTCGGGAAAATTTCAAGCGAAAATATTAGTTTTTTGGATCTGTCGAATCCAGTCACTTTCAAGTGTCTGCCAAGAACTTCTAAAACTGTCTATCAATGCAGGAGCAAATATGACAACATTGAAGGGACATGCTGGATAGGGAAATTTCATAGTAGTAGAAGGAGGTATGGTCGACAGCATGAAATTTAATAATGAAACTGCAAGAATGTTGACTTACATTAAAGAAGAGAAACATCAAGTTAATGTTTTACAATAATAATATAAGTTTATTCAAAAGTTAAGTTTAAACATATAATTTAAAGGATTCAAAGAACAATATCTACAAAATAAAAATTGTGACCCAATGAGTCGGTACAGAATTTTCCCAGAATAAACCCGAGTTTCCCACTAAAACTGAAGTTGTGCGTGGGAAATCATCTGCTGCTATATTCGTATCAAATTTTCACTGTATAGATGTCATAGCGTCATCGAGGACCTGTCTCAAACTCACAATGAAAAGCTCGAACGCTCAGTATACCGTTATTAGTCCTTATTCCCTATTAATTTATGTACATCATTTATATTAAGGTCTAGTATATACATATTTTTCGAATATTTTTTTCATTAGATTAGCATTATTTATTCTACGTACATGTGCCTTATATACGAGGCATGTTTTTTAAGTAAGTACCATTTTGGAATTAAAAAAAGACGTGTAAAGATATAGCAATAATTATATTTTTACATGAAAGCCTGTATCTTGATCTACTTTTCAACATAATTTCTGTGAATATTGACGCACTTGTCATAACGTGGCACCAGTTTTTGGATACCCTCCTCATAAAATTCTGCCGCCTGACTTGTTAAACACTGTGTCACAAATGTTTTGACTTCATTATCGTCTCGCAGACGCTGACCGCCCAGGTGTTCCTTCAAGTGCAGGAACAAATGGTAGTCGCTGGAAGCCAGATCAGGGCTTCTCGTCCACTTTCTGCACCAAATCTTCATTAACGACCGAAGGACGCCCACTCCGTTCTTCATCATGCACATTGGTGCGGTCATCTTTAAACGCTCTCACCCATTTCCTTACCATTCCATCTGTCATAATGTTTTGTCCGTTTTACGCCTTTAGCACTAAGAAATCGTATAACAGCCC
The DNA here is from genome assembly GCA_030674115.1 of Micraspis discolor. Taxonomy (NCBI): domain Eukaryota; kingdom Metazoa; phylum Arthropoda; class Insecta; order Coleoptera; family Coccinellidae; genus Micraspis; species Micraspis discolor. The sequence continues at coordinate 14,776 of JARTUT010001320.1, read as the reverse complement.
GTAATTCGCAATCAGCGGGACTCACGCTTGTCGGAGGCATCTTAAACACTCAGTAAACAACGTATACAATGAAGACTGTTATGGCGTCAGTGCGTAGACAAGAGATGAAGGTAAACAGCGCGCATGCGCGGAACGCCGACCGTTGCGCTATGGCGGCGGAATCGCAAAACGGTACTTACTTAAAAAATATGCCTCGTATCTGTGGTAAGTAGTTGTAAACTCTATCACTAAGATATCTGCATGTTTGTTTTCCAATGCTCTTCTTAGCCTTTGTCATCTGTACTTTTCCCTTTGATTTACTTCTAGTGCTATAGCTATGTTCCAAGATCCGTAGGGTACTCTTGTTCCCGTATATGAACTATACATGGTGAACCACGACGAACTGCATCGATCGATATCTCAGAAACTGAATGTAGGAAAAACTTGAAATTGTGGGAACTTGCCAGATGTCTTGGGACCTATAGAGCTAAAATATTTTCATCTATTGGGCACTTCCGGTTATACCGGAAATAGACCCTAAGTCGCTTATTTTAAATGCGATACCCTATATATTATTACATTTTTGGATTCTACTTAACATTCTAGGCAGATTTCATGTATCATGTCCTATCCCTAAGTCTGAGCGTTTTTGACATATTCAGCTTTTTATGTCAAAAATTACGATTGCAAGCCCTAATTGAATTATCAATTGTTTCTATAAGGAAGCCCTTTTTACTTACTCTGGGTTAGATGTCTTGTTGAAAAGGACCTACTTCAATAGATTTTGTATAATACTTGGACAAATAATCATACAGAGTGTTCCAAAAAAAGATCTAGAATGAGATTGGGAAAACTGACAAAACTCGATTTTTCAAAAGGAAACCCCCATTTTTATTATTTTGTAGCATTAATCATCAAAATTGAAGGTAACTTTGTATGAGGTTATCTATACCTAAAATTTGAAGTTTTCGAAATATTGCCAATTTAATATTTTTCTATGGCGATTTTACATTTAATGTGTAAACAATTAGATCTAGGATAGCCACGTTTATATTTGACATTTCAAATCATCGTAATGCCAGCCCGATTAAATTATACAAACGAGGATTATTTAAACTTATTTATTATTTATGGAAATTGTGAAAAAGTTATTTCAAGAACCTGTGATACATTTGCTACCCGATATCCTCATAAACAAAAACCATCACCAAATACTGTTAAACGAATTATAGAAAACTTCAAGAATTTTGGATCCGTAAAGGCAAAAATGTACGAAAAGAAACCAGTTGTTGACAATGAAAATATTGAAATAGCAATTTTGGGATATTTTGAAGCATATCCAACAAAATCTTCAAGGCAAGTAGCATTAGAATCAGAATTATCTCAATCGTCAGTTCAAGAATTTTACATAAACACAAATATCATCCCTATGCAATTTCATTAGTGCAGCATTTGAATGAAACTGATTTTCCAAGAAGAATGGAATTCTGTGAATTCATAATACTTCGTTCACAAGAAGATTTTTCTTTTTTGAATAATATCATTTGGACCGACGAAGCCAAATTTACAAAGAATGGTGTTTTTAATCGACGTAATTGCCATCATTGGAGTGATAGAAATGTACACCCATTTAAGGAAAACAATTTTCAAGAATCCTGGCAATTTAACGTTTATTGTGCAGTAAGAAATGACGGCATTGTTTGCTTACAATTTTATCAAGAGAACTTGAATGGTAAGTTAGGTTTTGAATAGTTCTAATATAAAACACATATTTCAACTTATAGGAGACCGATACCCAGAATTTTGAAGTTGACTATTTAGACAACTTGCCCCTGGCTGAACTTCGAAAACTTTTCTACCAACATGATGGAGCACCTCCACATAATGCCCATTTGGTCAATAATTATCTGGAAAACTCATCTTACGATCAATGGATAGCCTACAATGGACCAAATCTTTGGCCACCTCGCTCCCTGGACCTATCAGTGCTCGATTTTTATGTATGGGGAACAGAGAAAAATAACGTGTATAATACATCAGTGACCACCATGGAAGACTGCATGAGACGTGTTAGAACGGCATTTGAAGACCTGGACCCCAATCAATAAGAAAAGCCACCCATGAACAATTGCTGCTGAGATGCGAAAATGTTTAGAATTTCAAGGACACCAATTTGAATATATACTTAAATAATTTTTTTAAGCCTGATTCAAATGCTACTTGAAATGTCAAATATAAACGTGGCTATCCTAGATCTAATTGTTTACACATTAAATGCAAAACCGCCATAGAAAAATATTAAATTGGCAATATTTCGAAAACTTCAAATTTTAGGTATAGATAACCTCATACAAAGTTACCTTCATTTTTGATGATTAATGCTACAAAATAATAAAATGGGAGATTTCCATTTGAAAAAATCGAGTTTTGTCAGTTTTCTCAATCTAATTCTAGATCTTTTTTTTTAACACTCTGTATGATTATTTGTCCAAGTATTATACAAAATCTATTGAAGTAGGTCCTTTTCAACAAGACACCTAACCCAAAGTAAGTAAAAAGGGCTTCCTTATAGGAACAATTGATAAGTGATTAAGTTAGGGCTCGCAATCGTAATTTTTGACATAAAAACCTGAATATGTCAAAAACGCTCAGACTTAGGGATAGGACATGATACATGAAATCTGCCTAGAATGTTAAGTAGAATCCAAAAATGTAATAATATATAGGGTATCCCATTTAAAATAAGCGACTTAGGATCTGCCCAATAGATGAAAATATTTTAGCTCTATAGGTCCTAAGACATCTGGCAAGTTCCCAAAATTTCAAATTTTTCCCACATTCAGTTTCTGAGATATCGATCGATGCAGTTCGTCGTGGTTCACCCTGTATAATATTGAACATATAGAGTTGACGAATGTCCATTACCCTAGCATCTTCATAAATAAGATTTGATGGATAATCTTTCCTTCTATTGTACATGATTTTCAGTATAATAGTCATAAACATTAACAACAGTTCTATTGAGACCTCCTACGATTCGTGAAGGACTTTGAGTGGAAAATCAAACAATAGTTGATTTATTCCTGTGGATAGAGTGAACTTATAACTGCTTAGTATAACTCTCAAGGAAGCAATATTTATGTTTTTACACTCTTTATTCTATTTTAGAAAACTTGTAGACTATCGTTTAACTCGAATAACTGGTTTCTCGAAAATCAAACTGAAAATGGTCCGGATGAAGAATCTGGTGTCAAATATAAGGAGGTCCGACCAGCCGACCGCGTACTATGTGTCTTTCAAATGTGATGAGTTAGAGTTTTCATCTACTCAGAATAAGTTTATTGCCCAACTATCTTGGTCAAGTTCATTATTGGACCAAATCCGTTGAATAGTTCAGCAGTTATGATCATCCTCAATAACCCCTTCAGTATCCAACCGTTCGATTCGAAACATGAAAATCGTTTGAATAATTTTCTTTCTGAAATATTCGTTTGCTCATAAGTTATTCGTGCAAACTCAACAAAAATTTCATTTTCCAAAGATAAACCAATGAGAAGATAAACTTAGTTTCTTTTTGCGCGGTTGTTCTAGTGTCATAAGCTAGAAAGAAAAGGTCTTATTCGAATACATGATTCCAAGATTGAGTTTGACAATGTCAAAAATTCTGTCTCGGAAAAATTATCTTTCAGCTCAAGACTGGTTCACCACCTTTAGTCAAGTGCTCATCGTCTCAGACCCTCTGTGTCATTTGCAAATCTTCGCTATAATCACAGCTAAAAGTTAGGCGTAATTACAAAGATTAATTGTTTTGGCAGAATAAAACAATCATGAGCTGAAATGCGTTCTCAATTGAATTCCCGAAACAATATATCCGCTCGAGCAAATAGTCGTAATAATAATACAGGAGAAACTATAAGTGCTAAATTTTCATGTAAGTTTTTATTGGTTTTCTGATTATTTCCAATTTTTTGTAACAGCTGTTCTAGTGTCCGGGAAAAAACAAAATTTCCTGAACTCACGGCAGTACTTTTCTTCATTTGTAGTTACTGCAACTATGAGATTATGCATTCAAGATACATTAGTATGAAATCAAATCCGTTTCAAGTTTTCATAATTCTTACTATCCTTTTCAGAAATAATTATCGAAACTTCAATCTTTCAACTTTAATGAGCGTGGTTGTGCGTGATAATGAAGAAATCAAATCAGCTCAACAAGATAAGAAATATTGATGAACTGTTTGGTTCAATATGGAATAAGAAGCATCTAAATTTGTAAGTCAGTTGTTTTATCATGAATCGATGACGTAATATCAGCGGCTTGTTCCGACCAATAACCCTAAGCCCTTGTGAACTCGTTTTTAATTTGAGGTTGTAGGGATTCTATTGATTGAAATATTAGGAAATTCAGTACGTGAACTCTTAGAAATAGATAGGGTGTATCAATTACTATTATTTGTAGAAGATAGGAATTAGGAAATCGCTTGTACTCAATATTAATACAAGGGTCAAGAAAAGATTAAGTTATTGGAAGCACTAGAAATTTGGTAACTGAGATCCGCTTGAACGTAGAAATAGAACTGGACTGGTGAAAATGGTGAGAATAACTAAGATCTACATGGATTCACTTTTCTCGTGGTATTTTATCTTTGACTACTGATTTTGCCCAAATCTCAGTAAATATCATACCGGAAATGGTGAAAATGAGTTCGACTTCCTGACATTCGAGTTTCAGTATGAAGATATCCGTCTTCCAAATGGGTGTACAGAGCAGTAAATATCTCTGCTTAGTTCAATATATACGGAACGCAATAAATGGACCTGAAAATTTGCCTTCTCCATAAAGGTCTATCCACACATATCCGTACCGTGAAGTGACGTGCCGTACCTTCAGTGGAAAAAAAATATCGGCTGACGAAATTCTTAGTAAACTACAGGGAAAAATAGGTGCGTGTTCAAACACGCGATTCTCCGACACATTGACGGCCGTTTCAATAACGTATCTCCGATTTGCCTGTCTACCTATCTTTGTCGCTATATTTCTGTGTTCAGCATTTCACAAACATGGATTAACTTTACCTATCCATAGAAGATGATAGATAGCCCCTTAGTACCTTACAATGATGAAAGTTCAGAAAATGTAAGATATTAATAACTACCATATATGCACAAAGTTTCCCAAAGTCATGACGGATATTTTATGTGTAATCGAATATTGAAATGAAAATTATGGAAATGTTTTTTAATTTTTCTTGTCTGACGATTTTTAGGAAAGTCGACATTTTATCGTTATTTAAACGATTTATCAAAGTCGCAAATTGAATCGTTAGATATTCTTCGAATAATTGAGGGAACCATATTTCAGATAAATCTTACTTTGAAACCAATGGACGGATTCTGCCAATATCGAACTCGACCGAGATAAGTGGGCACTTTGTATTGTATTGTATTCCGAACATATGAAAACTTCAGATCATCTACGGTCGACCCGACATATTCAACTTTAACTAAAAATTCTTTGTCACAGAGTCCATTCCAATCGTTACGGACCATTTTAAGCTCTATATTCGAAATCTACTGACACCTGAGAAGAAGATAGCTCTCCATTCCACTAGAAATAAGTGAGCAAAAATATAGAAAACCACTGCCGCGATGTCAGGACCATAATAGTGATAAATTGAATGAATTTATTAAAACACTGAAGATGTCAAAAAAATAGATGCAAAATTTCGTTTTGAAATTGAGCAATTATCCGAACTTTGGATACAGCGGACCCGAAATGCTTATACATCAGTCCAGTAGTAGCTTCGTCTCATAACACCGGTTTTTTCGTGAAAGTATATCTCTACTTTCAGCTGCAACAACTTATATTCACCACCCCCTCCCCCTTCATTTACCCAGAAGATATTGCAGTTTGCTCTTCTTTATCATTAACAACACCGCTTTATCTTTTCTCATAATTCGCTCAATATTTCTTCTATAGGTTTGTCCATCCAACTAACTAATAAGTGAGCAAAGCAAGTATTATGGAGCTACTTTGTCTGCTGAGTGTACTACTTCGAGGATGAATGTCAGTACTTTTTTTTCCACCCAGTTACTGATGATGCACACATGCTATCAAACATTTGAAAAATGGTAAGGGTGCTGGAGTCGACTCGGTATCAGTTAAAATGCTGAAAGTCCTTTGCACCACTGATCACCGAACATCCAGTCTATCTTATCAATCTATCGTTGCAAGTGGGGTATTTCCTTCTTGCCTGAAACTGTCAATGGTTGTTTCTATATTGAAAAAAGACGACCCTACTGTTATTTACAACTATAGACCTATTTCTTTGCTGAGTGTTTTCTCGAAATTGATTGAGAGAATAGTTTATGACCGTATGATGGATTTTATATTCAGGTTCTGAGTTTTGAAGGATAGTCAGCACGGATTTAGGACCGGTCGTTCTACACAAACGGCTGCTGTGTCATTCATTGATTACGTCTACTAGTGTTTGGATGACGGACTATGGGTATGTGGACTGTTTTTTGGCCTTTCTCGTGCGTGAAGTTTCGAATTCATACTTGATAAGATATACAACTTAGGTTTTCGTGGCGTCTTCCTGGAGTGGATTCGTGGTTTTCTGAGTGACAGATCGATTTGCGTTAAGTTAGTCGAGCATGTATCAGACAATTTCCGTGTAACTATGGGAGTCCCTCAGGGATCAGTCTTGGGGCCACTCATATTCCTCATTTTTATCAATGATTTACCGGATCATCTAATTGCAGACTGGTTCATTATCTTTGCTGACGATACATCTTTTGCTATCTCTGCTTTAACAAAGGATGAACTGATTTCGAGATGCGATAGTTTGATTCAGGGCTTCATGAGTTGGTGCAAAGCAAATTCCATTATGGTAAATTTGGAGATGACTGCATTGATAACTTTCTGCCTGAAGACCAGAAACGAAACTGTAACCTTAAAGTGCGGAGATACAGATATCAAGTCGAACTCATCAATCATATCTATCGGATTGGTTGTTGATGACCAATTGAGGTGGTGTGACCACGTTGAATATTTATGTTTCATCCGATGAGGTACATATCCAGAAGGAAGATACAAAATACTAATTTTCTGGTAAAAAAAATTCAACACCATAAACATAGATTTTTGTTGTTCTACTATAATTTCTTTCTAGTTTAAGATCATCATCCCTTTCCAGTGAGAAATTCCAAAAAAGCCTCAGAATTATTGGATGTTATCATCATACATTTGTAATTTTCTTCTTAAAATTTCCAAATCATGAAAACCATCATTTCTGTGAAAACTTCAAAGGCAAGAGGTTGTCACTGTGCTTTTTTTTATTCAAAGCCAGAAAAAATCATCTATGATTTTCCAAACACTGATATTGCTGAAGTTTCTTCTCCTTGACAGAGACCAGTGAACAGGTCTATGAGGTCTCTTGATATCATACTGTTAAAAATATGAAAATCTTTTTCGAAATCCTCAACAACAATAAATGATATCACTACGAATAATTATTTTAAAGTGATGTTACTTTGCTTGATGATTATTTTCTGTACTGAATCCCAATAACAATTCACTTGGATAAATTGCAAATATTCCCAGATTTAGGTGTGCAATTATACTTGCTTGAAGAAATTCAGTTTGATCACCTAAATTTGATTCCGAAAAATCAACTTTAATAATAAATTATTTGTTAAATCATTAATATGAATCTATTCTGTTTAGAATATAATTAATTACTGAACATGCGTAAATTTTTGGTTTTTATAATCAGAGTATCTGTTTTTATTACGTAAACAAAAACATAAATATTGAATAATGGTTATTCATAGATTATGTCAAATTTTAATACCTTACCATAGAATATTAATTTATTACCGAACCCAGGAAAGAAAAAATTAAGAATTGCAAAGTTTTTTTGAATGAAAGATAATATCTGTAACCATTATTGATCTTTAGTTATAATTTTTCTCAGAATAACTAGAGTGAATTATTATCACATTAATAGTATACAAGTTGCAGAATGGGCACCTATTCCAACACGAATGCGAAATTCGAAAACGAGCGACGAAGGAGTGAGTTTTTGAACGCATGAGTGTTGGAATTGTCTTCTGCAACGAGTATTAGACGATATTTACTCTATTTCAGTCAAGAATTGTGAGAAATTTATTGGAATTTAATGAAAAATTCAGATTATACCTCCTAGTGCCTTTTGTATTTTATTTTCGCAGTTGGTGTGACTGATACGAAATTTGACAAACTATAGAATTTGAAAAGTGCGTTCAAATCTCTACAAGGTTTAATATTGACAATTGGCATGCAATGGACGCGTGTTGACATTCGAAAGGATAGGATGTCAGTGTTGTGAACCACAAAACGAAAAATATAACTAAAAACAATGCTGTAATGAATTCATTATAGCACTGTTTTTAGTACTGTAATGAACTCATTACGACACTGAAATAGAGAAAATGTTATTATAACGTCTCTGTGGTGGGTAGTTCCCAATAAAATAGTGTTCTGTGGTTCCTTGTTGTTTTGATTCTGTTTGAAACTGTCAACAGTTATTTGTAGCTTTCTTTTAAAAAAATGTGGGAAATATTTTAAGGGGAATTTCGATAGCTTGAAATTATTCAATTCAGTGTGAAAAGATTATGGTCAGAAAATGCATTCTATTCTAATCTTTCTTATTTATGAGCTTATAGCTTCCAATTTCAATATTGATTGAATTTTAATTAACCATGCATCATAACAAACATTCAGAAATATTAAAACTAAGTCAAATTCTATTATCTCCTAAGTTTGTGAACCAGGTTGAATCGGTGTATGAAATAAAGATGTGAAAAAACTTCTATAAAGGTACAAAACAAATCTAGAAGACTGGGTTCGAAGTTTTTAAAACTCATATGAACTAAATTCGAAGCATTCCTATGTTAGAATAGATATAATTTGATGAACCCTGAAAGTCTGAAGCTATAAAGAACCAGCTCTTCATAAAGACAAGTCTTCAATTCAACAGGTCCTGACATAATATACATTACCTATTTCAACGCTTATTACGACAATATACCGAAGTACGTATGTGAGTGATGGAAAACTTTTTCTTTATTTATTATGGAATATTACCCTGGATTAAATATCAAACAAGGTGCTAGACATCATTAATAATGAATACAGCAAATGGCAATTTAGATTTTGTGGTGAATGTAAGACAAAAATTGTTCAGTGGTTAATTTCATCTATAGTGTTTAGTGGTGGAACCATAGACTGGAGAGATTTCCCCAACCTTCTGCAGAAATATTTAATAAAGACATAAAATATGGCAACATTGAAAAAATCTGATTATTGAATCATTTCAGCACAGAGTTGGATTTGGGAAAATCAGAAAATTTGGACAAAATTATATCGATTCGATTCCTTTCAACTTCAAATATCTCAAGAATTTAGGAATTTAGCAATTTAGGAGAAAAGAGGAAGAATGATTTTATCTGCAAAAAATACTAATGATTCCAGGAAGTACAATATACAGACCTTTAGTTCAAGCGATATTTGTTTTTCATGCAATTTAACCAATCTGTAGAGTAGTAGTGAGAAACCCACAAGAAATGGAATAAATCTATTGATGCCAAAACATGCATGACTTTTATCAAAAACCTTCTACAAGAGATCATTTCAATTGATATTATCGTTTGAATATTATGGGTGAAATTGCAATTTTTTTATGAAATTTTAACACCCTATATCTTCTGAACGGGGCAAAATTTGGAAAAATGTTATAAGAAGAAAATGTATCTTTCGACGTCAAGAATCTATAGTTAAAATTAACGCAATGGTCAAAGACTCACCCTGTAGATGTCGAAAGGAATTGAATAAACTTATTATTATTATTAACGAAGTAATTATTGGAAAGAACGCTCGAAATTATCCATGAACAGCCAGGTGACATGCAAAATTGCCATTGTCGAAATCAGTTGACTATATCAAAGTCTTATATCACTACAACAAAAATCCAAAGTAATTAATCAAGGTTTGAACATTTCATTAGACAGGAGGTTCGGGATAAGGTAGGTTGTAAATCGTGACGAAAATTCTAGTATCTAATCTGAATTTGGGAAATTCTACAACGGAGTTAGGGAACAAAATGTACCTCTTAAAAAAGTATACTTCCAGATATGTGAATGTAGGCATATCCTATTTCTTATTGGCAAAGAGTTCGTAAATTTGAAGGTAGACTTGGACTCTTCTTAAAACCTCTATGATTTTATCAAATAGGTACAGAAGCACGTTCATCCCCTCATGCTTAGATGCTAGATAGCAACTATTTTCGGTTCGATGTTCCAAAATAAGAGACATTTGAGCAAAATAGTTGATAGTTTGCTGTTCAAAGTGCGTAAATAGTTATTCTTCTGAACTTTATATAATTAGAATCATTATAGGACTCACCCAGTATATTTACAATCCACAAAACATTTTTTTGAGATCTTTCATCACATATTGAAATTACATTAATATGACGTGATATTAAAAATTGTTCAAATGTTCCTTCTCAATCGAATATCACGTCAAAATTCCAACGACAATGAATTTCTCACCACCCTTTGATAAAAGATTGAGGAACCCGTTTGGTAGTTCATTCATCCTTTATACTTTGACAGTTCAATAAAAGTGTCAAACAACCTAACATGTTTTCAAATAGGAACAGAATCGTTTTAATAAATCGTTCAATGAATTATGTTTGCATGGTAGTTTTTGTTGTATCATGAACTAGGAAGTTTTTTCGCTTTTATTATATCGCTTCACAGTCTCACAATACTCACAAATCTCACAATACCCATTCTTTTTTACTTGAAATAAGAGCGTAAAAAACTTATTCGTGATATGGTCCTAGATTAGTAGATAAGGGTTGTTTGGCAGGTTAAAGAATGCATGTTCGGGGTAGAATGTACCTGGTTCAGTTGTGTGAATCTGGGGTTTGTCGTTATATCAATGTCAATTCTGAATAAGGGTGATATCGAGAAAAGATAATTATTCAATCTATCAAAAGGACAAAATCATTATTTTTTGCTAAAAAGAATTTTGCTACATCTTTTCAAAAAAAAATTGTAAAATTTCTCAGGTTTTATCGCTATTCCATTTCACAAAAATGATTCAAACGGCCTCACCTAAGGTTTTTTATTCATATTTGTTTCAATCAGCATGGGCATATTACCTTTAGAATCGGAAATTTGCAATTGTATTCTAATTGATTTTATAATTTCAATTTTAGCTTGAAATGCTCTTTTACAAGGTGTCCAGAAAACGTATCGGGTATTTGTTTTCTCACAATATTCGGAACGAGGCGTCTAAAAGGAGCGGGGAGGGGTTTGTGGCGTCCACAATTTTGTGGAGTTTTAGACGATGGAACAGTACTCGCATTTTGCGTACGAGCTTGTGATTCAATAGTGACTGCTCAACGTCTCTATCGTGCGGAATATCGTACACGCCACACCCCAAGTGACGGTAGCATTAGGAAATCGATCAGGATGTTCGAGATTACAGGTGCGACAGATAAAATTCAAAATTCTTGTCACACCGTTCATTTCACGATAAAGAAACAATTGAAGAAGTTGAGGCGTTGGTTCGTCAAAATCCGTCTTTGTCCATCCGAAAGCGAAGCCAAACGTTGAACATCATAAAATCGTCTTTACATTCGATTTTAAAGAAAGACTTACATCTAGAAACCTAAAAAATTCAATTGTTTCAAGAATTGAAGGATGCGTACTATGCTAATCGACTGAATTTTGCGATGAAATGCTGTAGTGATTTGACAACTTTAACAACATACTGTTTTGTGACGAAGCAAATTTTCACCTGAGTGGTCATGTTAATAGTCATCATTTGGATTACATCATCCTTTCCAAATTTTTCTACAATTCATATGTTAGTAATAAACAATAAACTTTTTTATTACTCACAAATATTCGTTGTTTTATTGAACTTACAAATAGCCGTTACCCTTTCTGGACACCTTGTATCAAGCTACGTCATGCCGCAGAATCCTTCACTATAATAATAACAGTGTAGTGCAGTTAACACAGCACATTTTGATTCACGAATAAAATATCCCTGTATTTCTCCTTCTTGGACATTTTTCTCAAATTCACTTAGTCGTGGATCCATTATACTCGAAATTAAAACTTTACTTATTGCAAATTCTCACTCTTGGACGGACAAAAGAGGCGATTGAGCTCAAATTTTGAGCTTTTATGATTGATACCATTATAGCCCAAATATTCGAAAAAATTTCGTACCCGGTGTAACTAGAAGTGCCTGTAGAGAACAATACCATGAAATCATCTATTTTTAAACGTTGAGAAATTGAAATGTGTAATATTTAGGACCATTCGGTCCCAGGAAAATGATACTGATGAAATTGAATTAAATCAGAGTATCTACAGTCAGTTTGACGTTGTCTACTAGGTTTTTAGGAGTTCAGATAGATTTTAATTTGAACTGGTGTGATCATGTTGGTATGCTTTGTAAGAAATTGAATGGTGTGTTATATTATACTGGGTTATGATGAAGTAATACACAAAATTCATAAAAAGTACAACGATTACTTTTGAAAAAAATGCAGAAACACGTCAAACGGTGTTTTATATTCCGCATCTCTTGACATAAGTTACAAAAATAGCAAGTCAAATTTGTCAAAGTTATGACGTCATCAAGATATTTTTTAAAGGAAGCTAAGATTTTTATCACATTATATGATGAAGCTTAACATAAGAAAAAACGAGAAAGTGAATAAAAACGAAATAACAAAACCAATTATAAAAAGAGGTCAAACTTAAACTCATCTAGTAAGAACATCTGTTCTTATCAATTTAAACGAAAGAGAAAGAATAGAAATTCTAATGATGGTTGGTTACGGCGATCGCCTTCGAAGTCATGAAAAAGCATGTGCTTTATTTAACGCAACACATTTGGAAATACCTCCAATTGCTAGAAGTACAGTAAGCAGAATTGTTGCAAAATTTAATGCAACGGGAAGCGTGAGGGATGCTCCAAAATCTGGACGACGAATAAGCGACAATGTGAAGTTAGATATTTTGCTGTCAGTAGAAGACAACCCTCACTCAACTACAACAGAAATTGCCTTACAAGAAAATGTTAGCCAGTCGTTTGTAGTACAGATGTTTAAAAAAGAAAAACTACACCCATACAAAGTTCAACTTGTTCACGAACTCTCAGAAGATGATCCGGACAGACGTTTGGAATTTTGTGAAATCTTCATGCGGCATTGTGACGAAAATCCGATTTTTCTTAATAGTGTAGTATTTTCCGATTAGGCAACGTTTTGTCTAAGTGGTTCTGTAAATCGACACAATTATCGCTACTGCGCTCGGAAAAACCCCCACTGGATGCAGACAAGACACACCCAAAAAATTAATGTTTGGGTAGGAATCGTCAGGGGAAGATTGATTGGTCCTTATTACTTTCTCGGGAATTTAACAGCTGAACGATATTTGGAACATCTTCGTATGGCAGTGCTTCCGGGCCTACTTGCGGTATTTTCGGATCCAAATACATAATGGGGAAAACTTGGATCCCAGTATTTGGTTCCAACAAGATGGCGCACCACCACATTATGGTCTTACTGTTCAAAGGTTTCTGGATAACCAGTTTGAAGGACGGTAGATTGGAAGACGTGGACCAATGGAGTGGCCACCTAGGTCACCTGATCTTACCCCCCCTTGATTTTTTCTGTGGGGACATTTGAACAGTCGAGTCTACATCAACCGGCCAGACAATTTAGAAGACTTAATGGAACGAATTAGACACGAAATGACTCTTATAACTCCGCAGATGATCGAAAACTCTGTAAATCCGGCTACCATCGTCTTTTTTTGTGCATTACTTTATGATAACCCTGTATATGATACGCGTTATGTCTCGGCGAGTGGACGCTGAACTTTCAAGATCTATCTACTTCGCGAATTTTGAATCGCTTTTGAGGTATGGCGTTATCGTTTGGGGTGGGAGCTCCGAATGCACCAGATTGTTTGTGCTTCAGAAATATGCCCTACGGGCGATGATAGGACTTAAATATCGTGATTCGTCCTGAAAATATTTTTGGTCATTTGAAACACCAGGTGACCTATCTAGAACGATATAAGAGCATAAAATAACCACAAAAAATGTCTTTAATAAATAATAAGAAGGGTTCAACAAGTGTTCCCAGTCAGATGTTTCATGACTGGCAGTTAGTGGATGGTCCATTGGACATACTTGATAGCTCTACTGATTTATTTTTCTGCAAAATCGTATACTACCAGTACTACAGGTACTGAAGAGTTTCGAGATCCTTACATGACCAAGAATAACGTTATTTACGCTCATTTGAGGAAAATGAGGTTCAATCACACAGTGAAATATATTTATTTCACCTATTTGTGATTCTAAAATTAATGTGACTATAAAGTGTGATTGTGATCAGAGATTTGTCGTTTACTCCGAGAATATTATCGAGTATATTTGCGAGGTTGAGAAAGGTCTAGACGAAATGTTATTCTTCATACCTTAGCTCTTAGTAGCTAAAAGTGCAAGCAAAATGGGTCTTCATTATCAGATTTCCATATTGGTTTTTCGTATTAGAATTCGCAGTGTGATAATTCTTTTTTTTTTGGATCGATGAAAATATTACTTTTCTCCTAAAAAATTGAACTTGTGTAGGCATTAACTTGACGTCAATTTTATGAACATATTTCTAAGAAACGAAAATGTAGAAAAGCAATAACCTTCTCAAGACACATT